>CVRI01000047.1:72477-109315 GCA_900005825.1 Clunio marinus | reverse complement strand
TCTATTTGATTATCGAGAAAGAAAATGTGAAATCTATAAAAATCTTTCAAGAATTGTTATGTACCTGGAATAGAAAGCTATTTAGATATGAAAAAAAACTATTTATAGCGCAATTAAAGCGTTGTTTTTTCATAGACTTTTAAAGGGATTGATGTGCAGTAGTTTTCGGATTGATGTGCAGTAGTTTTCAGTTAACACTTTAGTATTTCTGGCAATATTTGCTGCATCATCTAAGAAACTTCAACATCTGGCAATACTACGACAAAAATGTAAATAAATCCAAAAATTAAAACTGATTTCGTTAATGTTTCGAATAATAAAAGACATTTATCATAAAATTTCATTATAATTTTGTCAATTGTGATCTTAGGTAAAAGTAGAAAAATATAAAACAATTATTCGACAAAGACATTGACATTTAAGTGATGAAATAAAGCGTCAGTTTTGAAAAACCATGACAACGTGAAATAACAAAACGTCAAAGAAATCGAAATCATTTCAATTAAAGATAACAAAATGATATTCTTGAAAAACTTTTTCAATTCTTTGTATTTGTTTTTCCGTCCATTAATCAAATGGTTTCTTCATCGGTTCACAAATTTATGTGAGCTGCAGGTAAAGATAAAAATAATTAAAATTTAATCGATAAATTTTTTCAAACATGCCAAATATTTCCAGCGATTATGTTATGGAGCGCATTCCGGTTATAAGCGATGTAAGCTTGTTGAAAGATCTCTTAATCTCTCAAAAAAGTCACAAATCAAACATTTGGTTTACTGTCTCAACGATCTCACATCACATCCGATGTCAGATTCGCAAATTCAGTCTGAAATTGTGGATCGAGCCATTAACACAGTACTACTTGTTAAGAAAATAAATCCAAAATATCATCCTGGATTTCCGCCATCGTTTGGAAGATGTGTTGAAGCTATTTATGGGTACAGAAGGTTGGTGACGATTATAGAAGATCTCAGACTAGAACAATACGATCCAAATAGCGAAGTCCACGAACGAAAGTTGATGGCACTTTGGCACAATCTTATGCCCGATGTGAAATTAGAAGGAAGAATCACAAAGCAATGGCAAGAAATTGGATTCCAAGGTGACGATCCTGGAACTGACTTCAGAGGAATGGGCATGTTGGGACTTGAGAATCTGCTTTACTTTTCTCGTGAATATCCCGGCACAGCTCGTCATCTTCTGTGTCACTCACAACATCCCAAGTATGGTTACACTTTTGCTGTTGTTGGTATCAACATCACTCATATGGCTTGGCGACTGTTGAAAGAAGGCCACGCTAAAGCTCACTTTTATAATCTCCTTCGGACAGGCACACGAGGATATCCAACACTTGAACAATTCCATCAATTTTATTGTTATCTTTTCTATGAATTCGATTCCTTCTGGATTAATGCTAAACCTGATAATTTAATGCAGTTTAACAATGTTCAAGATAAATTCGAACGAACAATTAGAAAGGTCAGTGATCGAGAGAATTGTTTGTTTAAAATGAATTTAAGTGTTGAAAATGTTTAATTGCTTTTATTTGCTTACAGTTGATTCAAAAACTTTCAAATCCTGTAAAATTTAAAACAATATTAATAAAATAGAAGTTTCAATTGAAGTTTTCTTGTTTCTTTATTTTTCTTTTTTATTTTATCTCATCACCTTAACGATGAATGAAAACTGTACACAAAATAATATTTATATCAATTGAATTTCATTACTTTTCTTATTGTTTTTCCTGTGAACATTTTTTTTTTCTTTTCTTTCATTGTTTTCTTATAAAGTTGAGTAGGAGAATCTTGTGTTTTTCTTCTTCATTTTTGAGGCTGTGATTATTAACATTGCGATTAGCTTTGTTATATTCATGCAGTTTCTTGAATTATTTTTTTTTTCCTTAGACAGCAAGTGAATAATTTTCATTGTCAAGATAAAAAACTGAAAACCCTGAACGACAAGAACGATGCTCGGAACTAAGTTTAATTAAAAAAATCACGATTTAAAATCTTGTAAAATTTAAAAGTCCTTTTGGAAGGTTCATAAGTTAATAAGTTAAATAAAAGATGAAGCTCTGAGCTTTGAATGTCAAGAAATTTATTAAAATTTGATTTCATTGTCTCTGACAGTAACTTATAAACGCTTTCAATGTTTTGTTTTACAATACTGGTGAATATTTTCTATTTTATTCATGTCTCTTCATCACCACAATCTAGATAATTGAGGAGATTAATGTTGTTGTGGTTTTTGTTATATGAAATACCTGAGTTCAATTAATATGATTTTTTTAACTTTTAGTTATCTTGAAGTTATTCAACCTTTTCATATTTTTGTGATTCTTTTTTTAAAAAACGCTTTTTTGATTCTTTTCACTTGAATTCGTCATCGAAAAAAATATGTTGAATTGTTTGTTTTGTTTTATCGAATAAATATTCTTTTAATTTGTCTTATGCTGTTAATTCACTACGTATTTTGTGTAATATCATTTCTTTATCTGCGACGTAATCAAAAGTAATTATTAAACTGTGAAATTTCGTTAGAATTTTACAATTTACAAAGATGTTTTAGGAAAAAAAAGATTCAATTCACGTTTGAAATATTTTTAAATAAGAAAAGAAATCGAAATCAATATCTCTGATTAAAACATTTTGTTGGACATCAAAATCCAAATGATAATTTTTACACAAAACGAAAAAGAAAATAAAACTTTTTGGATTGTGAATCCAAATGATTGAGAAATGCTTGATCGTGTGATATTTTTAAAAATTCTCACCAAATCTTCCTCAATTCTTAGCCACATCTAAAAAAAAAGGAACAAAAGAATTCTCTCCATAAAAAACACAAGATTGCTGATTATTATTCACTAAAACTCTTCCTCTTTTCTTTACTTATGTCACATTCCTCTAAACTAATTTTACATCCTTTAAATTACTTGCATTAACGACTAAATTATACATTCACATATTGGGACATTACATGAGCGTCTTGAAAGGATTAAAAGATTGAAACTGTCACAATCTTTAAAGCCTTTAAAACTTTCACCTTAAACGAAACAGCAACTAAACTTTAATATTTAATTTTTATTTTATGTTTTTGCTTTTATTTCTTATTTCACGTATTTATGTGTAAATTTTCGCTAATTAAAATTAAATAGTTTCCCTTAAAAGTTTCATTATTCATGCGACTAAAGCCCTTAAAAAATTTTAAGACATTTCTTTTTCATGTCTTCAATCTCTTTCCTTCGATTCACAAGAAAAGTTTTCATCTATGCAAAAATGTTTAAAAAATTGAGGAAAAAATTCTGTTAAACTAAGTTTTTCATTATTTTTTACAGGAAACTTTTTTTAAATAGTAGCGATAAATAGTTGATCATCAAATTTTACTCGCATTAAGATACTTTTTATAATTTTCATTCCCTTTTTCACTTTGTTCGATTTGCCACTTCCTGCTTTATGTTGTGTTGCTCTGTAATTTATGGCCAAGATGTGGCTAATTTTTATACTTTTTTTCCCGGTTTAGCCGTTAATCTCAATAATTCTCATTCTTTTGGTACGACAAATATTTTTATGAGATCACATTGCGTAATTTTTTTTGTACTCGAACTCAGAACGATTTTCTTTCTTTTTTCATACAATTCGATTGACTTTCTTTTCAACAAAAAAAATTACTCAAACTGATCATCTTGTGATATTTATAAACATAACCGTAAAATTATGAAAACAAAAATGAAATTTTCTTCCTTTTTGTTGTGTGTCGTAATGTTAAGTCTTTGAATTTGGCATTAACGGTTTTGTTTTTATCTTTACAATATTATTATTTAATAGAATTGGCAGTCTTAAGAATGAAATTCGAACTAAAAGAAACAAAAAATGTCTTGTGGAAAGGCAGAACACAAAATGTGCAGATAATTAAATGAATGAAGTAGAAAATGATGAATTATCGTTTTGTATTCATTATTTACTACTTCATCCAGTTAAGAGACGAGAAATCAATGTGTAATGACGCAAAAAGTTGTAAAGTTTCTCATATTATTCTTGTCCGGGTTATGCTGATTCCCAACACGGACTTTGCTGATTTCGGAAAATCTCGGACATTTTCGAAAAACTTTAAACCAGGATGAAAACCGTTTCTTTAACCCTATTTACACTTTTTCTTTCCTTTGTTTTCTTTCTTATATTTCATCTTAAATGTCTACCCCAACAACTCACATTCTGCTAATTTTTGGTTTTATGTACAGTCGTGTAACCAACCGGTGCTGATTGTGATTGAAATGAATTTCCTTGTCGATTTCGTACTGAATTCACATGACTTTGTTGCTGATAAATTTGTTGAAATTGAGCATTTTGTTGTTGAAATTGATGTGAATGTTGTTGTTGTTGCGGATGATTGAGATTAACGGCATCAATTGTCACCACTTGCGTTGTTGTATTACCTTTTAAAATGGCTGGTGAATGTCTAGAATAAAAATTTATTTCATATTTCGCACAAAATTGTTTCATGTTGATTAACGCCTGAACCTTATATTGCTGCTTTGCTGTTGCTGCTGTTGAACCGATGACGATTGTTGTTGATGAGTTGAATTCATAGGATGATGTCCTCGATAGTCGAGTCCATTCTCAATTGGTGGCACTTGAATCGTGTTAACCGGATTTATTGGAGCAGGTCGCTTGTTACTTATGGTCACAGGTGGAGGTGGTTGTTGTTGTTGTTGTTGTTGTGAAGGTTGTGGCGGTTGTTGCGTAGTAGGTGAAGTCTCTAAAGGACCATTATTCAGATGTGTTGCTATAAATTTCAAGAAATTAACAAAATTCAACATAAATCCGAGCATTATTTAATCAAACCTTGATTCGTTGAACTTTGTTGACCAAGTGGAATTGCCAAACGAGCATTAACAGCAAGAAGATGATCGCGTCGTGAAACGAGACCATTTATGTGATCTTCAAGACGAGAATTTTCAATTTTTAACTGATGTAAGCACGAAAGAAGTGAAGCGACTGAAAAAAAATGCAAAATTATTAAAAAAATTATTTTGATGACAATAAAAAAGTAATTTAAGAAATTCAACACTTACTGTCAAAATGCTGAGCTTGTTCCATAAGAAATTGTGATCCTTGCTCCCATTGTCGTTCAAGAAGTTGTTCAAGACTTTGTGGTGCGCCATTTGATGACGAAGCTCCACTAAGCATTGAAGTGAGCGAAGCTGGTCCAGATGATGTTGTGGTTGATGACGACGAGGTTGACGATGAAAGTTTATTCTGCAATTGTCGTAATTAAATAAATGAAGCTTGAGAAAATAAGAAGGGAAATACAAACCGATTCCTTTCTTCCAGGATATTGCGGACCAACGAGATTCACAGGCGGATCATGCGAATAAATACTGTGCGCTTCAATCTCCATATTCAACGTCTCTGTCATGTTCTTAGCAACACTACTGCTCGGATTCAATTGATTGCCAAGCATATGATGCGTCGAAAGTGGAATTGCACCATTCTGAAGTATGGTTTTTGATTCCTTCTCTTTAAGAGATTCGGAATGCATGTAACTGACAGGTGATGGTTGACTAATATGAGAATTTCCACTTCCAGCTTTTCTTCGCTTCTTTGCACTTGCTTCCGATCCCGGTGAACTTGGTGGTGATTCTTTCAATGCATGTTGCATTGCTGGTGTTGTGTTTGTGTTGATCACCAATCCAGCCGGCTGTTGTTGCTCGTAACCGAATTTTAAGCCACCAGCTGTTGGAAGACTTCCATGATATGGCATATCGGGTGTTCTGGAAGTAGATGGTTCATCTCGATATTTCTTCATAATCGTAACATTAACTATCGGCGATGAAGTTCGTGCACTACCCGTCGATGACGGTGCAGGTGAAAGTTTTACAATCGCCGATTGTGTCGTTGATGTTGATGTCGTGTGTGTGTTGTTGCTGGTGCTTGAGTGCACATTAGAAGCTGAACCACTACCGATCAAAAGACTACCGGCACCAATATTATCATCATCATTACTCAAATCAACTTTATTTTTAGTGTTAATTTTATTCGACTTATGATTTCGTGCGTGATTGGACGCGATCGTCCCTTTACTATTATTACTAATTGAGTGATTTATGCGACTTGAAGATGATTCAGTGGTTGTGCGCTTTTTGCCTTTCTTGCCATCATTTGTTTGCGATCTAATTTTGTATTCATTAATTTCCAAAAGATAGAAAGAAATTTTTCAATTAAATGATGGCAATTGAATTAAAAGTTTTTTTTGATTCCCGCCAAAAGCGCACATCGCACCAGTAAACAAACAAAATGTTAGCATAATGAAATGGCAGCAAATATTGTGTGGTTGATTTGTGGGGGTGTGATTATTAATGCAATGACGAACGGGAGGAAAGAAGAAAAAAAAGAGTGAAGTGTTAATGATGACAATGATGATTGACGATGATTTCTTTTTTAAAAATACTTTTCAATGATAATAATAAAAAAATGCGCATTTCATCAACTCATAATTAAAAGAAAAACTAATTAAAATAACTGCATTTGTGCAATTTGTGTTAGAATGAAATGATGAAGTGAAAGTTAAACAATAACGATGGTGGAATGGATTGAAGAATTGTCACAAAACTTTCTAAATCATTAAACTTACGAAGAATCTTTTTGTAACAGAAAAATCCATTCCAGACCAACATCATGATGATAATAAAAATATAAAATAATAAAGAAATGAAACAAACACATGACAACAACATAAACGACGCAATGAATAAGTAAAATAAGAAAATAAAAGAAAATTCCATTTTTACAAGTCAAAAGAAGGTTTTGAACTCACCTCGATCTACGACTTGTCTCTTCTTGTTGAATCGCTTGAATTCTTGATGGCGTCTGCTTTTCATATGTCACTTTTAACATTCCTGTTGAACTTGTTTCGGTTATGCTCGTGTTGGAACTCTGAAAGGCTGCTGATGAGATAACACCGCCGGTTCCTGTGTTCATGTTTTGAAGTACGCTTGTGTGATTGCTTGAACCGTGACCGTCAGTTGCCAAAAGATTCGGCGTTGGTGTTATCGGTGACGCTCTTCCCATAGTTTGTTGAATTAACGGACTTGCTCGTTGATTTCCTGATTGATTATTTGTTAAATGCTGATACAAACTACCAAGTGGCGGGCCAGACGATGATGACATTGAAGGTGCTGACGGGGTTTGCGACGATGGAACTTGATTTGTGTTGACAATTGTTGAGACTATTGAATGATTACTACTACTGTTATTACTGCTATTTGTTGTTGGCAATTGAATACCAGGTACTGTTGTAGCTGACGATAATGGAACTGACACAACAAGACTTTCCGGCTGCTGCTGACGTTCATCCTTCACAACTCCACCGCTCACTTTCACATGAAGATTTTGTGTTATAACTTGCGATTTATTTGACGATCCTCCACTTCCAGATGCCGGCGATGTTGTTGTTGATGGCGGAGCAGAAGTATGAGATGAAGCGCTTGTCACAGTTGTTGAGCCTGTTGAATGTTGTATGACATTTGGATTGATGTTTTGAATGTTTGTTGGCTCTTGTGGTGATGATGTTGGAACTGGAGTTGACTGAGAATTCAAATCAGTTCGTGCCTAAAACAAAGAGAAGACGATAACATGAATTTGATTAGCATGAACTTGAATGTTTATTATAAAATGAAAATAAAATTTTTCGTCTTCAAAAATTTCAAAATTTCATGACGCAATCAATTTTATTTATACTCAAATGTGATAAGATTGTTTTTCAATTATTTATCGTTTAGCGAAGAATGAGAAAGTCAGCGAACTTCACTTCTAAACCTTCAAATTCCAATCGTTGTGTATTAATCATCGAAAGGTTTACCAAACAAAAATATAATTACAATGTAAATAATCAACTTTTTCGGCTCGCTCGAATCGCCATAATTTGCTGACAAATCTTTCATCGTGTATTTCTTATTATCACGTTTTGTACAATATTCCGCTTTGTAATAATGATGATCGTCGTGACGATGGAGCTTATCACTCTTATCCCTCCGATCTTTCTGATGACGTTTATGCTTCATCATGAAACTCTTTCTTCGCTCTTCTTTTATATTCTTCTCAACTTTCTGTTTTTTATTTGCTTTTTAATCACTTTTATTCTCTTCACAGATGTTCAATTTAAATACTTAGAACCGTTCACAAAAAAAAACTGATCTCAATTCTTTATGAAAACAGAAACTGATAATTCGGCCACCGCATGGTTTTCTTTTCTTATTCGTTTCTACGCACATCAACTCACACATCGTCCATCCGGACTTTTCTCTCATTTATATTTTTCTTTCTACATAATCCCATAGATATCTTTCAACGAAAATAGATTTTTTATGCTACTGCATTTAATTGTAAAAGCTTTGCTTTCGTTGTCGCGACATAAACAATATTTAAAAGTAAAATTATTTAATGAAATACATCTTTCATCATCTAATGTTAAACACAAACTACAAAGACTTTCAATGTAATGAGAAAATCATCCAAAAAAGCAGCTTGAAATGCAAAAGGAGCGAACAAATTTTTTTCTTTCTTTCTTTCTGTTTTCACCGGGAATCACCAATAAAAAAATTATGTATACGTGCAGTAAACACATTTATTAAACATGATTTCGAGGTCGTCCCTAAGGAACTCAATAAAAAATACTCTCTCGGAACGCAAAAAACGTCTACGATGTTAAGAACATCCCGTTGGAAGGAAAAGGTGCAAATTGTAGGTTCTTTTTTACCTGAATAAAACTCTAAATATGAACTGAGACTAAACATGAAATAATGAATAAGAGGGTTAAAGAAAACTGAAAGTAAACTACACACAACTGCAACTTTCTCGAAATGAGATTCGTAAAGGGAATTTCTTGTCAAGAAATTTGAAATAAAAAAGCGGGAGAGTATTTACGAGTATTGAGAAAATCTTTCGATGTGTTTGTGTGTCTTAATAAAACTTAACGAAAGATTTCTTTTGCTGTTTTAAGGTGTACAATTTCTTACAAGAATTCAATTTCTCTCACCTTCTTATAATGCCGCTCAAATTCACTGCTGACAGATGGATCCAACTTTTCAAGGGGCACGACTTTGACACTTAAATCTTTACACACATCTCTGTTGGAAGTAAGTTAAATGAATAAAATAAATCGAGAGAAAGAAGTTCCTTCAACTTACTTGCTTATATTCTCATCGGCACTATTTCGACTCGATGAGTTCGCTTGATGCATCGCTTTTCTCTTTTTCGTCATGGCATTGTAATTTGCTTTATTTGCATCATTACTGTTGTCATTTACACCATCAGAATTCACAATTGAACTTCCTGATGGATAATTTGTCATCTTTGATCCTCCCATATTGTTATGATGATGCCAACTACTCGTCTTTACATCATCATCACTTGATTTTAAAGAATTTTGATTTTGTTGTACTTGCGATGTCATTATAGCGGCATTAGTTGATGTTTGTACAACGTTGTTATCTTTCGATGAACTGCTACTGTTGCCATCGTGTTTATGAATGATTGTAGATACGGGTGAAGTTGGTGTTGCACTTGAAGTGGTTATTCGAATCGTTGTTGCTGATGATGACGAGGGTTGTGATGAAGTTTTAGAATTATGACTATTGCCGGTAACGCCGTCATCCTTATTGCTTACATTCTGACTACTACTTTTGGATGTCGACGAAGACGATGATTTGTTCTTATCGCGGGACGATGAGCCCGATGTAGAGTACGATGATGATGAGTATGACGATGGATCTTTATCATGCTTATTATTTGTACTAGATGAGATTTTATTTACACTTTTACTGCTGTTGCTGCCACCACTGCTACTCGAACTATGTTTACTATCTTTATCCTTCTCTTTGTCTTTCGAGGAAGATGAATTGCGAGATGACGAGCTGCCACTTGTCGAGATGACATTCGATAATTGATTCGAATTACTTGAATAAGGAATTTGAGTGTTTGAGCTTGACAAGTTTTTTGTTGCACTGCTGCTACTGCTACTGCTGCTCGATTTTTTTTGTTTACTGCTGGAAGATGAAGATGATGTCGATAATGAAGTTGTAGCGAGTGGATCGATAGGTCGACTTGATTGAGAACGCGACGATTGATGAGACACATCAGCGTCTTTCTCTGGTGATGATGGTGAATCACTTGAGTTTGTCTCATGCGTTATAGGCTTATAAGGTGGAATCGGCTTAACATTTCCTCCTTTCTTCTACAATAATCAAAATAATTTTCAACATTTAAAATCTTTCAATTAAAATTTCATCTTACCAATTTACTGTAATGATGTTGACAGTAACCGCAATACTTGACATTATCCAAATAATTTCCAGCTTCTTCACATAATAATCCTAATTGTTGTGCACATGTTACATGAAATTGTTGTTTGCAACCTGATTTGTTGCATTGCATACAAGCACCAGCTGTTGCTTTCGAACCCTTTCCAATTTCTGCACAAATGTAACATGCTAAAACGATAACAATTCAAATTAGATTCAAATTACAACATTTTGTATTGTAAACTTACATTTGTTATACCGTTCGGGTGGTATAAGTTGAAGAATGATCGGCTCCATTGTCGATACGTTGCCAAATCGAACTTCGGGAATGTACAAAGCACACACGACGTGTGCCCATCCTTGATTGTCCGTCTTTTTAAGTGCACCATTGCGCGACGGACAAAGCTCACATCGCACTCTTGCTGAGCGCTCTTGTGATTCACATTTACGACAATACCAAGGCTGTAAGGGCTTGCATTAAAAATTATTGAATAAATTTAAAGGGAATAATAATCTTACTCCTGTCGGCACTGTTACAATTCCATAACATGCCTGATGAACCGCAACCATACAATTTTGACCATCACAATAGACGAGGGGATTTTCAGGCCAGCCCCTTTCGTCGGAACATACGCAACATCCACCGACCATCTCCTTCATTCTGGCCCGCGGTTATTGTTGATTACTTTGCGATCGCCCATGCCAAATTGCGCGATGCAATAAGGCAAGAAATTGAAAAAGGTTGAAGCCTTTGATTTTTACCCTGTTCGATGTTTTATTTTATTAAGAAAAGCTTTCAATATGATAAAGAACACAAACGCTGTTCACGATTTGTTTTCTATGATTTCACAAATGCAGAATTAAGAATCTAACGAATTAAGATTCTTAACCTAATTTTTTTCTTTTTCTCTTTTCAATTCCTTTTTTTTCACATTATGCGTCTCTCCATTTATTCATATTGGGGCTTTTTATTGGCTAAAGCTTTCTGTCTTTCAATTGTTTTCCCCCCGCACGTCTTTTTTTTCTTTCTTTTCTCACACTTCACTTTCGGTAGCCGAAAAAAAATCCTTTTCACTTTACTTTAAATCAAAATTTTGAGCTTTAATTGAATTAATGCACTTGAAATGCTCACATGCACACAGTATTTGTCTTTGATTGGCGGTTTTTGTTGTTTAATAAACAATTTTCCAATTTGATTTTAAGACTTTTTTGTCGATGAGTTTCCAGTTGGTTTATTTATTTGATATTTTTGGGCGTATCCGGTTGCTTCTGTGGGTCTACCACCCATCACTTACACTTTGCACCCAATCTTAACAACATTTATTGGTGTTTTCAAGTGGAAAAGGGAAAATCGTGTGTTTATTTTGATAATTATTATTTTTGTTGTTTTTTTTTCATCTCATGCACAAAACCAGATTTGAAAATTTTCACAAATCACTGTTAAGAAAGCAAAATAGTGAAAAATAAATCGAACACAACATTATGTTTTACTTGAAGAACCGAATCCGATTTATTTGAAACGCTTTGGAGCATGCTATATAGACTAAAAGTTAAATTATTTCTCAATCACAAGCGCCATTACGGGTTTAGTACTAAGTTACATGCAAGTCATTTTGCCTTCGACACGACGCTCTTTAAAGTTCGACACCCTCACCAAGCCTGCTTGTTTGTTGCGCAAGGTTGTATGAAGTTGCACAAAAGAGATTTTTTGAATATTTTCGTGTGCTGTAACGTCTATGATGAGGCGTACATCAATTCTATTTTGATTCATTAAAAACTTCACTTTAGAGTATTGAAACACAAGAAAGCTTCTTATTAAATCATCTAAACAATCTTTTAAAAAAGTTTAATTGACTTCACCACTTAAATTGGGTTCTCTCATAAAAAACAAAAAATCTTTATTAAATAACTTTTAAGAAAATAAAGCTGTTAGGTAATTATTTTACTTTAACTATCTATTCATATATTCTTGAAACAGAAGGGAGATCTTTAAAAAGTTTTCGATATTTTAAATTTAGGTTTTTGTGTAACGTTATTGAAGTTACGAAGGTTACACAAAAGCAGATTGTACGTTTTTGCCATCACAGAAAAATTTCTTTTTAGGATTCTTCGCCGAAAAACCATCAAGATCATATTAAATCATTAAAGATGAGTGAAGTATTTGTGGTGTTTCCTCCAGCAATCAATAATGGTGTTATTTATGGTCGTAACTCGTTTAGTTTTTGTTGCAAAGAGATTTTATTCTTTTCGCCGAATGACGGAACTGTAAAAGTAAGTAGAAGAAGAATACGAAAAATTTTCCAGACATATGCAGCCTGTTAACTCTACAGTTAATATAAATATTTACTTTTTTTTCCTCTATCATTTATCCAGTGTCAAAGCACTGACATTCCAAAAGAATCGAATACTTTTGGCTACATTCTAAATGGAACTTGCGGTGCAAATGACCAAAAAATTTCAATCTCAACACTTTTTGCTGACAATAAACCAGCAGAAGGATTATCAGCATTGGATTTAACAAAGTAAGCCCGCATATTATTGTTGCTAATTAAATTTGCCTATCATTGAATGTTTTAGACTTGCTTTAGAAAGATCTGACTCAGCTGAAAAGGCTGTCGAAGTAATTTCAACCCTTATCGATAAATATAACAAAGACGAAAGTGTTGATATATCACCAAAATACGCATTCTTCATTTGTGATATTAAAGAAGCATATGTAATGAACATTGTAGGAAAGCTGTGGGCAGCTGAAAGAATCACTGAAGGCTGTCGAGCCTTTGGAAAAGGTTTCGCCGTGACCACAAAGATTGATAAGAAATCTCAAGAATTAGAAGATAAACTGAAAGAAATTGCACTGTTTGACGGCAGCAGTGAATTAAACTTCAGTCAAACATTTTCTATGGAAGTTGCTGAAATTAAATGGCCAAATGATGAGCCAGTTAGTGGATTCTCAGCTCAAAAAATGTTTGAAGTACTTCGCTCTTCCGCTGAATGCAGCGAAACAATCGCTTCTAGCTTTGTAAGTGTATTGAAAGAGTCTGTAGCTGTCCATTGGTTCACAGGAACTCCTGATCCACGCGAAAGTGTCTTTAAACCTTTTATATTTACAAACGATGCGCGCATTTCAACCTTGACAGCACTCAAGGAAGACGATGAAACTCCACTCCGAAAATTACACGAAAATCGTAAATGGGACCAAGTCGGTGAGCTTTTAAAGTCATTGGAGAAGTCATGCGTTGATGAAATCGATGGCTACGTTGAAAATGCTCCAACTGATGAATTAAATGAATTATTAAAAGATTGTGTTGAGGCTGAAGTGAAATTTTATCGCTAAAAACATTTCTCATTCCATTTATTTCCACTGCATTTTTCATGACATTCCATTGTATGCTTAGGACGAGAAATGAATGAAAGCTTAAAATTTTGACGACTGTTTCGAATAATTTCTACACCATTATCTATTCTTATACATAAATATTTATTTGTGATGATGATTAATCTCTTTAAAATTATACCAAAAACCATAAAACGTAAGTTATAATGCATGGCATTTCTAAAGCATTTAATGAATTTCATTTTAATTAATTTATTATTTTTTATTTATATTCAAATATGAAGAAGAAAACTGAATTTACGATCCATTTAAAATTTCATTTAATTTCATTTGCTTTTAAGCTTTTACGATTTATAACTGTGAATGAAATACGCTTCGGTTTGCAAGTATGAGGTCGAACGCATTTTTATAGCAATTGCTTAACTCGATTGAATAAAATCAAATATTTTGTCTAGGTATACGTAAGAAATCCATAGCGACGTGAAAGAAATTAGTTATTGACGTCGGTTGAAAACTCAAATACATATTTTGAAAGGATTGAAAGATTGAAAGGAAAGCAAAGCTTTTTAGCTTTGTTTAAAAGTTTTTTTCATACTAGGTTCATTTTTAATAGTTGCAAAAAAGTTGTGAGATTGAACACAACTTACGTAAATTGCTAAAGTAAAGCTTCCGAAGCCAATTTCCTTAAATTTTAAAAATTAAAGTTGACGATAAATTATTCAAAATGAAAAAAAGAAGCTTTCGTTTTTCCCTCAACTATTAATAAAATTGCTTTTGAGCTTTTTGATGTAACAAGAAAAATAATTTCAGTGAATAAAAAGTGAAGAAAATAATTTTTCGAAGAAATAAAAATTGATTTAAGTTTTTGAGATGATTTAGGTTTCCATGGATGTATGTGGGTGGAGGGCACGTGGAATCGGATTTAGAATCGTAAATCATGGAGCTCGTGTCGAAAGGATAATATCAAGGATTTCAAACTTCAGATTCGAACTTGTAATGGATGAATAAGCAACTGTTGTTGCTTTTTTTATCAATCATTTTAAAGCTTGCTAAAGAAACAGTTAACGAACATTCCAATTAAAATCAAATGCAAATATTTAATTACACAACGTTTCACCATTGCAGATTAAATATTGATTCAATCATCTCATTCAATGCGCTGTTGTGGACATGAAAATCTTGGTAATTCATTTTATAACGAGGAACTGTAAATAAGCATCAAGGAGAGTTGAAATCTCCTAACCAAACTCAATTTAACTTTTCCAATAATTTTAGTTAAATCTATGAAAACATATTTCTGTCATTTCTGAATGGTCATGAAAATCAAATCGGAAGTGTATCAATCATTCTCTTAAATGTCTTCACTTTAGGTGGACCGGAACTAGAATTGAAATTGCCTATTAACTTCTCAAATAGAAAGCTGATGAATTGAAAATAACACGAAAATTTATTGAAATATTTCTGTGGCACTTTTCCCAAGGTTTGTTCTTTGTCCCAAGTCAAAGTTCTTTATTTAATTAATATTCATGACGTCAAGCTTGATAAGAAGCTTTAATATTTTCTTTTTATTTATAAAATTTGTTCTCCATTTATTCTTTTGGCATTCAAATAACGTTTAGCTTCCCGGGAAAAACTAAATTCCAGATTTTTATTACATTTTTCTTTTTTCCTGTGCTCCGCCGAAACTTCGAGGCTCCAAGAATGTTGAAATAAATTTTTATTCTCGACTGAATATCGCAGTTTTTATTTTATGTTTTAATTCAATTAAATTTCTTTTCTCGCTTATTCTTTGCTCAACAATTAAAATCACATAAAAGTTTTCAAAAAGCTGAACGTTGATAAATTAAATGCATTAAAATGAATTAAGAAGACTGACTAAATAATCGTTAAATATTCACACTCTTGTAACTTGTTAAGACTGAAGTGGGGCTCTTGTGGTTTGGAATAATTAAAATCCTATTCTGAGAAGGTTTTTCGTTTTGTTGTGGGTGGAATAAAATGTGTTTTCTTATCTTAACGGTAATCGTTGGTCTATGGCTACGAGGGAAATGATGAAGTTTCCTTCAATGAAGAACTCTGAGTATTAATATTAACATTTTGAATTTAACTTGTTTAACAAACAATTCACGTTTGAATGATTTCGTTAAATTCGTAAGTTTTAAGCTTCAAGTGTGAATGATAAGAATAGCTCCTCATAGTAGTGTTAAGAATAAATATGAAAGTTCATCAACCGAATAATCCACGAAGCTTTCTCAACTTCAAATCACTCTTAATGAACAAATGCATAACTTTTATTTTTGTAATCTTTCCTCACTCGCATCAAGTTTATTCGAGTTAGTTCATATAAATAGACAACTAAATATAACATGAAGTTAAAATTCAGAAATCTTCTCGTAATCAACTGTTATGTTGGTTATTTTGATATATCTCGAGCATTTCAAATTGACGTTTCAACTTATTCCTTCCTATCTTCATCATAAATATTGGAAGACATAAAAAAAAAGAAAATTCTTGCGAAAAATACAAATTGAAGAATAAAAATTTAATAATGAATCTGATATCGTTTTTTGAAATGTTTTGATTGCTTTGCTGAGTTCTCTGTAAATAATAAATATTTGTAACATGTTTTAATGCATTCTCTTTTTGCAATTCTTTCCCTTGCTTTCTTCAAGTAGTCAGTTAAATAATTGTTTTCCTTCTCTGTGACTTATTTCAATGTTCGCTCTTAAAGCATTCTTTCAAGTTCTATCATCGTTGAAAAGGAAGCACGTGGAATTTTTCATTCATGCTTTCAGTTCAAGAATCCAAATTTGAAAAAGCGAAATTCCATTTCTCTTCATTTATTTCCTTAGAAATGTTGCTAAAATTATCATTTGGATTTGAATGATTGACTGAAAAATATTTTATTGGAATAGCATGAAATATTTTCTTTGATGCTTTATTTTTATTAAACATTCTAGCGTGTATGTCTATGCAAATTCACCAAAATTGAAATTCTCTTCTTCTTTTATCATGACAATCATTTTTTCAAGCTGACGTATTTTCTCTTCCTCGTGACTTATAAAATGAATTGATATTATTTCGAAAATAAATATCTTTTTGCAGTTCATATTCGGTAAATGTTAAGAAAGAATTTTCATTCTGAGGTATGGAAAATAGGAAGTTGATAAAATATTTGTCAACAGTTGAGCTTCAGAAATTAACTTGGCGGTTTTATTATCTTTATCTAAGAGAATATGTCATCGAAAGTGTTTTTAAATCGATATCATATGCTGGAGAGGCATGAATGTAAAAACAATTTATATTTTCTGAAGAACTTTCCAACGACACCATGATGTGAGAAAATTTTATTCCAATCTCATCAAAAACAAAAGTTATGAATTCCGTCATATGAGACACTCATTGTCATCATTTTCGACAATTTATTGAAGCTTATGCCTGCTTGTTTTGATGAGACAAAAAAAAGGAGAATAAACAGGAAGAAGAAATCAATGAACAGCAACATGTCGTCGTTGCAAAAAAAGAAAGGAAAGCAGTTCGTTGACTGAGAAGCCGTTGCTGACCATAATGGATCGTTATTTATGGTATCCATTGACATTTTCCTTAATTTTTTCTTCCCGACCGACCCTAGAATAAACATAGCGTATAGGAAGTAAGCACTAGCCTTGTCATTGATGGTCAACATAAAAAGACAATGAGGACTGCTTTTTGCCGCACGATGACTCTTTTTTTTTGCTTACGAATCCTTTGATTGTCTAGTTTTTCTGATATCCTGTGGTGATCAAGTGGATAAAAGAAGAATAAAACGATACGTTTGATAAAATGATTCAATTTATTATATTTCTAAAAACATTTCATGATGACATTATCTTAGAAATTTTCTGCTAATAAATGTTTTTATTCAATCTTCAATCCAAGGTTGTTGAATGCATTAAGCATTCTAAGCTTTATTTTAGCCATCATCAAGAAAGAAGCGCTTGGAAATTTCACATGGAAACTAAGTTCAATCTTCTTTTATTCATAATTTATTATTGTATGCTTAATGATGATGCAATAATCAAAAGCACTCTCCCTCCCTCCCCCTCCCTCTCTCTCCCTTTCTTTCATTCTCGAGACATTGAAATTCGCATTCTTGATGGTTCCTCAAGATTGCTTGCATCTGGAAATATATAAAATGACCTTTTTTACGAGAGGAAGAGAGAGTTCAAGGAAAGATGATTGGTGTAAATAAAAGAATGAATTCAGTATGAAAAATCAAAGCTAAAAAAGTCAAGAAGCGTTAAATTGAAAATTTTTAAAAAGGTCTCAAAATTTTGTTCACCTGAAGTTGTCATAGTCATGAACTTCATTATGATTTTTTCATAAAAGATAGAAGAGTTTGGATTGAGAAGCTCTAAAAATAAGAAAATAAGAAACATGAGAAGTTATCCGAGCGAGCTATTAATGTCGCATAAAGTATAAAAGAAAATCTTACGCATCAAATATTTCCTGTCATCAAGATTCTTTGTTATTAATTCCAACCTACCCATAAAAATTCATACCTCAAGATATATCCTAACTCAAGTTTAAATTGAAGTCTCCTCAGTTTCACTGACCTTTCAAAAAAGATGCATGCCTTCCTTAATCAATTTGGAACTTTCGCTTTCTAAAACTGTTAACATTCAATGTCATATTCCTGTGAAATGATACAAAAAGTTTCATCATGACAAAACCATGAAGTAAAATTTATGACAAAGTGAAAAGTTTGATGTAAACAAATATTTTTCTGACATATTTAACAGCTTTTGTGAAGTTTCATGGTATTAAAGGAAATCGTTTTATTAAAGCTTGACGGGCTTAGCGTTCGAGGTGAAAATTTCCTTTTCTCAGATCATTTACTTTAATTCCACGTTAACTTGTGAACGATGTTTAACTATTTCTTATCATTATCAACGAGTAAAAAATGAAAAAGAATTTTTTTTGGAGTGGATATCGCTTTGTGAACGTGAGTGGCGAGAATCTGGGTCGAACTTTCTACAATAGCATCAAGAAGGAGAAGCTGCGACAAGGGAAAGCTCTCAAGCAATTCACATTCGATTTATGTGTTGTTTTGCACGATTGATTTTCTAATGAATTCTCCTTTCGCATGTTTGTGAAGAATGATCACAAATTGCTGCTGTTCGAAGCAACAGAAACGTGCAGCAATTCATTGAATAGTATATCGTCTATTATAATTAGACTTGACTTCTTAAAGCACGTCACAATCTGATTGAAAAGTTAATCAAGCATGGATGTGTGAAAAGTGAAAATAAAAAGTAAAGGAACACAGTGGGAAATCAATTTCACTTCAGATTTCATTTCAGAAGGAAGAACTGAAAGCGGATTATACACATTTCAATAAATCCAAAGACATTTTCACAATGAACGGAAAATCTCTTTGAATTTCTGGTTCATGAGAATCATTTTTTACATAAACATACCAGACAATGACAAGTAAGACGAAGAAGATTTCCTTAAAACATTACGACACATAGATAAATATGTTTATCATCGAAACATTTGTTTCAGCTCTTTATGCTGACATGTGACATGACATGTTGCTTTCTAGGAAATCTATTTTTATATCAACTTAAAATGATTATACTAAAATTATATTTCCTTTGTTAAACATCACTTGACGATTGTCACCCAAAATAAGAAACAAAAATCGTTCGGGACTTTAGAATCAAAAGTTTAAGCAAGATCGCAAACTTTTTAATAAAAAATAAATTTATCGTCTGGATTTGACTTCTTCGTATCATAAAAAGCATGAATCCGTGAAGAAAATAAATCATAAAGCTTTTGAAAGCGACCCTAAATAAATGCTCGTGTCGTACTTAAGAAATTACTTGTTCTCAGCATTTTGTATTGAGTGAATAATGAAGCTTGTAACCTAATTTTAAGAAATGTGTTTATTCAAATTACTTTATATCTACCATTTATAAAATTTACGACTTTAATTTCATTGAATTTACTTCACTTAACCATCATCCTAGTTGAATGTTAACCTCGGAATCTTTTTATTATGTAAAGTTAACAAAAGAAACTTTCAAGAATGATTTTCAATTACAAGAGAACGAAATAAGGAAAACCAATTGCAAAGCTTCTTTATGGGTAATGTTTCACGCATCTGTGCACTACTAAACAATCAACAAGAAATTAAGGACAAATGTCAATTAAACTTTGCCATGTTTCAGTAAATTTTCATTTAAAATTTCACCTCAACGTTAGTTAATAGTTGGAAGGTAATTTAAATTGTTTCTTTCTTAATTGAAATTTATTTTAATTTTCTACTTTTATTTGTTTGAATATTTAACATTCTTCCTCGTGTTGCAGAATAGAAACAAATAAATTTTAGAGAAAAGGAAAATCCTTGAAGGAAAATGGAAATTAATGAACGTTCACTTGGTGCAGTCTAAGTCCACGACGGATGAATAATTAAGAAACTTATACAAAATATTCAAGATACATTTATCTGCATCATTAGCGAATAAAAGATCTCAGATGCTGCAGTCTCTTAAAATTATTAAAATCCTCGTTTATGAACTTAGGCGAAAGTTATTCATTGCATAAATATTTCAATGAAAGGTTTTCTGCTACATATCTAAAGTATCTGACCATTTGATATCAAGTTGATTAACATTTGCATTTTAAGTGTTTTCTTCATTCATTTTCTTAGATATTTATGTTTACATTATTTCCATTGTTGCCGTAAATAGTTTGCATGAAGTTTTAAATTTATTTTCTATTATTTCAATCGCTGTCTTTAAGTTTTCAATTTTACAAATTTAAACTTTGATCTCGTTTCTAAGCACTTCACTTCGACAGTTTTTGATCAGCAAAACTTTTAGATTAAAATGTCTTTTCATTCTTTAAATTTAACTTCTTGAATTGATGATTCGTTTATGTCTATAAAGACGAAACTCGTCACTTATCTTTGCTGTCTATAACACGTCCAACCACACATTTATGGTTAAAAATTGAAAATCAACTGCTGAGATGAAAAAAACATTTGTTTCCACAAACTCCAACATTTCTCAACCTTATAAAGAGAAAAATTGTTTTTATTGAATATTTCCTTTCATGTAGCTTACAATGACAAAGAGTTGATGTAAGATTGAAATGTTTAAATCAATCAATTTTCCATTCAGCACTTTTTCTTGCTGCGCTCTGGAAATGTAATTGAATAATTTCTTGCAAAATCTTTCAAGATCCTTTTCATTATAGCACTTGAATAAAATATATTGCTTTAAGCATTCGCAGCAGCATTATCATTGTGAGATGTAAGCAACAAGTAAGATATCTTTGAGATATTGAGAGCAATGAAGCTCGACATCAAAGCAAAATCGTGCACATTTTATCTTTGAAGAGCAATCAACCATAACGAATGGTTAAATAAATTATGCTTAAACTATGAGCTTCTGCATTTTTAATGTTTTCCATGTTATAAAAGCTTAAATGATTAAACATAAATAATTGTTAATTAAACATCCTTAAGATACTAAGCTAATTATGTTGACTCGAAAGAAGAGAACTTTTGCTTTGGGATATTAGAAATAAGCAATTAAATGTAGTTTAACTTATTCAAATAGAAATACTTATAGCAACTTGAATTCAATTAAACTGATTCAATAATCATGAAGCGTCGCAAAGATTTTCCATTTCTTTCCTCAAAGTTCAAATGATTCATTTTTCATTAAAAAAAATCTTGAAAAGCTTTTACCAGTCACCAAGCAATAAAAAAGTTTTCTCGAATCGTGACATTTTTTTTCGAAAGTGTTAATTCTTCAGACAACTCAGTTGACGCTAATATTTTACCCCTTGCTGGTGTTTTTATTCTCGTTGTCGTCACATGTTATCATTTATCTTGTTAGTCATTTGTATTGTGTAGGGAAAAAAATGCAATTTCCTTACTTTCTGGTGCTGATTCTCGTTTTTTCTTAGTTCAACATACATAGAGTTAGTTGACTTAACAATAACTTGCGTCGTTTGAAGCGAGTCATCTTTCTCATTATAATAAACCCACGAAATAAAAAGATGCTCGTTTGTGTCTACAGAAGCTGAAACAATTTTTGTTAGTATGATTTTAACAACGCAAGATTACACTTAACGAAAAGATGTGATTTATTGCATGAAAAGCGTCATTAATAAGACGAAAAAAAAACTCAGAGTGTGGAATGAAAAATGTAACTTCATTAAAAAAAACAAAATGATCAATCGCAGAGAAAAGTTTCTTAACGTACCATAACAGAAATTATCAATAAATTTGTTATTTTTCGTTTCGTTCTTGATTGGACATCTGTTGTTATAAAAAATGAGATAATAAAAGAAAGAAATCGTTCAGGCTACCAGACATACATTTTATGACATTGAAGAAGTTTGAATACCTTGAACGGAACTCTTAATAACGATCGGATACAGCAGTCGACTTAATTTTCTCTCCATAGGCGATAAAATATTAGATTTATTAACAACAATAACCAAGCACAGGATTCTGCAAAATAAAATATTTACAGTTGAGAGAGAAAATCTGAAAGATTTGAAAATGTTCAACATGATAGAAATGAATTTGTTGCGGAGTGTGAAAATGATAAAATTTAAAAAGTATTTCGTTATTCGCTTGAGAATAATTCTCGCTGCAAAGCATCGTGATACGAATATCAATTACTGCCCTAGAAACCTTCACACTTCGCTTCTTCTTCATCTTGTTGCTTTTTATTTATTGTTTTATCTTTCTGTTAAAACATTCCCCGCAGTCGTCGAGTAGCAGAGATCGCGCTTGCACACATGTTGCATTTAAGGCTATCATCATGTTGAGACTCATTAGCAAAGAATGAAATCAGTTTTTTTCCTTAATTCCTTCTCTTTCTCTTCAATTGAAATCGATTAATGAACGACAGAAATGGCATTTTATCTTAATTCCATATCATGTAATGCGGAATTTTATACAATGCTTGGCTTGCAATGTAAAGCATATGATCTATAAAGATAATTTAATAAATATAATGTTAATTAAATCAACCTTACTCAACTTTGTAGCGCAATATAATGGCAACTACTTATAAACTAAATCAAATTGAAAGAGATAAAAGTGACTTTCAAGCTACTAGAAGAACTTCAGATGAGATTCTGATATGAATTGTAATTGCAGGTCTTTTATAAAATAAAATTAAATCAATGCAATGGTGAGTTAAGACATTGAAGAGAACTTGGAAGAGAAAATATTAAAACTTTCATGTCTGTAATTGATACAGTAAAACTGATTTTTAATCAAACGCATACTGTGCTCGTTAATGTTAGTAAAAGTTTATTTATAACAAATTAATTGTACAAAGCATGCTGATACATCTCCACATGCTTTAAGTGGACAAGAAGTTATAATTTTTTGTGATTTTTTTTAAACAAGTTCCTCTGAGAGTGAAGCAGGGTGAAAAATCTAATTAAAACGAGTTTAGTGATATGAACTTAACAAACGATGTCTAGAAGCAATAAACAATTAAAGAAATATTTCATTACACCGTTTGTTTTAATTGTTATTTGTTAAATTAACTAGATAAAATCGGTCAATTAAGAAGCCATAAGTAGCAAAAATAAATTTTATTTTGATCTCAACTGTGGATTTATTACACTTATCATGTTTATGTTCTGGAATTTAAGATTCACTGCTGCTCTCATTGTTTCAATTTGTTGTTGTTGTTTATCTTCAATGCAACAGTCGATAACTTTATTCGATAGTAAAGCTGACATTTTACTCCTTTCACAAGGTAACAGACCATCTGGTATGTAGTGTTGGTCTCGATACTTTATCTGTTTACTTTTCTTCAAGATATTTTCCTTAAATCATCTTATGCAGGATATCCACAAAGTATGTAATTCCTTTTAAGTTCAAAAATAGATTGAGACTTAAGAATTGAAAAGATTCCATACGCAGTATCTGAACCATTAAAATGAAATATTTCTAAAGAAAAATCTGCTTGTTAAATTATTTTCACATGACTTGGTAACAAATATTATTTTCCACTTAGAAGAACCAAACAATTTTCTTCGGTCCTTTATTTATTCGATTTGAAATTGACCATTGGAAAGGTTTGATCGAATAATCTAAAGGATCCATGAAACTTACTATTAAATTTATTTTTTTATTGCTGAAAGGAAAAATATTTCATTTAATCATTTTCAACTTGGTGTAAGTTTATATTCTTGACATCTTTTTTTATATCAACATCAATGAATCAATTTTCTGTTGAATATTCAAGATGAAATAAATGAAAATACTTAGCAAACACTTAATTAATTTCTGAGTGATTAAAGATGTGTTTGACCTCTTCCGACACGTAGTTTAATTACAGGTCAGACGAATAATTTTCCCTTTGTTGGCATCGTAAATATTTTCACAAGAATCGAACTTTATAAAGTAAGAAGCTTCTTGAATGCTCCATTAACGTTGCCTGCAGTCAGGTTTTCAGTAGCTTCCTTCAAGACTTTGTGTATTTACTGATTTTCTTTTGAATTAATGAGTCGTCATCTCGTGAAGGAATGCAAGTTTTCATTCCTTCCAGCTCGTCTCTGAAATTCAATGAGTCGGCAATTAATAACCGCTACAAGCGACATGCATTCATATTTCCCTGTATAGTCAATCGTTTGACATCGACAAGATGTATGTAGAAGTGGTTAATTAATTGTGTTATTCTCGGAATGGCGAGGGTTACGTGCAATAATTAAATTGTTTATTTTCACTTCGAAACGGCTTCATAGGAATTTTCATTCCACAGACTGACAAACTCAAACAACAACATTATCAACCATGTGACATAAATGTAAATCGCAAAAGAAAAGTTTAATTTTAAAGGAAGAGAAAATTTTCGCATTAAAACTTTCGTCATTTCCTCTGTTTCATAGAATGGAAAAGAATTATGATTTAGCCCAAACTTGACCCCATAAATTCTTTCTTTTTTCTCTTCCTCACGACTTGGCTATTCACTCAGATGAAAAAGAAAGGAGAAAATTTATTTTAAATTGCAGAAATGTATTTCGAAAAAAATAAAACTCTCAAGATTTACGATGGTCGCCACAAATTAATAAGCTGGTTATTGCATAAAAATTAAAATGAAAAAAGAAACAACACACACTCATCGAGATGAAGCATTGTCGTGTGCTCACAGACTGTGCAGTGGTTTTTACATGGTGAATAAATGAGACAGGAATTTATAATAAGCAATTTAATAAGTCTTGGCTTGAGATATTTATTTATGCAGCAAAGAAAACATAAAATTGCGTGTAGAAATATTTCTTATTCAATTGAATACATTTTATCGCTTCTCTACGACAATTTAATTTCTGTGTTTTTATTTCAGCAACTACAATATGGATATAAAGATTCAAAAGATTCTAAAGAGAAAATAAATAAATGAATTTAAAACAACAGTTTATGACATCCTGATCTAAAATATCTCTCACATATCTATTAGTATATTTGTTTGTTTCACAATGACTTACATCAAATCAACACAGAAACATTTATTTCGTATCAGTATACATCCTACACATCTCCTCTTGTTATTTCTAATAAGTATCTTGTAACTTTGTCGTTGAGAAAGATATTCAAGAACGGAGATTGAGGACAAATGGAAACAGATTTCATCAGACACAATACCATTCTGAAAGGGTCAACATTTCTCATAATCATCATGGGAGTCCTTTCATGCATACAGCTCGTAACAGTCTTTGATTTGATGTCATCTTCCATTCATTTCGCTCGCGTCTCCAGTTTGATGATGGAAATTGACGATTTTATTTGGCCTTAGAAGGGATGTTGTGCGGGTGGATGATGAAGTAAGGGATGTGGTAAGAGTGGAGCTAGTTAAGGTTCTTTGATTGCGTAGCATTTTATGCGATGATTCTTCACTCGTTCCTTTACAGCATAAAACTTTTCTCAGCCATCTATAAGGTTTCGTTCGTCTAGGGATTGAACGGAAATGAATATAAATAGTCTTACGAATTATTTCAATTTCCTTACTTTAATCCTCGCATTACTTGTGCTGAAAACATACAATAAATCAGTGGATTTGCTGCTGAATTAAGGGGTGCAAGACTTTGAATGAATGTTGCTAATGCAATGTTCGTCTGTGATTTTGGAATTTGTTCAAAGACCTGAAGAAGATCAAAGACAATATAGGGAGACCAACAGGCAATAAACACAATAACTATCACAATTGTCATCTTCACAGTCTTCACTTTGGCACGTGGAATAATGCCACGAGAACTTGCCCGCCGGCTTTCCCTGTCATCTTCGTCACTGCTTGTTGTGCTTCTGTTCCGCTTTCTTCTATCTCTTGGCACTTTGTAAGTACCTTTTGCCCAAATTGTTTTAACGATAATTGCATAACACAAAGTTATGATAATTGCTGGAATGAAGAAGAGAACTGTGGAGACAAGCAACATGTACACTTGCCAACGCCATGATGGTCCCAAATCAATCCAACACTGAGTCACTCCCTGAATTACTGCTTCTTCGTATAAAATAAAAAGTGGAATGGAGAATATCGCACTAAGAGCCCATGCAAAGAACACAAGCAACCTTGCACGTTTCCCTAAATGAAAAAAAGGGAAAGAATAAAGTTTTTTATCATATAATGCATTCACAGCATGCTTGAGCTCGCAATCAATTGATACTTACAGCAGTTGGAAAAGTTCATGGGATGTGTTATTGCGTCATATCGATCAATACTTAATGCAACTAAAACATATGTCGACGCATACGTAGTCATACATTGGAGGAATTTAATAACTTTACATGCGATATTTCCTGCTTCCCATGTAACAGTGAAACGCCATCCAATATCAACCAAAACGTTGAATAAACCAACGCTCAAATCTATTAATTGGGATGAAAATGAATTTTTCAATAAATATTAAATGTTTGACTTAAAAATTTACCTGCAAATGCCAGTTGCTTTATGAAAAAATTCATTCTTGATTTCCTTTTATTTAAATACAAAGTTATCAAAACTGCACTGTTGCCCAGAACAATTGTCGCAAAAAGTATCCACAATACTGTAAACTGTTCAGTCTGTAAAAAAAAGAAGAAAAAAAGGGAAATATATCAAAAAAAAAGATGAGAATTATGAATGCAATTCTTGTTCAAGTTGAAATATATTGGAAACAAAAGAACATTTGTAAATTTATACTTGAAAGATATTTTATTGAGAATTTATCTTCAGGCTATTTCATCCTATCAAAATATCGATCAATTCTGAAAGTTACTTGAAACTGTTCGTATGTTTGACTTTCTGTTGAAACATTTTTACATTATGAGCTTTGAATTCTCTACTGATATGTGATTCAACAATCTTTCCCTTAATACGTTATGTTTTTATTCCCAAGTAACAAAATAAAGTAAAAATTTGGTTCTCATCTTCATTCAACATGTGTACGTTTAGATTTAGCCTGGAATTGAGAAATGATGGTAGAAAGAAAAAAGAATTTAATTTATGTTCGCTATAACATTAAACCCAGAAGACTCATCAACTGTGTGCATGAGAAATTGTGAAATCCCATAAAGGTTTTCATTGTTACATGGAAAATCAAATAGAAACAACTTCAGAATTTACTTATGCTTCTTGCTCTACAAGATGAGATATTTATTCTCGTAATCAAACCACGGTAAAAGCACATTACCGAAGATACTCCCAGAGTATAATTTCTCACTATTGTTCATTTCATTCGACGTTAAGCAATGCGAAAGATTTTTCTTTCTCCTGTATCATCAACCCTTGTCATTCCTTAATTGTTTCATCTCTTTTACAACATTAGATTCTCTTACAACATAAATAACAGAAAAGAAAAAGAAAATTAAAAAATTACTTAGCTTCATGTCTTCCCTTAATTGCTTATTTATACATTTATTTATTTATTTATTCATTCATTCACATGCTGGAATTAAAGCTAAGGAAATCTTTTCATTTATTTATTTATAAGTTAGGAAAATTTTTAGTGTCACATGAGAGCTTCGAAGGGAATTTGACCTATTTTTGTAGGCACACTTTGGAAAACTTCTAACGTTCCAACTATGCTCGAAATGAATTTTTGCTTCTTTTCAACCCCGCTTCGAGAATTATAAAAGAGTAAAGAAGAACAAATGACAAAAAATCGTGTTAAAGAAAAAGAGTAACGCATTTTATTGATACCATGTGGAATACTAAGTGGATGCTGCTAAGAGATTTTCCTAGCTTCTATTGAGAAACGAAATTATCACATATGCTTTTGCCATCTTTGTGAATGAGCTTAAAATTTATTATAATGAAATCATTAAATGAAAATCTTTTTGTCATTAATCATACAGATTTGACGTGGTTTCTTATATAAAAGTAGAATAACAAAAATCGTCGCTAAAAATAGAACTTATAATGTTATTAAGTGAACCTTATGAAAGTATGAAAAGAAACATTTTAATAAACGTGATGTTTGGAACTAAAGAAGACTGTTGAATCGACAAAAAGTCGTGGTCATGTCGTGACGACGCTTGTCATAAAAAAAATGATAGAAAACAAATTGTTGCAAACAAGCGCTAAAACGAATCTATTATTAGAGATCGCTTTGTGTATCTTTAAATTCTGTTTGCTCGTAAAATTGCTGTTTCAGATGAGAGCGAGAAAAAACATTCAAATTTTGTTTATTTTTTAGTTCATTTGCTTCTAGCTTTGTTGGTCACAAATCTTCAAAATCTTCTGAATAAACCAGAGCAGATGATTCAATGATAAATTATCATTTCCACGAGTTCATAAAAGATTTATTATCATATTTAGAAATGAAGATGTCTTTTGAAGTTTTGTGTGTTTTTTGATGTTTTCACGTTTCACCTTTTCGCAATAAATAAAAATTAACGTAAACGAACATGAATGAAAAATTGCTGATCGTCAAAACGAAACTAAGCGCAAAATCGCAGTCGTGGCCGAGCGGTTAAGGCGTCTGACTAGAAATCAGATTCCCTCTGGGAGCGTAGGTTCGAATCCTACCGACTGCGTTCATCGTCACATTTTTTTAATTATCTTTTAACAACTTCATCCCAAATTGAGCTGTTAAGTATCAAAGGAAAGTAATTCGAAACACGAAACACTCAAAAGAATTCTTTTAAACCTAAAATCTTGAAAAGAAAATTAATCCATATCTCATTTCATAGAAGAGATTTTCTTTTTTTTTAATTAGACACGATCATTTCTGTTGAGAAGACGTTTTGAAAATATATTGAAGTTTGTTATGGCTAGCGACTGATTACTTGACACCTTGAGTGAAATTATTTTCAATCATGTTGATTGCTTATATTAACACGTTTTATTACTTTTGACTTTTTCAAGAAAACTAATGATGACAAATCCCGAAACGGTAAAGACAACATTCCTCACGATTTCAATGCTTCAAGGAAATAGTGAAAGGTGTGTAAATTGCTGCATCAACAGCCGCTGCACTTGACTCTTCCGTTGTGAATTTGTCGTCGATTGATTGCAACATGAATAAGAGTTCTTGTCAGGTCATTAAACTTATTATCGTATTCACCTCAAATCTTTGAGCTTATTCGTTAGAAGAGTGAAAATATATTTTTGCTGACATAATACAGGCGGCAATTCTTTTTTTTCGACGATAATAAATCTTAAGCAAAGATTGCGGAGGAAAGAAAGGAAAGCATAGAGAAGAGATTTCCTAGTTCTTACTCTCATTCATTCACCGATGTAATAAGCTGTAATTTATGCGTTTAATGATTTCCCACTCTCGTGAGATATATTGAAGCCATGAAGTGAAACGAGAATAATTAACAATAACCCACCCAAGAGCACAATTCTGAAACGATGTTCAAATGTATCTTTAAAAAATGTTCAAGCTAATTTATTTCAATAATTAAAAAGATATTCTCTAGAGAGATGATTTAAAAATTATTCGAGACATTTTGGCGTCCTTGTCATATAAATAAGGCGATGAATATTCTACATGGATGCTTAAGCACTGCGCCTAAGTCTCAAATGCTAATAGATTGCAAATGTCAGAGGTGTTATTATGACAAATGAAGGAAATTCTCTAGAAATAAATTTTTACAGAGTGATTTAGATGTCAAGTTAAAAGCCGTGCGAGATTTTCATTCGTTAAATAATAGATTAAAACGTCAATCGTTTGACAACCCTGCGGTTAACGCAAGTCATTTATGGCACCTGG
Source organism: Clunio marinus (assembly GCA_900005825.1). Lineage (NCBI taxonomy): Eukaryota > Metazoa > Arthropoda > Insecta > Diptera > Chironomidae > Clunio > Clunio marinus. The sequence goes on along the minus strand of CVRI01000047.1, from coordinate 79,463 downwards.
CCAACCATCCTCAAATCTCATTAAACGCAAACTAAGCATATTGTAATGTTCAGTAGATATCTTTAAAAGCTATTTGATATGAAAGAATAATAAATAAAATACGCTGAAATTACCTCATAAAAGTAGAATTGATTAATCTCATCATTAGTAGCATTTTCAGTTGTTGTAATGACGGATGAATCAGCAGAAATCGGTGTCGTTGACGATAGACTGTAAATCTAAAATTAATTCGCAAAAAAGAAATAACATATGTCCAAAGCAGTGAATATGAGTGTGAATGAGAATTGAAAGATAAAAATATGGAAATTTACGAAAAGGAAAAAATGGGTTAAAAAATTTATGGTACATTAAATGGGCGTTGAAACACTCACCGTCGTTGTTTGATATGCGATGCTCGGATGGTTGCTTGTTTTCGACATAGCATCATTGAGAACTGTCGGCGTTGATGAATATGCCGGTGTGACGCTGAAATTTATTTCAATTCTGTCCATTCTTGCTTTGAAAGTCGAGATGGCATAAAGTGCGTTTACTTTCGTTACTTGTTTTTGTTGCGAGTCGCGCCAATGAATTGATTAAATTGAAATGTTCATGATCAGATTAAGATGATAATACATTGTCAGAGTTACAAATTGCAAAGCTTAGTTGAGTTACAAGCTTAAAGACAAGAAAAAATTTTTAGACATCATTCAAGTTCGCGACATTCTTCAAGCTAGCACATCTCAAATGATTGATTTCTTTCATTGAAAAGCGTGAACTTCCATCAGTTTACTGTTTGATGAAAATTAATTTTTAATACCAAATAAAGGCATACAAATTTCACTTAATCAATCGTTTCGAGTGTGAGACTGTGAAATGAAAAATGTTTATAGAAAACCAAATTAATCAATCACTTGACAAAGGCAAGGAACGTGTGGATTTTAAATGTCTATGGCATTATCGAGTAGTTTGTGTTGTCACTGCAGAGAACAATCGTTAATTTTAATTAGGACATGAAGTGAACAATGTGCAGAGACAACTTCAAAATAATTGACTGAAACAATAAAAAAGAATGCTAAACACCCCGCAGAGAAAAGTCAAAGAAATGTTAAGAAAGAATCTAAATTCATTCAACTCACGATGAATCATTTTGAATATTATGATAAAGAATACTTTTTAAACGTCGAAACTCGCAACTAAAATTTACGACTTCTGTTTCGCATTTGCGATAATTTTGTTTTGATGTAAACTTTTTTCACTTTGTCGGCGTGATTGCTGTGGTTTTTGTGGGCGAATCATTTTCACAACACAATCAAACGGTAAAGTTTAATTCATTTGGAAGTGGAAACATATTCCAAAAGTGTCTCCTTTTCTATCTCTCCCTCGTGAGAAAGTAAAAGTTTTTTTTTCTTCACATAAATCAGTCTTTGTTATTGTTTTCATGTGTCAAATGAAATGGAGCCGGCTTGATGCAAACAATTTACGATGAAACAAGTTGTGTAAGCTAAAAAAGCTTCAATGCATTTTTCTGTTGAGTAAACATGACAAAATAGTTGCAATATGCGAAACGAATAAAAACAGCAAAAAATCATATTGATGGGTTGAATGATAGCAAATCCTGGTATGACTCAAATGAAGCATGGTAGGAAGGTGGGCTGTTAATTGGGCTAGAAGAAAATGTTCTAAGTCATTAACAGCTTCACAAAGAAACAGTAATTAAATTCTATTTGACATTTAACTCAGAAAGCGCGTGCCTCAGCAAGGTTCATTAAATCATTCGATGTTGAATTTACAGTTGAATGAAATCTCTTGACGCGTGTTTACAGGTTTAAATGAGTTACAAAATTTAATTATCCAAATTACCATATTTAATTGAAAAATAAAAGAAGCAAAGAAATGCATGAATATGCTACGCTTGTTGTACAATTTATCTGTATTTCATGTGATGTCTTCAACTATTTGAAAGATTCTGAATTACAATGTTAGAAAACTCGGATAATTAAATTGTAACATGAAGTAAACGTGCAACAAGCTGAATCTGGTTTAATGCTAAATATTCTTTTTCTTTCTATCTTTTGTCTGCATCTTCGACAAGAAGAAAGCAAAATAAAGCTTAGTAATTAAAATAGAATCAAATGTAGATTAAGAAATTTTCAGCAATTTTCGTGTAAACGATAACAACGTCGAATAAATAAATTATAAGTTTAGATTTTAACCAAACAAAAGAGGGAATTTTGATTATATTTTCGGTATTGCGTGGAGGTTTCTTCCATCTATCTAAGTTCAAAGCTGTAAAAATTATTATTAATCATCATGCTACTGATGAAAGCAACATTTGTTACAATTTCTATTCGATCTTTCACTCTTTTCCAGCTGTAAGAATTCGATAAGAAAAGAAAAAACATAAAAAATACGACAAGACAAATTTTCGTCAACAAACAAACATTCGAGAAAGCAATAAATTGGTTTTCATGAGAATTGAGTTCTTCGTACAAAAATAAATCAAATCTTGTTATAATTACGTTTTCGTCAAAAACATCTTAAACGATTAAATTTGATTTAATCAAATTAATGGAAGTTTAACAATAAAAATGTGCGATTACAAGTTGTAACATCGATATAAATTAAATATTTTATCTGAAGATTCGTGTAAAATTTGTTATTAAGATAATTATAAGTTAAAGGTTTCCGATAGATTCGATGAAATAAAATCGAATTAAACTCATCAAAACAATTTTTAAAAAATTAAGGCACAATAAAATTTTAGATGATTTGTTGATATTTGTTGAAAACATTTCTTTCCGGAGATATCTTTCGGCTGTTTATTCAAAAAGAAAATTGAACTTGGCAGGAAATGTCCAAGATTTGACCGATAACCACTTATAGAAGCTTATCAACAATTGGCTCTCTTAAGATTAGGAATGAAGCGTTCTGCATTTAAAGACTAAGTCCAAGTTTGCAGACGATAAAAATTAAAACAAAACTTAAAAAGAAGAAGAAAAAGTTTACGTAGGAGGAAAATGCTTGTATTAAATTAAGTTGAATGAAATGTTTGGATTGTTTTCCTTTAAACCAAGATGAAATTACTGTCTGGCTTTCATCGAATTTCTCTTATCTGAAGGATGTAATTTCCTTCCAAAACAGTCGACAAATTGGTAACAAAATGCCAAAGTTAACAAGTTCGTCTGAAACATCAAAATCGGCTTATTTTTAATAAATATGTGATGGCATGTGATTTGCTTTTTATGACATGAAAATAATTGATCATAAGAGGATAATGGTAAAACTATTTCAGAAAATAATGATTCTCAATTATGTTTACGTTCTTGTTTTTCACATGAGAAGGAATCTAGAACGTCATAAAAATCATTGAATATTTTTTTAAGAAATTTAATTTGCCCTTGAGATTGTTCTTCACATGCGAAGTTATCGCTCAATCCTTTCGGTAAACTCATTATAATTTAAAAAAATTCCTTTTAACAAGAATAGATATTTCCGTTTTTCTCGTTGGCTTTAGTTTTAAGAAGAGCATGATGGTGTCTTTGACATATTCACTTTGACTTTTATAATGTGGTTTTATTTGAAGATATCTTCAACGAACGCTCAATTTTCTGTATTTCTTTAAGTAAATAAAATTTGCTTAACGACTTGAATAACTTTAAGTGAAGTTGCTGCTAAATCTGCATTTTACACAAACAAGATTTTGATGTCACAACTTTTAATCGATTCTCGTCTCTATTTACTATCATTTTGTGCAATAATTGGTAATGGAATTGTTGCAACTAACTAAACACACATACTAAATATTTTACAATGACTTCCATTGATGACCAATAGCAATAATTTCTTTTTTTATTCCGCGTTTTTCTACTTTATTCAAAGTTAATTTAAAAATTCCGCATGTTTCGATTACAATTTACAACATTTCTCTAACTGGTAACGATGAGAAATATCTGCAGAAAATTCCTTTTAATCAAATTATGAGTGCACAAAGAAAAGAATGCAGCAAATGAAAACGAAGTAGGTAGCTTTAATGAATTCGATGAATTATCAACTTGTTTCCTTGAGATAAAATCTTTTCTTTTACATTTATGTTATGATGCACTAGATCAATTTGAAAACTTCAAGTTACCTTTTAAAACACATTAAACATCGTTAATTAATTTTTTTTCTTTTATTAAGGATTTTATTTAAAAACTTGAAGCTTCTTCTCACTTTTATTCCATAATAAATTTTAATGAAGCAATTTTAAATTAATCGAAGACTTTATTTAACTTTTATTGGGTAAAACCAATCTTTTACTTATAAAATAAGTCACGAATATTTTCTACAGCAACACTGAATGTTATCACTTTTTAAATTTATAGATATGAAAATCTTTTTTCACTTAAATGAGAGATATCACATCATCAGTTAGACATATTTCACTTTTCACTCAATAGAACTTGTCAGTTATGTCTTTCTTAATTCTCTTACTTTTTTTTATTTATACCTTCAAGAAGCATTTCCTAAAACTTATGTAAATTTTTCCAACAAATCACTTCTTGTTTTTAAAGTTCTATTCACACTGTAAGAACAACTCAGAACAAAAAATAATTATATATTCTTAAAACGAGGCTAAGTAGATAATCTTAATGAGAGTGATACTGAAAATTCCTCACTTCACTAATTTTCTCGTTTACTGCAATCTCTAATGGATACGCGGATGAGCAGTTGACTGCTTTAAACGTCCATTCAGTTTGAGTATCGAGCGTATACTACAGTTCAAAAGATATTTAACAAAAAAGTAAGAAAATATAATTTTATATTTCTTCGTTGCGCGTAACACGAATGACACGAAAGAAAGTTGCACGAAGTCACATGTTTCATTTTCCAAACTGTTTCATCTTAAAAACGTCACACGCAACATTTACGCTTGTTTCGATTATTAAGCATTTAATAAATTACGGCTAACACTGCCAATCATAATCAATCAATCTATTACACTAATTAATTGTACGAGCGTAAGCAATAAATTCATTATAATTGCAAGTCTATGAAGAAACTTTCAAGTAAATATAATTTGTTTCTATGAGATGGCTCTAAGATAATAATGAATTCCGAGGGAAAAGAGAAATATTTTATACGGTCAATAAAACCGTCTTCGAGATTATTTCTAGTTCAACGTCACCCTTTTCCATAATTTATTAGAGTTTCTAAGATTAATCATTCATGTTACATGATGTCAACCAGCCTGTGCAATTGTTGATTTTCTATTTTGGATCATTATACTACCAAAACATTTATCTTGTCTCTCAATAAGTTTCATTGAAATTATTCAAGATGACTCCACAGGTTGGGTTGGAAGTTCCATGCATGCATAAATAACAACAGCGTCTGTTTTTGGAATTGATCTAGTTTAGGAACACACAAAATTGCTTTTATTTATTATTTTATGACTAACACAAAAAGACTGACTAATTCATTTGCATAAATTTTGCATGAAAAAGAGAGTTTTAGTGGGTAATTTTAACTTTTCTCTTTGCAATGAAATAAATTAAAAATTAAGAAAAAAAACAAAAAAATCCTCCCCGGCCGGGAATCGAACCCGGGTCTTCCACGTGACAGGCGGAGATACTCACCACTATACTACCGAGGATTTCTCTGTGTTGTACAATTATCAGCAGAATGCTATATTAGAATATTTAAAAATGAAAATTATTTTCGTAAATATTAAAATTTCCACCTGTGTAATTTCAATGCCTTTAAAATTTGTATGACTCATAGAAAGAAAATATCAGCTAAACAAATTTACAAAAATTGTATATTCAGTTTATTTGAAAACATTCGTTTGAAGAAGTTATCATAGCAGATTAAAATAATAAAAATAACCTTCATGCGTTTACTCTTCGTGCTATACGATGAAGTCACTTATAAGCTGTGTTGCAAATAAATTTGCATCGTTGAATAATCGTTCCTAATGTATGCATTGTACTTTTTTTTATTAAATTTGCAACAAGTAAGTAGTAATTTTTATAAAAGCAAAAAATTCATTTTGCTACCGTTATTTGTCGTGCTATCAACTATCGAGATTTAAATAACCTGTCGATATTTTCTTCTTTTGCCAATGCTATCTTTTCCTTAATGACTACAAGCAGTGGCACATGACAATAATTCAATTCAATTTTTACATAATTTATGCACTGTCGACAAAGTACGGCAAGTTATTTAATTAACTATTGGTGTTCGGTGTTGTTTATCAATTAACCAGAATTGTAGAATTATAAATTCTCTCTCTCCTCTGATTTAATCATTTTTAATTGTTGGTGAATTTGCATAAATATTCTTTGATACAATGTTTGATACTTCAAATCAAGGTGCACGATTGCATTCTATTGTACAAACGAATATAAAATTCAATTTCCATAAAACGGTCATGTTTATGGAAATGACTACATTAGTTTTCAATTTTCTACTAAACTTAAACTTAATTGCATGCCTTTCATGTTTTTTACTGGAAGCAAATTCATGTTTTATCATTAAAATGTATCTTTATGGATGTCGAGATGAAACATCATGAGGGGAAAATAACATTTTATGGTTTGTGTGTTCTCTGAGGTTGATAAAAATTATCGCCTTTTCTTTAAGGAAATTTTCCTGCCATTTTCCTTGAATTTTATGGATTCATCTTCTTTAATTGACGTAAATTAACTAAGAATACATTAATGACATAAATCATTAAATATCCAAGTAACAAATATAAGAAATGATTGTCAAGATGTCTGATAACTTTGAAATTAATGTTGAGTATTAAATTACTTAATTCAAGCAATCATTTATTATTATTTAATAACATTTGTAATTTCATTCGCATTCGTCAACTTCTAATATCCTCAGATAAAATCTGACCTACCGTCTACACATTTTCATACAAAATATTGTCGCAATCAATTTGAACTGTGACAATTCTAGTTGGATAACAGTTGGTAAACTTTTTTTTTGTGTTCCGTTGCCATTGACGAATATTGTAC
>CVRI01000047.1:23139-72008 GCA_900005825.1 Clunio marinus | reverse complement strand
ATCGGCGATCCACTTTTGGATCGGCGATCCGTATCGGAAAATGGATCGCCCAACTCTGGTCGCAATCAATTTGAACTGTGACAATTCTAGTTGGATAACAGTTGGTAAACTTTTTTTTTGTGTTCCGTTGCCATTGACGAATATTGTACGTTTTATCAACGAGTTCACAAAAATAGGTACTTCAATATGGCTAATGTTACGCAATAAATGTTATAAATAATGTGAATGTTTGTTTACTCTTTTTCTCTTTGATTAATGTAGGAAAATTGATATTGACCGCACTTGAAAATTTGATGTTCTTTTTTTTCGCAACTGTTATTTGATTGTCGATAACGTTCCATAGCAATTATTACAGTTTTTCTCTGGTTTTTTCAGCAAAAAATGAAATCATTGTTGGCGTTGATGCGTTTGGGCTTTCAATAGCACTTCAGCTGTCAGCCAAAGCAAACCATAAAATCTTGTTCAGTTGATATTTTATTATGATGAAACTAATTGTTTTTGGGTGAGTGAATATTAAAATTAATCAAAAACATTGACGTGAAATGAATGTTTACCAAAAATTTCAGAATTTTTATTTCGTTTTGTCATCATCATTTGATGGCATCACCAATTGACCTTCGCTGCAGTAATTTTGATGTTAGTCAATTGCGAGATATTTCATATCAATGTGGAAAAGAGTTAACATGTTTTTTCCAAAATATTGTGGCTGATAACGAAACGCAATTTGTTTACCCTCCCGATCGGTATCAACTGTCATATAAATGCATCGGCTTTTTTAATTCAACGGTCCATCAACTGCCTATTGATATTTTCCAACATTATCCGAACGCTGAAATTTTGTATGCTGCAAATTTAGGATTGAAAACGTTAAGTCGAGCACTTTTTGAAAACGCAAACAGACTGGTTGATGTTCATTTGGAGGGAAATAATTTGACGGGTCTGTAATTGTTCATTCAAGATTAATTTCGAAGCTTAAATTTTATTTCTGTATCCATTTTATTTTAGGATTAGACGAATTTCTATTTCATGGAGCAGTCAACCTTCGTCGAATCGTTCTTTCCAACAATCAAATAACGACAATGGGCAAAGATACTTTTAAGAAGATGATAGTTAAGTCTTTAAATGCCTTTGACAATCCATATCAAAGAAAATTGGAAGAAATCGACTTGTCAAACAATCAGCTCATGGATTTAGAGTACGAGACGTTTTCTCAGCTCAATTCATTGAAGATTTTATTGCTTGCACACAACAACATTAAGCTTAAATTCGGACTATTTCCAGTTCTTCTTAAGAAGCTTGATTTATCGTATAATCAATTAAGAGATTTCACATTACGTCAATTAATAAATTCACAAATGCTGGAGGAATTGAAACTCAATGGAAACTTCTTTGAAAATGCAAGCATTGAATATATTTTCCCGGAAGCAATTTTTCAACTAATGCACATTTACCGATTCGAACTATCAGATTGTTTCACATGCATGCATTTAGCTGACGTTTTAGCATATTTCAAGCGAGCAAATCGAAACATAATTGTTCAGTTTGACATAGAGAGAATCACGAGTGCAAACATATTCGGAATCTCGTGCATCGACGATAGTGGACGACAGAATTGATAGAGCGATGAGATAAATAATTCATGATTTTTTAAACTGAGAGAGAAAAGAATGATGACAGGAATGCAATTGACTCATAACAACAAAAACGGCAATTAAAACTTTTGCGTTGTTTATGAAACTGCTTTGATATCAATAAATTGATTTTTGGAATTTTTCAATTAATTATGAAGACAGTTTTAATTACAAGTGGAAGAATATGAAGTGAAGTGTACGATAAGAAATTTTATTAATTAATATTTGAGATATTTTCGAAGCAACTTGAGCAAAAGGTTGATAATTGAGTTTTTCTTTCTTCTTAAATATTATCTTAAGAACATTCTTCAAAATAAAGTTCAAAGATAACGAGGATTTTCGATAATGAGCGACACTTTCATGAAATTTGTTCGATAATTCAAAGCAAATCGCAAGCAATGAAAAAAAGAAAATAATAATTGAAGCTTGTTCATATCTACATAAATATTTATGCTGGCAGCTTAATTTGCATCAGTATACTGAACCGGTAGATCAACTAGTCAAACTATCAGACATTGCGGTAATGCGTGATTTGCAATTGCATATGACTAAATGTTGAATGAGTTTTCTCCTTCTCAAACAAATTATCCGAGTGTCGATGATTAATTGTATTCCAGTTGTCAATGTAATAAACATTACTTGACATTTCATTATAAGATGTTCCTTTTTCACAATAAATCAAATTTCCTGACTTTCAGAAGGTTCAACAAGGCTATCAACATTTACTAATCCCAAATAAATCTTATGAACTGAACAAACACCGCCTTCAAGAAGTTTTTAATTTATTTACAATCCGAAACTTAGTCAATTGTAACAATTTGCCCCAGAAGATTTAAAATTCCCATAGCAATTAAATTTTCAACAAATTTCAATATAAACAATTACAGAGCGGAATTTCTTTTATATTTATTTTATTTCACAAACTTTTGAAGCACTTCAATCATAAAACGGAACTAGAGCTAGAATCAGAATTGAAACTTATTGAACTCATAAAATTCAGATCTGTTTCAATAGTTATGATGGTGCCGTGAGAAAAATCATTTCATGACGACAATGAAAAGTTATTTACAAATAAAATTCAAACTCAAATTTAATTGTTTGAAAATAAATAAATCGAGAAGATTCATGAAATCAACAAAATATTAACAAGAATATTTTCACTGAGTCGACAGATTATTTAGTTCGAGTCGAGAACATTTTTAATAATTTCCTCTCTTGAAAGCGTCTGCGTTCATCAAGATCTTAGATCATACTGAAAAGATGTTACGTTAACATTGCATCTTGTGATCAAGATGTTGCTATGACAGTTTCTCTCACATATTTTCCATTTCTACTTTCGTTTCCTTTTTCATTTCAAGTTCAAACGTGAAAATGTTGATGGAAACGCATCCAATTCAATAATCCAAAGCTTACTGTAGCTCCATTAGCAAAAAATCTTCTTAGTGCTATAAGTCAAGAAGCCAAAGAGATTTATATGACAGATTGTTTAGTACAAATTTTGCCTGTAGGTGATTTAAAGCTAAGAGATTATTGAGTGTCTGGTTCTTCACTTATGAAGCGAGATAATCAATATCTTTTCACACTGCACGACATGTAACAACAAATTGCATAAAACTCAACAGTCGGTATGGTATTAAGTCAGAAAAATGACTTGTTTGCTTGCTGTTGAATTCAATCATTCCCAAATGCATAAATCATAAAGATTTTCATGTTGAGCTTGGGGATAATCACATAAATCTTGATTCACAACACTATAATTCGCGAATCCAGATTTAATGACTTTATTATGCGTGTAAAATGTTATCAATTTAATGGTAAATTAGATAATTGAAGTCATGCAGAGGTGTTTAAGTGTGTTTATGTTCACCGCAATGTTTTTAATTAAATGAAATTATCTCGAGGTCGATATCGTTCGTTCAAAGTTTGAAATTCAGAGCTCTTATCAGTCTTACCTTCGTATGTACACTCATAACTAAGTTCACATTCTTCAAATCGCATGCTTAAAAGCTCTTCAGGAATCTTAACGTTATGAATCTGATGTCAAGGTTTCCTATGTATTACATATTAGATTTTGAGTTCCATTTAAGTTGCAAATACTTCAATTTCATAGCATAAATTTAACAACAAATGTTTTCAGCACCTACTTCAACCGTTATTTGATGTTGTTGGCTTTGATGGAGTTTAATTTGAAAGTTATAAGAACAAATTCTTTCAAGAGATTTATTCAAGTAAATTGTTTTGTTTATAATTTTAATTAGATGATGACGTATGCATTGTGATGTGGTTTCTATTTAACAATTGACGAATTGTGCATATGACATTTTATATGAGATGAAAAAAATGAATTTACTATGAGATGTTCTGTGAAATCGGAAACGAATGAATGAATGAACATGAAGCGTGGTTATCGAAAAGCTTTTCATTCAAGAAATAGAGAAAACATTCGTAGTCATGCTTTGAAAGTGAAACAGAATTTTCTGCGCTTGTGCTTTCGGAATCCGATGAAGTGTTCGGATGCAGAAGTATGGAAAAGAAATATTTGTGAAAATGAAATTTTTAATTTGACTTTTTCTTGTTCACTGTCTTGGCCGAAACAATCTTTGTCAGTTTCCGCGCGCTCTTTCAACAGAACGGATGGAATTGAAAAGTCAAGAAAAGTGTTTAAAGAAAGAAAAATAAATTTTTGATTATTGAAAGTTGAAGGAAATTTGTAATTTTCCAGAAATCCTTAAGCCCAATAAAAAAAGGAAATCTAATAAATTATTTTTAAAATTTGAATCTCATTTAAACTAATTTTTTTAATATAAATTTTGATTTGCCAGTTTATTTCTGCAATCACTGCAATTATGAAAATTTAAAAAAAAATGTCAAACGAACTGTTGAGCGACAACTGAAGTGATCAAAAAGTCATTGAAAAGGAAAATTTCAAATTGAACAATTTTTAAGTCAATTTATTCCAATGTGAAACTTATATCCATAGGAAAATGACATAAAAAAAGGAAAATTCCTTCATGAAAAATCCAATAAGAAAAAAATGTCAAAAACTTAGAAGGAAATTTGTCTGATCGCTCAAATAGTTTCTAACTGATGTGCTTTGGTTTTGTGGTTGAAAGAAAATGGAAAATTAAGTTAAAAAGGATTTTTCATATCTTCGAAGTTACTTTTTATTTTCTTTACTCGAGTGGTTGTTGCAAGAATTTTAATAAAGATTAGATGAATAAAAGAAAAAGAAATCCACGACCCTAAAAAAAATTAAAGACAAAAATTATTTATTGGACTCATACTGATGATGGGTTAGCAATGATAATTTAAGTAGAAATATAAGATAAATGCCGGCAAATAAATCATTGGATTTAACAAGAATAATAAACTGTCATGCGAATAAATATAAACAATTGAGATCATAAAAGTGGTGATCTAGAAAATAATTTAATTAAGTTGAATAATCGATTAAACGCAAACATTTTTATTTGCGTAAAACACGCAAATTAAGTACAGTGAAGGAGAAGGAAAGTCATTTAATTTTTATCACGTCTAGCGAAGAACAGAAAGCTAGAGATTAGAAACGTGACGATGAAAGAAAGCCGTGAATAAATATTTAGTTGAAGAGGTTCAACAAAACAAGATATAGGAATATTCGTGGGAATAGAAATTTAATGTTATTTGTGCTTTAAAACGAATGTTTACGCTGTGATAAGTGCTTATTAATATAGAATTTATGACTCAGCATTTCATGTAAGTCATGAGTACAATGGCAAACTAAACAGTTTCGGATATCAGCTTACAGGAAGCATAAAGAACCGAAACAAACTCTGGTAAGATTGAGGATTACGAACTCATTTCCACTTTTCTTTCCCTTTAACTTATTGTTCCTTCCGAGAATGATATTGAATGTCGATATTAAATGAAGCGAACTGAAGCTTCTCCTATTAAATTTATAAGTTTACTATCTACATTACTTGCTATAAAAATGTAGAAGCAAACAAATGAAGAGCTTTCTCTCATTGCTTGGGGACATCATTAACAAAGATGATGAAACCGATAACCTAATTGTAAAAGCAGCATCGCTTCCTTTAAGTTATTATCAATTAAGACGACATTATCAACATAATTATTTGCTCAATTTACTTATCACAGTTATCCTCATATGATTACAATTTGATTTGTTTGCTGAAATTTGATTTTCATTTATAATCCCATGTCTTTCACACATCTGCCGCCGCCATCTCATCATCATTGTCGTTTTTTTTCGATGAACTTTGATAACTCAAGAATAACGAGAAAGAAAAAGTTTCCACAAAAATAGAAAAAGATTCGCACTTAAATTCCTTTTTGAAACCTAGGGAAATATTCTTGTTTATTGCTTAAAGGCGTGATATGGTTTATTTCTGAGCATCTTTGAATAAAATTGCAGACATCAGCAGTATTATTGTTGGATCAATTCGAGGTTTCTCAATGTATTGTTGTCATCAACAATAACTGTCATGTGTGCTTGTGATTCTTGAACAACTACTCGTCTGAGAAAAGTTAAAGTTTTTATTCAGATTGCTTTGAGATTTAACAATTCGTCTACATAAAGTGAAACTCATAATCACCCTGAATTATAGGATAGCTTCGAGTTGAAGGTGAAAGGAATAAAATAGTTTTAAACTCATTATACTTTAACACGGAATACTTATGAGAGCGAATTTTGTTATAAAATAATTTTCTAAACTTTGCTTTATCATTTCCAAAGAAAAACTTTAATTCAATTTATATTAAGTGTATTAAATTATTAGTTTGATGCAATTTTTATTTTTATTTTTCGGATGTCCAAAACTTTGCAAAAAGAATGTCTGAAATTAAAACTTTTCTGCTCGATTGAAGCTAATTGAGAAAGAAATTTGTTAAGTAAAGTACTTCTTGTTATAAGTAGATATCTACTCTTGTTTCAGCTAGACAAAGTTTTCTTAAATTTGAGAAACCAAAACCACAAAGTCTGGATCTGTAATGTTTGCAAAACTAAAAAATACAATGCAACTTTTTTGTTCACCCGCCCGTCAACAAATCACACATGAAGCGTAAAGAAATCTCAAGAAAAACTTAAAATGTCTCTGACATCATGTTTGCCTTGACACAGGAAAGGATAAACTTAATTTAAATGTTGAGAATGTGAACTTTTCTTGCTTCCGATGACTTAATAAAAATTTTAAGATAAGATTTTTTCATTCCTTTTATTGAACGACATGATCATGTTGTGAGTTGGAGATCAACTTAAATTGAACATTTATAGCAATATTGCGACGGTTCGAATCATGAAGAGAATTTCAAGTTCAATTGATTATTGTTAAGAGTTCGGTGAATGATTAAAAATAAAATTCAATAAATTATTGCAGTCTTGTGTAGAGTTAAACATTATTGCTTTGACTATGACTCTGTTAGAATTTTCAATTTCTCTTAAAAATGTTTATTGGCAAACAAAATTTGTTCCATTAGATATGTTTAAACGAATTGAAAATAAGATTAACGATAAGCATTTCCACATTAAGTATGTACATTAATAAATCAGTGAAGCAAAAATATAATTGTAGCTTCTAGTTCTGACTTAGTCAGATTTATTCCCAACATGCGAAGTGGATTTATGGCAGCTATATGGTGCATCGAGATTATATACTTTGATAAATGCTTTTTCCAGTTGTTATAGAAATTTTGCAGTTCGTTTTCTTGCATTTAAATTAATTTTCAAACACTCATCGACTTATCTACTAGTTTCCTATATAAATTCATTAGAAAGCACCAATTATTACATCTTCAAATATAATTTAATGGATTGTTAGATTCCTAATTGAATTTCAACAAGAATCTTCCTAGCCATTAAATTACATTTTAATTGTTTTGTCGGATTTTCTTATTAATTAGGAAAAGGAAAATTCTTTATCCCTGTAGCATGAACAAGATAGCAATCCACATGCAGTTACATAAAGAAAACATGTTATCCAGTCCCGAGACATAACATAATAAACACCCGCATTTCTAACATTAAAAATATTTTTATTTTCTTATCATATGCTTGTTTACTCCAAGATGTAAAAACTTAAATTGAATTGTTAAGAATAAAAACATTTTCTAAATTAAATATTGGCTTAAACGTCTATAAAATCTTGTTTTGTTCCTGTGTTTTCTTAACAAATCTTTTATGTTTTCAATTCGACAATGATCTGAGAACGATTTCACCACAAATGGTTTGTTGCTGGTGTGCTTGTTCTAAATGAACTCATGCAATAAATCCTAATTAACGCCATAAAAGCGGAGCCAAAACTTTCACATAGTTAGTCGTTTGTTTGCTTAAGTTGAAATTTATACTTTACTATTGTTCATTGTGATATTCTAAGAACCCTCGAGAAAGGAACACAAATTGAAAGTTTTATTTCAAAAGGATTTTCTTCTCTGTTTCACTTTGGGAAAATAAGAATCCACTTTTCGTTTTTCCACCTAAATAAAATGCAAATTTCTACTTGACATCAAAGTGAATGAATGCATTGTGGTTGCAAAAGTTTTCGTTCTCTCATTGACAAAACAAAACGATTCCCCTGATTTTTTTCTGTTGTTTAAAACATTTTTAAAACGCCAACCAGCGAAACGTTGTAGCTGCACAATTGCACATTTGTTTAAGTTGTTTAATGAAAATTAAATTAAATTCTTTACAATTAATTTGGTTTTAACTTTCTTCAGTGGTAGTCAAGCAATTTACGTTCAAAGAGAAAACTTTTTTATTTAAAAAGGAAAATAGTAATGTATTGTTCTAATGCTGCATTCCACCCTCGCATAAGGGTTCAAAAAAACAATTTATTTATATGGAATGTTTATGTTAGAAGAATTATCGTTGGCAATTAGCGTTACATTGAAAAAGAATCTTCAGTTTTCAATTACAGAACACTATCAAAGCAATACCATAAAACACTTTAAGACAAACTTCACATGTCGTCAGAATTTTATAGATAAGGAGAAGGGAAAGTGGTAGTAAAAGTTTTTCGTCTCAAAATAACAATTTCATGTAAATTGTTATAGCTTTAGTACACATGATGTCTTGATGACTTTACATTCATTTCATCTCATCCGTGGAAATTTGATGCCACTTTACAAAGTACCTGAGATGCGCTCAGAATATTTTTCATTATTATCTCAAATATAAAATTGAAGTTGTTGAAATCATGATGTACAAGCGAAGACATCTTTCATGTGTTGATAAAAGTCATAAACTCGATAGTTTTAATATTTCTGCCAAGCATTTCTTCTTCTATTTAAACACTTCAACTACTCTTGTTTTTCCTCTTAGACTTTGAAACCTTTATATGAAATTTATGTTAATATTTGGCGACCTTGTTTACAAACGCAGCTAACTGCTCGTCTTCTCTATTTTCAAAAGAAAAGAAAAAAAAACCTTTTGAATTAAATATTTCATGTTCTTGACATAAAAGTTCATTCCGCATAGCTTTTGCTTTTTGTTCTGCATGCTCTGTTATCCCATTACCCAACATTCAACAAGCAGAGGATGCCAATTTAAAAAGAATCTAAAGGCGATTGAAAAAAGGCAGAAATTTCAAAAGCCTCGCTAGGGATTCAAATGGCGAAAAATTTTTCATGACGGGAATTGGAATTGGAAAAGTTCATGAAATATTTCCCACTCTTCTTTCTTTCTTGTTTTTTTCTGCGTTTCAAATTCTCAAAGAATACTTTCACTGGTCCATGTGTTTTTGATTTCTTTCTTTTTGTTTCAAAAGCTAAAAATACTCAGTTAACAATGTTCAAATCAGACCTACCGTAGTACAATGTTTACATTGTCAAAGAAAGCGAATATTTATTCGAAAGAAAATTCTAGACGCGTGGTATGCATCAAGAACTGAAAACAAATGACAACCAGCAAATGTCAGTTAATTAAACACTTCAAAATTTGGCGGTACACCGCGTTGAATTTTTTTTTGTAAGCGACCGCTGACTGTTGATGATGAAAAAAATTAACAAGAAAATATGCGTTTTATTTACGACAGTCGTCTTCAAGTTCGTTCAAGTGAATTCTCTTGTAAGAGACGAAAAATGATTTAATGTCTCGTTTAATTATCCTCAGCGTACTTTCAAACAAGAGGACAGTGCTTGGAGATGCAATAAATGACACTGTTGTAAATTTTTTTATAGCAAGTTTGTCACATCAATTTAAATATTTTGCATTCTTCCTCAAATGTGACGCTTTCTTAACTTTATTTGACATTGATTTACGGTCATCAATTTAAAAAATGCACCGATTTGTAATTGACTCATTAGTTGGAAAAGAATAATCAAGACAAACTGCATGTATGTGAACACAATTTAATTAACCAACTTTCTTGTCTTTCAATGCCTTTTTAGGGAAAAACTTGAAGACGATTTCAACAATTCGTATGTAAATGGAGACGATATTATGTATTCCTTCTTACTCTCAAGCATTCCACGTAAATTTAACGTCAATGAACGTACATTTCAAAAAAATGAAGCTCTCACGAAAGACCAAAATGTTAAAGTTTATGAAGATGAGTTTCAACGATTCGAAGACATGAATTTTATTTCGATTCCAACACTTCACGCTACAACTTCCACGACATCATCTAGTGACAGTGTTTCATTATCGACAGAACATTTGCGTGAAATGTTAAGCCGGGATATTGGATATAATGCGACGTTTGGAATACCGAAGGTAAAATGAATCATTTTAATGTCTTGAAATATTCTAAGAATTTGATTTATTTTGAAAGTTAACACACAATAGTATTGCTAAAGCATTAAGAAATGTAACACGGCGCATACCAGTGGAGGAAGAAATAAATCAATTTTATTTTTACGAGGTAAGCGATCAAATATTAAATGATTGGGTTAAGAAGTCAAGATGTCTTTCTTTTATGTCTCTCGAATCAGGAAGTTAATGATTCAACTCGAGTTGATATTAGATTTCTCCATAAAGATGATATGAAATGAAAATCTGGAATAAATTGAGATTAGATTAAAAGAATAGAAACGAATCGCATGAAATTAATTGCTTTATGTGTTTGCTTTTTTTCTTTATCTTGAACGTGTTGAACGTATAAATTCAATTATTGTTTATCAATGACTTATATCACCTTAATTCCACACGTGAGTTTCTTCCGTAACTTGATTCTTATTTATGGGAAAACTTAATACTAAATTCTTTTAATATACGAGAAAATTGAAGGAAAAAAAGCTTGAAGATTTAATAACAAAACGAGCAATGTATTTAAACTTTGGTAAACAGAACGAGCAACCTACAATCAAACACTCGTTAGGGATGTTAACAAATGAGAAACAAAGTCCGAGTTAAATAAAATAGTTTCAATTTACCGATTGTTGAGAAAAAAAGAGAAGAAACAACATTTATGTTCAACAAGGGACGAAGAATCTCTACCGCTCCGAAAACAGAGCTTACTGTGCATATAATTGGCGATAAACTTAACTTTCTCTTTCAAAACTCTTCGAAATAACATTTCTAGTAATTGTTGAACACAATGTCTTTCTTTGGGATGAAATTACAATCTACTTGATTGATTAAATGAAAATATTTAATTAATCAATTTTTGATTGCTTTGAGATTAGGTAGAAAAAGTCAAAGATTTTCATTTTATTCCTAAAAAAGTTTAATCGAAAGAAAAAGTAAATTGAGATTGTCTGGAAAGACAATTCATTAAAGCTGAGTAGAATTTAAGCAAATAAGTTAAAGAAGATTTGCAAGTGATCTAGAAAACTGGTTTTAGAAAAGAAGGATTTGTTTAAGAACAACTTAATAACGTGTAGGAGTAATGAAAATAAAAATATAAAAAAAATAAATAAAAATATAAAAAAGTGCGCAGTCGGTAGGATTCGAACCTACGCTCCCAGAGGGAATCTGATTTCTAGTCAGACGCCTTAACCGCTCGGCCACGACTGCTTTTTCGAAGCATGAATCTTCGTTTGCTAAATGTGGTATATTAACATTCCATGGTGTTTCATTCCATTTCCATTTTATTCCATGTTGCGTAATATTTTGTTAAGAAGAATTCAATATCTAAACATAAACATTTGTAAAATGAATTAAATCTACTTTTAATATATTATGCAAGAAACTTCCATTAAATTCTTCTTTTTCCTGATTTATATTTTTGTCGAGATTAATTTAGTTTTTCTTAATGCGCTGTATCAGCTTGACGCGAATGAAAAAATTACGACTCAGAAGTAAAAAATACTTTTTTTTGATAAAAATAACTTTTTTAATTAACCAAGTTTAACGAATATACTTTAGGTATTATCTTTTGTTTCCTTTTTTGTTCCCATTATAGGACTAAAAAAAGCTAGGGAGCTTTCATAACCTTGATATTATAATTGTTAATAAATTGTGTAACTGAAATACATTTAATTAAGAGAAAAAACCTTTTTTATAAGATATTTCTTTCAACAACATTTTCTTCGTGGAAATTAATGACCGTTTGTCGACATAGCGCTTTCCTTACAACTTTAGCATTTTAAATAAATTTTCTTATACATTGGTTTGAGTTGTTCTTTTATTCGTTTCAAAAATACGTACAACCAAATAATCTGCGGTTAAGAAAATAATAATTTGAAAAGTATTTATTTAAATATTGAAAATTCCACGGATTAAGCCTGTGAAATAATGCATAAAAAAGATATTTCAAGCTTTGATTGACCTCAAATTTCAATTAATTTAAGGCCTATAAAATTCTTCTTAAACCATGAAAAACATTAAATTTCATTAAACCACCAGACCCTTACTAACCATAAATTTCACCTTCCCGTTTCCATTATTCATCAAACGATTTCATCACATGAACAAGAATGTTGAATGAATTATATTTTTTCTCGATCTCAACTGTGAAGTGTCAGATGTTCGCTGATTTGCCTACGAACAAAAAATATGATGAATGACGTGACTATGAAGACTATAAACAGTGAATTTCCATCTTATTTCAATTCAGAACATTAAACTCTATTGAGATCGTTAAGTGATAAACAAGATGTTTCTCATGAAGAAAAAGTAAGAGATTTATGATCGAAATAATTATTCACATCATGTGTGTGGCGTCGAAAACTTTTGCTTCGTTATTGTTCATGAAATATTCTCAAATGATTTATTTCGCAACGACAAAAAATCTGTCCATTAGTCACCGTTACCTGAGGTAATATCCAGCCTATTTTGAGTATCATGTCACGTAAAGTTATCCTAAAGAAACATAAAATAATCTGTTCCAAGTGAGTTCAAAGGTTTACAGCTAAATATCAACGTTTACTTTTGATCTTTTTTATTTATTTTGCAAGAAACAACATACTCTCGCCAGATTTGTTTGAAGTTTGAGCATTTAATTATTATTTGACTTTAAAATTGGGCGTGTGTTGAAAAGGCGGCGACATGTTTGTTATTCAATAACCACAAAATTGTTGTTGAAAGTTATATCTTGGTATCATATCATCGATAAACAATAACATCGAAAATTTTAAAGTATCGAAAAAATCTTTTCTTTGCTCATTGAGCAACGAAGATCAAAGAAACAATTTTCTTAAGAAACTCCCCAAATTAAATAAATTGTTATGATTCAAACCTTTGTTGGATAAAGTTCAGGAATCTTAAATATTAAAACTTAAAACAAAGTTTTTAAAAGTGACTTACTGGTTTTGACAAACAAAATTATTTGTAACTTCAGTTGAAGTGACGGATCGATATAAGATTTTATTTCCCCTGAACCATTTATTTAACATTATGCCACTTCAACATTTATTTAGTAATGACATTTACTGTTCATTTGATTGAAATGTTTACCTCTAAACTTTTGCGAATAAGAAGAAAGCATGTTAATTAACCTTATGCCAGAAAAGTTTCAGAGAAAACTCAAACTGATGGAAAATTTGAGTTACTCAAAAACATTTTGATGGTTCAGACTCTTAGTGTAAGTCATAGCTCATAATATTTTTTCGTCCCCTTTGAATTTGAAAAATAATTAAGTTACCTTGAGCTGTAATTAATTTTCAAAGAATGCTCTGAATTTAACTTAAGGCTATTAATTGCTTTAGTAAAAATTCCTAAGTGAAGAAAAAACGTTTTATCTTAACGAAGACACGGAAACAAATGATTAAAATGTTGAAAATTTTCTTATATTTTATCAGACCGAACAGTTCACGGTGTTATGGATACTTTTTGCAACGATAGTCCTTGGAAACACGGCAGTTCTTGTTACACTATTCATTAATAAAAGCCGAAAATCAAGAATGAATTTCTTCATCAAACATTTAGCTCTCGCTGGTAAGTAGAAGCAACATTAATTTATCTTAAGTTAATTAAACTAATGTAGGATAAAGTGAAAATAAATTTAACAAAACATCACGTTCGGAAAGTTCATCATGAAAGTGACATGAAACATTCAAAGTTATTTAGTCAATTTCCGAAATTTCTCTTCCTTCTTCAACAGGTTCAATTATTTAAACTCATATCCATGAATATTTGATAAATTTTCATTATGATAAAATTATTTATTCGAAAGAATGAGGAAAATGTAAGCAAATTTATTTTTATTCTGGAGGGAACAATTTCTGTGAAAACTTAATCTAATTTTTTTGTTAAAGCTTTACGCAAGCTTTGAGAATAATTTTAACAGGAAATGTTTCAAAGTTGTCTATCTTCATTCAGAAGTTTATTAAATGTAATAGAATTGTACACAGAACTTGATCTCTATGGCAAACAATCGCGGTAAAGAAACAAACAATTCTAAATACTTTTCTATTTACATCAGAACGATGTTTGTTGTGGCTTTGACTCTTTAATTTCAACACGTGCTCTTTATTTAGAAAATAAGTAAACAGCTTGTTTAATTTTATCTACTTATGCCTAAATAAGTGATGAAATTAGAATTCACTGAACACAGATATTATGAATTTTGGTTTCTAAATGTAAATTTATTTGTCAAGAAATCACCATAAGAGGATTAAGAGGAAATGGAATATTTTTTAGAAAGAAAACTCTTCTTTTTAAATTGTAAACAGCATGAGAAATAAGAATTCGTTGAGACGGAATTCTGAATTAATTCATACATTTAAACTGAAAAGATTGAGTAATGAGAAATTTGATTTTTGATGAAATAAGTACTATGGCGATGAAAAGAGTCTGCTCTGTTTATTTTCATTTCAAAATATTGAACGCATGAAGCAAATTGATACAAATACTTATTTCCCAATGCTTAATTCCCAATCATCCATTAGAAGATTTCAACTTGATTAATTTTGACAAGGATTGAATTAACTTTCGTTGAGATCTAATCCCGATTAAGCAAATTTCTTTTCACATTTCGTTATCACCATTCGAGATTCTCTTCAATTTAGGTTTGCAAAGACGCAAACAATTTCTTACAAATCAGATTGAAAACATCTTTGACCTAGAAGAAAGAAAGTAGAAGGAAATATAAAGAAACTTATTTCATGTCTTAAGCATAAAATGATGCTGTAATAATGTGGAGAGAGTAACTTATCAGATATCCTTATGTTGCTAACGTTATAAACAAAAGCTGTTATTGTCGATTTTGCTGACATACTTCAAATATGTCACACATGGCAGCGGGAAAGACCAAAAGTACTAACAACGAAAGTGAAATTACGTCCATTCATAAGCAAACGTAACATTTTCATGTCATAAAATTTATTCTCACATTTCAGATTTAAGTGTCGGACTATTCAATGTTCTAACTGATATCGTGTGGCGAATCACAGTTACGTGGGAAGCTGGAAATATTGCATGCAAATTCATCAAGTATATACAATGTTTAACAACATATGCTTCAACTTATGTTCTTGTTGCTCTCAGCATCGATCGTTACGACGCAATAACACATCCAATGAATTTTTCGGGATCATGGAAACGTGCAAAAATCTTGGTGATTTCCGCATGGGTATTGAGTGCCCTATTTTCAACACCACAGTTTTTCCTTTACGAAGAAACACTTATTCAAGGTAACAGAGCAAGGAAATTGCTTTTAATTCTCTATTTAACTTTTATATAACACTGTATATAACTTAATTTTGCGAGCAAGACCGTACCCAGTGTTGGATCGAGCTCGGTGAACAATGGCGCTGGCAGATTTATATGTCACTTGTTACCATCGTTCTCTTTATCATACCAGCTATAATCATTTCATTCTGCTATGCGATTATTGTGAAGACAATTTGGGAGAAGGGAACGTATTTAGGATCAACAGAAATGGGACGAAAAGGTGCTCGAAATGGCAATGCAGCAGATGACGATGATAGTGGAAGTCGACGTGCAAGTTCTCGAGGAATAATTCCGCGTGCCAAAATCAAGACTGTAAAAATGACATTTGTTATAGTTATTGTGTTTATTGCTTGTTGGTCTCCTTACTTCGTCTTCGATCTACTTCAAGTCTTTGAACAAATTCCAAAATCACAAACGAATATCGCTATTGCAACGTTCATTCAAAGTCTTGCGCCACTAAACTCAGCAGCAAACCCTTTGATTTATTGCATGTTTTCGACACAGGTGTGGAAAACGTTAAGGTGAGGTCAACCTCACTTTAAAATAAATAATTAGAGGTTTTTTAACCCTGAGTGTATTTAATTAATTGTCTATTCACAGACGTTCGGCTGTTTTTCAGTGGTTTTCTGATCCACATTGTTGTAAAAGGCGAGAAAGTCAACAAAATCAATTTGGAAACGGGCGTTTGAGAGGAGGCGTAAGAAATCAACATCAAAGTTACGATTCCATGAAAACATTCACAACAACATCAACTGTCACATCAAGACGCTCAACTTGCCTTCGCCCTAACCGCGTCGTAATCATTGAACATCAGAAAACTAGATTCGCTACACCAGAGGAAGTAAGTTATGTTTCTCGTAAAATATTTAATCGATGATGTCTCTCGTCTATCCCCCTCCTTAGAAAGCTTTTGTAATGTCAAAAATTCAATTTTTCTTCTTTCTTTATTCTTCTCCCACAGAATGAAAGATGATGACCCGTAAACAAGCATTTTGAATTACGCTAAACTTCTAAGAGAACAGTTCAATGAACTGAATAACATTGACAGAATTCTTCCTCAGCTTATTCAGTGGGGTTGACATAGATTTTTTACTATTTCATTCGGTTTTGTTATCATGAGAAGAAATGTCATAAAATTTATAAATCTTCGACATGTTCGTGGTGTGACGCTTAACTTTCCAAAGAGAATCATGAAAAATTTTTCACATGGGAAAAGAATTTATTTACATAGTTGAAATATTCATAAGTACACTCAATCAGATATTTTTCTGATTGATCTTGTAATAAGAAGTAAAATTTGGGTCTGAAAAGGAAAAAGATACGGAAAACAGCTCAATTTATAATAGACTGAAGAATGCTGGCCTAAATATTATGTAATCTCACCTTCCAAATATCCATGAGAAAAAAAATCTTTAGATGTAACGAAGAATATTGTACAGGGACGTAAGGAATAAAAAAAATATCTTTCTAAATTTTAATAACAGTTGAAATAAATATGTACTTGAAAACTTGAAAGTCGTATATTGAATTCAAGGCTCGGAATTGGAAAAGTTTTAATCAGGGACTTGACATAACTTCACTTGACTTGCTGACTTGCAACTTTTTTCGACTACTTGACTACTTGAATATGAAAAGCAAACAATTCAAGGCCCTGGTTTTAACTCGTAAAAGCTTTTTTAAAATGAGTTCAATTTTTCATTCAATAAATCATAAACTCTGAATTTTCTTTCTTTCCAAGTGCTTGAAAATTCAACCAGTCTGTCGAATTTCGAGCCATGAATTAAATATGATTAATAAAATGTCTAAGTGTTTCATGGGAAATTTATTGTGATATTTTAAATTGACAAATAGTAAGTTACCTTCTCTTTTTCATACTTTTTGATTGAGAAACTTTTTAAAACAATTGTTTTGCTACATAAAACAAGATTAATTGACATAATATAATAAAATAATATAAAATTAAATAATAAGTGACATTTCTATTGGTTATTGCACGACCTATGGAAGTAAAACATGTTGTAACTCATATAAAAAATTGTTGTGCTGTTTTGATGTCAAGTTCAGAGAACGGAAAGAATTTATTAAAAGAGACAGGAATCAATAGACGAATGAAATATGAAGAGTTGTTTAAGTAGCAAGATAAATAAGAGCATAACTTTTTATGTTTCAACTAAACAAGATAAAGTTAATTAAATTTCACAAAGCTTGAAAAGAAAGTTCAGTTTGCGAGACATTGTTTGAAATAACAAAATGTGTCAGATATCTGAAAGAATTAACATGAAATATTATTTAGACGTTTATTTTTCAAGGGATGAAAAATGTTTATGAAAAATTCATATTACAATCGATAATAAATGTTATTTTTGCAAAGCAAATATTTATTCATTTTAACTGGAAAATTTTGTTTGAAAATCAACAGAGGATCAACAGTGGAGGTGTACAAAATATGTGTTATTGAAAATGAAAAGCTACAACAGAGAATTGAAAATAAATGGAAAACTATTCAGAAAAGTTGAATATGTTTAATGTCAGTTGAAAAACTCTTTATTTATGACTTTTATGGAATGTTTGATATCTCCTTTTTTTGTAAACAATTTGCAATCGTAAAGTTCGTAAATATTTTTCAGGATGCAAATAAAAAATGAAGTGAAGTGCGTTTCGTACGTTCGCTTTATGCTCTGATTTTGATTCTCAACATCACAATTCATTAAACATTGAACAGCTTTTGTTGCCATAATTTTGTAAGATGAAGAAGATGTGAAATTTATTATTGTTATTCAATGAATCATTGTAATAGATTTTGAAAGAAAACCCATTAAAAGCGAGACAATAATAGCCACAACGATTTGAAACCTCAGCGATAGCTTTACGATTACCTTAATCTGAGTTGAACTAGCTTACAGGAAAAAGCTTTTACTTTCCTGTTTCCTATTCCATCTTTAATATATAATTCTAACTTCTCTCTATGTCGTTCATTCAATTTGTATTTCGAAGAAATATACAAGATGGAAATATACGATCAAGGAAAATCTTTTATTTAATTTAAATTCTACTTTCTGCCTATCATTGTGAAGACAAGTAGATTGAAAATTTCTTTTCTCATCAATGAATGATTGAAATCATGTTTTGGATTTGATATTGAAGAAACCTTTAGGTGTTTGAATAAGAAAGCAAGCACATGTTTAATGTAATGAAATAATAGAGACTGTGATTGTAAATATTCAATTTGAAGAATTCCATCCTTATTGAAGCTTTTTAAGGAAACAAAATATTTGTTCAGCAAAGCTTTTCTTCACTACAAAGTAATGAAATTTTACTCATTGAAAATTCAGTTTTAATATTAAAATAAGTTTTTTCTATTCAAGTAGCTTATTTTTGTCTTAGCGACGAAATGAATGATATGCTCGTGAAGTTTTTAATTTTTGTCATTTTATTTCCATTTTTAAAGTATTCTTCAGTTTAATGACCATCTTGTCTTATTTTGAATCTGATTTCTTATTTTTCAATTGTCAATCATAAGTGCTGTTGAGAATGTCCTTGACTACAAAGTTATATAATGTTGATGATGATGATGATAAAATTGTATAAATTAAACATTAAATCTCTTTAAAAAATGCTTCTCGAGATGGTTTTATATTTACAATTCATTTTATTTACTGATTTCAACCTAAATAAATGGTTGTTTCTTTTGGCTTATCAGCAGTGATGACAAAGCATTTAGAAGTATCTCATTTTGAGTGAGACTATCGTTTTAGTTTAAAAGCAGAGATCACTGAAGATAGTAAACATCAAATATAAAATATTTAAAAATAATTTTATCAGTTAGTTTGTTTAATAGTGTCACGAGTCAACTTTGTTGTCATCGTTGATTGTCGCCAATATTGACAGTTCATCAGAATTCAAAAATCACATCGAAGAATCTTAATAGAATTAACATTGCAAATGACGACCTTCAAAAAAGTGACACATGCGGAAAACATTGAAATTTTACGCGAAAAAAAACGAAAAGCAGAAAAGAAAAAATTCTCATTCAGCAAATAAAATAAATTTATGGGAAACATGATAAAGCGACATTTATTCAAATCTGCTCTTGTTCCCAAATTAACCAACCAAAGTCGTAAAATAATTGTGGATGAGAATAAAGCTTCTTCTTTTATTACTTCGCACAAACTCTGAAATTATTTGAAAGCTTTTTTGAATTTCATTTTATCTAAAAAGAAAAGAAAAATGCGAAAGATTTAAATCATAAATGAAAAAATTTCTTATCAACTCAACTTAGAATTGCTTTCTGAAACCTTTTTTTTCTTTCGTATTTTTATGAGACTCAATGCTTCACAATTTACAAAGATATTATCGTTTTCATACGGATTTTCGGGTTAGATGAAACCTACAAAAGGGATAAAACTTGACACGTTGGGAGAATAAAAGATCATAAATTTTCATTCCCTTTTCGCAACTTTACTTATTCATTTGTCAGAATCTTTTTATTGTTTTCTGTTGAATCCAAACTTTATTTTCTTGTTTTTTGTGCGCCCACGAATTGAGATGCTAGAAACACTCACATAAAGTGATTGAGGTCCTGGTAATGTCTTCCAAATGGAAATTAATGACGCGATTGGAAATTTATGATTAATAAGGGATCATTGCCTTTTTTACAGAGTTCAAGATGATTAAGTTCTATTTTTGTTTTTATAAGTTGAATTGAATATTCTTCGGTGACTTTAAACAAAATTTATTGAAGTATCCTCTCAGCCAACTTGAGTTGGGTTTAAAATTTAAAAATGATTTGAATATCTTGAGAAAATTTCTTATCAGGAAGAACGTTAACATTGTGGATCTAAATGTTTGTGATTTGAATATTGATTTCAATTTCTTTCAGGTCCCGAGACAAAAGAAAATCAATTTTTCTCACCGGTCTATTGACTGACATTCACCATTTGGTTGAACATAGTAGAAAGTTTTTCTACTTTAAAGCATGAATTCCGACAAAGATTTTAATGTCACTGAGATAAATAAATCACTGAAACGATTCGGATTAGCGGATTATTCAGTATTTGTATTCATGCTGATGATGTGCTCCGTTGTGGGAATTTACTTCGGATACAAAGATCATAAAAAACATCATCAAAACAAATTGTTATCCAGGCGAGGTTCCGTTGAATTGGACTATTTAGTAGGGGGTAGAAATATGCAAGTTTTTCCCGTGGCCATGTCTTTAGTCGCATCAGGATTATCAGGGATTACTTTATTAGGTAAGCAAAAGCAGAACATTTTCGATATCATTCCTAACGAAATTTGTGATGTTTCTTCTG
This sequence comes from Clunio marinus, assembly GCA_900005825.1. Lineage (NCBI taxonomy): Eukaryota > Metazoa > Arthropoda > Insecta > Diptera > Chironomidae > Clunio > Clunio marinus. The sequence goes on along the minus strand of CVRI01000047.1, from coordinate 51,018 downwards.
GTAGATTAATTTTAATAATGCAAGTTGGTTCCAACATTGAATATTTATGAAGATTGGATGAAGCCTCAAGGCTTAATAATAAACTGAATTTCTGGTTCCATTTCTTGTCGTCCACATTCAATATCAATAATTGTGAAATTATCATTCAAAGAGTTTTTCCTCTTCTTTCCATTTACATTGATTAAAATTGATTTTCCATTTCTTTGTGCAATAATGTAAAATGAAAAAGCTTCGTCTTCAATTTTCTCTGATATCAGTTATTGTGATTTTATTTCCTTTGAGCTTTAGTGTTCAATCAACTGTTGAAAACTGCAATTTAAGTAATAAAATAAAACTTGTCTCTTCCTTCCAAAGGAATGCCCACAGAAGTTTACATTTATGGAATAAACATCGTTTACATTTTTCCCACAATGATTTTCTTGGCCTTATTTGTGCATCATGTCGTTATTCCAGTTTTTTACAATCTCCAAATCGTTTCAACTTATGAGGTAAATGAACATATATTTCGATTTTAATGTTGTACGCAGTTCGTCTGATTATATAACAAGCGAATAATCATAAAAGTTTATCATCATTAGAACATCTTTGAAATCATTTTCATCGTTATAATACTTTTAGTATCTCGAGATGCGATTCAGCACTAAAGTGAGACTTTTTGGATCGTTACTCTTTCTTCTTAGTAACGTGAGTAGATTTTCAAAATATCAGACGTTGATTAGATCATTCTTCATTATTTTTCTTTCTTTTTATCGAGAATAAAACAAGAAACAAAAAAAAAAATCTTACAGATTTTATGGCTTCCAATAGTAATTTATGTTCCAGCTTTGTCCTTCAATCAGACAACCGGAATAAATGTTCAAACTATCAGCATCTTTGTCTGCCTTGTTTGTGTCTTTTATACTCTCTTAGTGAGTATCCTTGACTTTATTATTACAAAAATGATGTTCTTTAGTAAGAATTTACTGCATAATGCTTCGAGGGTGGGATTAAAGCTGTCGTATGGACTGACGTGATTCAGATACTGTTGATGTACGGATCTATGACGTTTATCATAGTTAATGGCGTTACAGACATCGGCAGTCTATCAATTATTTTTGAAAGAAACGCTCAAAGTTCAAGATTCGCACCACCGAAGTAAATATAATGCCAGCGGATTTATTCAGCCATTTGACACTTCAATAAACTTTTCTTCTTCATAACAGTGTGAATTTTGATTTAACTGAGAGACATTCAGCGTTGTCATTAATGATTGGCGGAACGACATTTTTCATTAATCTTTTTGGTATCGGACAACCGATGATTCAACGTTATTTGTCACTCCCTTCAATTAAAGCTGCTAGGAAAGCACTGCTTTTGAACATTATCGGAGTTGTATTAATGGCTTCGATGTGTTGTTTTTGTGGTCTGATTATATATGCGAAATATCACGATTGTGATCCTTTAACAACTAAATTAGTGTCGGCTAAAGATCAACTTTTACCACTACTTGTAATGGAAAATGTGGGAGATGTTCCGGGATTTCCAGGCTTATTCATAGCTGGCGTATTTTCAGCATCACTAAGCTCATTATCAACGGCACTTAACTCAGCAGCTGCTGTTGTTCTTGAAGACTTTTGGAAGCCAAATTCAAAAAAAGAGCTTAGTGAGAAGCAAACAGCTTTCATAATGCGTTCAACAGTTTTTGTATTGGGAGCTATTTCGGTCGCACTCGTTTCAGTTGTACAAAAGTTAGGCGGAGTTTTACAACTTGGAATGAGTTTATTATCAGCTTCAAATGGACCTCTCTGTGGATTATTCTTTATCGGATTTTTCCTTCCATGGATCAAAGCGAAGGTTTGATTTAATCTCCTTTAATCTTATTTTTTCTTCTTCGATGCATTGATAAAATAGTAAAACATTTTAAAAAATCAATTCAATGTACAATTTAACTTCCAATACCAATTTATTCATTGGAAACTGTCCAACTCAATTTATATTGAAAAGATTTCATTGCCAAACATTTTCCTTATAATGGAATTTATTTTACAGGGAACACTTATTGGAGCTCATGTATCAATTGTGATATCAATGTATGTGGCATTTAGAGCACAACTCGACCAATCATCCGGTGAATTAAATCATGATGTTAAGCCAACATCAATAGATGGATGCAGTTACAGTTTCAATATTCAAAATTTCACCAAAGCTTCAACATTGCCAGAAGACGAGACAGAAATTTCCCTGAAACTTCATCATATGTCGTATTTCTTTTTTTCAGTCTTTGGAACTTTCATTTGCATTGTGGTCGCTTATATTGTAACGCTCATTGATCGAGATACCGATCCTTCGAAAGTTGATACAAAACTTCTCGCTCCATTTATCAGAAAATATTTCGATAAAAATAATTTAGAGAATTTTCTTGAAGTTCCTTTAAATGATATTTAAAACCATATTCATGATGGCATGAGAATCTTATTCGGAAGGGATAAAATATGAAGACAACACATGGTCTACCTGCTTCGGATGATGATGGTGATGCTGATAAAACAGCAATAAATTATTAATAATGTTTTAATCTTCGTAAATTAACTTAAATTGTTAAATAAGATGAATAAATGTTGAGTCGATTAAGGATAATTGTTTCATGGATCAATAAACAAAGGAACGTGATTACACAGAAATCACGTCGAGTAATTAGAAACGAAATTTCTTTTTACTTTAGGTAAATTAATTTATCTCGCCTTTTCTTATAAAGAAAGGGAAAGCAATTCAGTATCCTTCTAATCAACGTTTGTTTCTCAATAGTTAATTACTTCCAAGGAAGTATCTTCAATGATGCCTTAAAATTGATAATATTAATTGTTAAGTTAATGACAAAATCATTCAATTAAAACTAATTTCAAAGTATCCAAAATACTTGAAATATTAAACATTAAATATCAAGACATCTTTCGTCATGAAGATTTTATATTTAAATAAACATACAGAAACGTCTCTCAATCTCTCCTAAAAGAGACAGCTTACATCTGTATGATGTCAACGATGAACGATAAGAGCTTACAGAGGCATGGAATTTGTCTCGAATATATTTTTATAAGTAAGTTAAGGCAATCTTAAGTAAATATTTACAATTAACATAAATCTAAAGTTTAGATGTTCCTGACTTTTACTTATCATTATTTCTTTGCTTAATATAAATAGCAAAAGTAGTCAACGTTATACGTTTTCTTGTAAAGTGAAGCTTCATTGAGTTTTAATTGAGTGAACGTAACAGTAGCTTTCAACTTCTCAAACCGAATAATATTTCTTCTGACTTCAAATAAAGAAACTATTAAGTTTTTTTTATGTGACAACTTTCAGTTCTCATAAGTGCACTTTTATCATTTTCAATCTCTCGAGAACTTTGATTAGCTTATCAATTGACTTTTCTCTCTTTGAGACAGCGATACTTAAGTAATTTATTTAGTTTAGTTGTGATACTGATTTCAGCTAAGACGGAGTTGGATTTTCGACTCTTGACTTGGGAGATTTACCTTCAAATATCACGTAGTTGAAATCTTTTTTTATAATTGAAAATTTAAGGTAAAAGTTGAAGACATGAATGTTGAATCTGAGACAAATAAAGTTCGAGAAATGAATGTCGATGAACTTAGTAATTCTTTAAAACGATTTGGAACAGCCGATTATGCAGTATTTATTACTATGCTCGTCTGTTGTTCGATGGTTGGACTTTATTTTGGTTATAAAGATCATGAGAAGCATAAAAAGATGTCAAAGAAGCAACAGGAAGAAGGTGGCACGGAAGCTTTAGATTACCTCATGGGCGGAAGAAATATGCAAGTTTTTCCTGTTGCAATGTCACTCGTTGCGTCATTCGTTTCTGGTATTACATTGTTAGGTAAGAAATGATATGAATGTACGAACGAACTTGAAATTTAATTTAATTAACAAACAATTCAATTCAGGAACAAGTACCGAAATTTATTTGTATGGAACGCAGTATTGTTACATTTTTATCTCGATTGCACTGGCGGCATTCATCATGCATCATACAATAATTCCGGTTTTCCATGAGCTTCAGATAACGTCAACATACGAGGTTCGAAGAAGTGATAGAAAATTAATTATTTTATTCATGCAAATTGCTTTTATAATTTAGTATTTGCAAAAACGTTTTGACCGAAATGTTCGACTTTTTGGCTCGACTATGTTTACATTAGCGACTTGTTTGTGGATGCCAATCGTGCGTAAATTTCCTTTTGATTGCGGCTTAGATTTTACAATCACACCAATTAAATTGTCTCATTTTTCAGGTGATTTACGTACCAGCTTTATCGTTCAATCAAACAACCGGCGTTGATATTCACATAATTACACCAATTGTTATGACTATTTGCATCTTTTATACATGTTTAGGCGGAATTAAAGCAGTGGTTTGGACAGATGTAATTCAAATTATTTTAATGTATGGAACACTCGTCTTGATTGTCATTAAAGGCACAATAAGTGTGGGAGGATTATCTGTAGTAATTGATAGAAATTACGGTAGTGGAAGATTTGAAGCACCTGAGTGAGTTTCACAATTTCAACTCCTATTATTATGTACCTTAAAACATTTTCTTGATACTTCAATTAGTTTTCGTTTGGATCCAACAATCAGACATTCATTCTGGACTATTTTAATTGGTGGTACAATATTCTGGTTGAATGTGAATGGATTAAATCAGAACATGATTCAGAGATACATGTCTCTGAAAGATGTTAAAACAGCACGCAAAGGTCAAGTGATGTATGTGATTGGAGTGACTGTTATGATTTTCCTTTGTGTTTACAATGGCTTACTACTTTATGCAATGTACCATGATTGCGATCCATTAACAACTAAACTTGCTAAAGCGAAAGATCAATTGATGCCTTTGCTTGTCATGGATATTTTGAAGGATCTCCCAGGCTTGCCAGGATTGTTCATTGCTGGTGTCTTCTCAGCTGCTTTAAGTTCACTTTCAACTGGTTTGAATGCGATGTCTGCGGTAGTTCTCGAGGATTTTTGTAAGCCTTTCATGAAGAATGGAGTTACAGAACGACAAAGTGCTTACATCATGCGTGGCACCGTGTTGGTTATAGGAATTGTTTCAGTTGCACTCGTTTATGTGGTTCAACATTTAGGTGCAGTTCTTCAGTTATCAATGAGTGTTCCAACAGCGTGTTTTGGTCCAATGCTTGGAGTTTATGTTGTTGGTTTTACTTTGCCATGGGTTGGAAAGCGTGCTACGCTGTACGGTGCTATTATTGGATGCATCACCATGATGACAATTGTTTTTAAAGCTCAAGCTGAAATGGCACTAGGGCATATGAAATTTGAATACAAACCATTGTCAACTGATGGTTGTGGATACAACTTCACAGTTTCTAGTGATAAAAATTTAACCACAAACTCAACAATTAATGCTCATCACGATGACAAAAGCATTTATCACATTTCTTATCTTTATTACACTCTTCTGGGTTCACTGGTCGTGACCGTTACGTCACTTCTATTTAGCTTCATTTTTGGCTTTCAAGATCCAAATGACGTCGACCCTAGGCTGTTGGCGCCATTTTTAAGGAAATACATAAAACCAATGCCGAATAAACAACAATTTATTGATGTAAATGGAAAAGAAGTTGTCGTACATAATTTTGATATCAAAGAGAACACTTGTACATAAGAATTTTGGGTATATGTAACAGATCTAATGTGTAATAAAATTTATCTGAATAAATATCAAAAGCAATTTTCTGTTTTTGTTGACAATCATCTCGCGTCAAGTATTTTTCGACACACTCTTCAAAATGATTTGTTTTGTCTGGTGATATAAATTTTTTTCAATCTCGTCTGAGAATCGTTAACTGGATAAGTGTGCAATAAGAAGCAGTATGATGAGCCCCCGGAAAGAACATTGAATTACAAGTTATGATGGATTTACGTCCAGAGTTTGAAGACTTTCGGTGTGTGTAGCCTTTTCTATGTGATGCTCATGAAATTAATTGCAATAATTTAAGATTCAATTTCGTAGAATATTTTGAAACATTAAAAGAATGATTTCATCTACGAGTTGTTGAAATTATAAGGAAATTTTTCTTTTCCTTTTTCTGAAAATGCCGTCAAGTCGCGACATTTATTTTAAAATTCTTCTTCTCGGTTGCTCTTCCAGTTGCTTTATAAATAAAAAAGAAAAGCTTTATGTTATCATTCAGTATCGTTTGTGCATTTGTATAGATGAGATAAAGCTTAAATAAATCTTTTTATTTATTCTACGATTTTGTTTAACATGATAACAAACGACAGCATCTTCACAATAATATCAGGAAAAATATTACCAATGTTAATGTTTGATATCAACGATACTGTGATAAGGGCAATTCAGTCAAAAGCTTTTTCTTTTCGGATATTTCCATGATAAAAGAATGAAAAACAATTGTGAAGAAAATCTTGTTAAAGATGTGAGAAAAGGAAAATTCGGAAAATTGTTTTTTCTGTTATTTGCAAATGATTTCAGTTCTCGGAAAATTGGAATTCAAAAGGAATTTTCTATAATCTGTTAGTATTTGCTTACATTTCATGGTTTGATATCTAATAGACAAGCAATAAAATTCAATAAAAAAATATACAAAGAAGGTGAAAAATGTTTCTCATCCTGAAGATGCTTTAAAATATTTGAAGAATTCAGTATTATCGTGTTACAAAAATGTATGAATGTTAACTTCAATTTATTAGAATATAATTAAATTATTAATGAATGGCTGAATCTTATGCTCAATGAAACTAATTAAAAGGTTATTTGCTTTCATCAAGTTGATAGATAATTTAGTATCTAAGTCGCATAATGTTTATCAAAACATGTTTAAAAGCAATTATGTTAAGCAATTTATAAATGAATAGAATTCCGTTTGAGTGAAAGAGAAGTTCATCAATTCATTCAGTATTCGCAAACAAGAAAGTTCTTTACATGTCTTATTTATGAAAGAATTCAATCAATAGATAATAATTATTAGATAGTAATAGAGGTGACAATTTTGATGTCAATTTGTGGATGTTTTTGTGCCTGTCTAGAGCTGAATAACATCATGGGCTTGAAAAAAACCTAATTCATATCATCTTGATGAATAAAAGACATCTTTTGATAGATTATGTTCCGACCAGTAAACGTAGATGAGTTGTTCGTGCGAAAAGGCGATTTTAGAAATCACGTCTGTGAAAGAATTTGAACGACTAAGAACTTCTGTAATCCGAAAGAATGATTTCAATTCACCTTTCGACATTAAAGGCTTTTTCCTGATCTCTAGTAATCTTAAATGCTCGTGAAGGCACAAAACATAATTTTTTTGCTTAGTTAACTAAGTACATATAAATATTTGATTAAAAGGCCAAATCAAAAATCTAATTCAACATACCCAAATGACTTCCTATCAAAAGATGTAATGATGATCCAATTAGATAACAGTAGATTATTTATCAATTTTAACCCTTATAGTAAAAGGGTATAAAAATCTCTCAATTTTTGGGAGAATATGAAAATACTCAAATATTTATCATTAAATTTTTCTTTTTTCATACAAATCTGTTTATGTTTTTATCTGTTAAGTAGAGCGTAAGCAGTTTTTTTTATTAAAACTTTTTCCTGATGACTTCCGCTATTTACTTCTATAACTTTATTATGGAGCATAAAATAATTTAGTTTATATGATCCCAGACAAAGCTTCAGGCGTCATAAACTTTTAATCAAACATTCGATATCTGGAACAATTAATTTCATAAAATAAAATAAAAATATGAGAGAGAAATAATTTCCAAAACAGAACTTTATTATAAAACATATCACAGTATCTCATAATAAAGATGATTCAACAGCTTTGAATTTAATTTGAATAAATAGCAACTAGTTAAACAGAGATAAAGTTTGCGAAATTTGCATGTTGTTAACGGCTATTCTGTATGAAGAGGCCGGAAATAAGTCATAACAAACTTTTCATCAACTTGTTTAATTAACAAACAAATCCCTGTTGATACTTTCAATCTCGATTAAATTTAAATATTATGGTAACAATTCTCAGATTTCTCTTTTGGATCTTCAAATATATGATTTAACATTTTATCATCAGCTTCAGGAATTAATGATGATGGATTGTTCAAACTCATTTGTGGATGGAGTAGAAATGATCCGCTGATGTTCTTCCTCATAGCTATTTTCACTGGAATCATTAAGCATCCTAGGAATTCACTCCGTCTGTTAATGATAAAAGAAGTGAAAATTAGAAATTTGTAGCATTTTCACGTAATTCTTTAAATTTATGCACACTCATACACATTCATTTCACAAACCCAACAATAAAACTATGACGAAACATGTATCACGAGTATAGCCAAGACACATTTTCAAAAATAAAATTTAAATTCAAAACTTCCGTTAAACTTACTTGAGATTTCTATTTCGATGCCACACAGCAATTTGTACATATTTTGCATAATCACTGAAATCATTTATGTTGAACACAAATTTTTGGTCAAAATTGGGACAAGTTGAATTTTTATGAACTGCAGTTCTTTGGTATACGTTTTGGTGATTTTGAAGTGTTACTAAAGCGCATTTGACATAAGCGTTAATTTGAGGACTTTCACTGGTTCTTTCCAAATTATTACATTTTATCACTGCAAGATATAAAAAATAAGGATGTTTTAAAATTTATATAATAAAATGATGGTCTTTGTTTTTTTCAACACTTTACCAAACTCACCGTGAATCACAATTTTCTTTCGATTTTCTTCTGTTGAAATCGTCATTTCTAACGAACCTTTCATTAAAAGGTTCTTCGTATATTTTGACTGTGATACGTAGGAATTTGAAGATCCTGATGAGTATGATGCAACTGAAGATCGTTTGAACTTATCACTGACGTCGTCGAAATTGGCTGACGAGAAACTCAAACATTTTTGAATTGACGAGTCTTGAAATTCCTTTTGGGATTTTCCTTGACTTTCTTCACATTTTTTCTTATTTTTATTTTCATTGCTTGTGTTCTTTCTCCGAACTGCATTTTGTCTCTTCAATTGACAAGTTTCATCAGCTCTAAAGTCAACAATTTCTACATCTTTTTTAACCATCGNTTTCGATAATGAATCATCAGTTTCAACTATAAGTGGAGCTGGCCTTAATAAAAAAGATTGTGGTTGGAGTTTGAATGTTCCTTCAATATTCTTTTCCAAAATATTTTTCACAGATACTGTCAGGCAGCCAATAAATTCGCTTCGTCTAAAAGATATGAAAAGGAATTTTAAATTAAAATTTTTGACAATGATAGATTATGGATGATAGTGATCATAGAATTATGGTGAAACTTATTTGATCAGAGATTTATGACCATTAATCATATTTCTATGATGATTACATATTCTACTACAATATTATGAGGATATTTCACTGGTAATGTGTCTTTGCTTATCTAAGGAACAAATTTTAAGTACTTAACACAATCTAGTACTTCAGATCTTCCTCTAGGACACATTGCCTTCCATACAAAATAGACCCAAAAAATTCGTCCGGTGAGAAAAGTTGAACACTCTCCACCTGAAACTAACTTTGGAGAGGCGAGTTTTAGGTGGAGAGTGTACAATTATCTAGCAGTAGTGAAGGGCTTAATATGTTTACATATTTCTTAGTCATATAAAAAATTACTCACTTTAAACTTCTGTTTCGATGCCATACAGCAAGTTGAAGATATTTTTCATGATCATCTGAATTATTTAAATCAAAATTGAATTTATGATCAAACACAGGTTCTGTTGAGTTTTTATGTACTGCTGTTCGTTGATAAGTGTTGTGATGTCCAGATGGTGAATTCAAAGTGACCATCGCACATTTCACATATGCATTGACGTGTGGAATATCAGTTGTTTTAGGTAGATGCTTACATTTTAAAACTGTTGAAAACAAGGAAATTTTAGTTGAATTTTTCTTGAAAGGAAGACGCTTTTTCTATTAGGTAAACACTTTACCAAACTCACCGTGAATCACAATTTTCTTTTGATTTTCTTCTGTTGAAATCGTCATTTCTAACGAACCTTTCATTAAAAGGTTCTTCGTATATTTTGACTGTGATACGTAGGAATTTGAAGATCCTGATGAATTTGATGCAACTGATGAACGTTTGAACTTATCACTGACATCGTCAAAATTTTCTGATGAGAAACTCAAACATTTTTGAATTGACGAGTCTTGAAATTCCTTTTGGGATTTTCCTTGACTTTCTTCACATTTTTTCTTATTTTTATTTTCATTGCTTGTGTTCTTTCTCCGAACTGCATTTTGTCTCTTCAATTGACAAGTTTCATCAGCTCTAAAGTCAACAATTTCTACATCTTTTTTAACCATCGGTGACTTCACTTCTCGTTCGTTTTGTATTTCAGTATTTGCAATGATGATTGTCTTGTCTGCAGCTTCAGTGATCTTTTCTGGCGACAAAAGTTTCACGATGCTTTTTTCTTCCATGTTCTCACAAATCTCACTCAAATTCTTCATAAAGTTAGCATTTGTATCACGCCCTGTCTTCTTTGATTCTGCTAAACCACTTTTGAACTTCTTTCCATTTCTTGCACTTGCTAAGATGTCATCGATCATCTTCTGCAACGTCGTGTCACCAACTTCTGATGAGTTCAACGATGATTCTGAATCATTTGATAAGTTCAGTGGAACTTTCTGTTCGTTGATGACTTTTCTGCTAACTAATGGAGTGGAAAGTGGTGACGACGTCGATGCCGATTCAGGATGAAATTCGTACGAAAGATCCATCAAGTCCATTTTCATTCGCTTAATTGGAATTTCATCATTCACTCGTATCGAACTTTTCACTAAATTTTGAGAACTTTTCATCACTGGTGAGTACTCAACATCAAATGTTGGTAAGGTTGGCGCATAACTTGATGGAAAAATGATTGCCGATGGCTCCACAAAAACTTCTTTGAAGTTGAATGAAATTGGTGAAATTGTTGGCGATGTCAAAGCTGTTGATGATATCAAATGATGTTTTCGTTTATTGCAGTTTTCTCGTCGTTTATTGCTGCTGTCACCAAGCGGAGTTTGTCTGTTGGATTTCCTTCGAACTGGAGTCACGAGGTGATTCTCCTTGTCAACTTTAACTCTTTCATTACATAACTGACTTCCAAGTGATCTTCTTCTATGATATTTTGAAACATTTTTGCTTTGATTATCTCCTAAAACATTCCCAAGTGACCTTCGCGTCTTCTTAACTCCATTAACACTTTCGTAATCATCGTCGAGTTGCTGTTCACCAGCAAAACGTTTTTTAACGGTCCACTTCAACATTCTTTGACCTCTTCCCGTTCTCTTCTTCTTCTTTGGTTAGTTCCTGTAAATAAACAAAGGAAACAGAAATTTAAATTAATGTCCTGTCTCTTTGATTTCTTAACTTTGATAAAAGAAATATTCTTTTGAAGTTTGACGCATGATACGCTTCCACTTCTGTCATTTCAATAGCGGAAATCTAGGACATTAAAGTAATATTTTAATTCATCAAAATTCTCTGGGAGTGGCAAATCAATATAAGTAACTTTTTATAAACATGATGAGAGGTCACTGAAGCAAGAAAAATGTTTTCCTTATTACTTACTTCAACCATCCAATTAGATATTTGTAAAAAAAGTTCTCATGATTATTTGTGAACATGAAAGAATATCCCAGAAACGAAAAAGGGTTTCATTTATCATGTTACTTAAAGTGAAGACATGCATTATTACACATTAACTGTTTAATACATTATTACAATACATGACATTGTGGTTTCTTCAAATAAATTTATAAAATTTTTGACCAACTCGAAATGCGATTTGATTCGGAAATCTTCAAAGTTCTCTAAAAGGAAAAATTCTTGAAACTTTTTACGAATTGTCTCAATTCTTACGCAATCCACCTGTTAACTACCCGCCTTTATATGAACATCGAAAAGGCGATAAAAGTCAATCAAAAGTGTAAAGTGCATTAAAAAGAGAACAACAAAGAAACGCTTCAAACATACGGAAATCGATCGAAGGATTAAATTTCTTTTATGCTGGCTTGAATTTGAACGTGGTTTGAAATTAAATTTCCGGCTTCAAAAAAAAGATTTTCAATGTAAAAGAAATTCTTGAAGTTCAGTAAACTTTTGTAGATCTTGGAATGTTAATTATGATCATTGAATTAAATTAAATATAATTACTGTCGTTACATGATCTACCGTGAGCGATAAAGTAAAATGCTAGAAATTATTTCAAACGCATATGGCACGCTTCTAATTTAATTGCATCGGTTTAATGTCAAAGATCCTCGATCTATATCAATATGGTCAACGATTAAATTTACCTATGTTAATAACTCAACTATGATGATTTCAATTTTTTCTACATCGCTGACTTTGTTAATGATTCTTCTCCATTAACCGATGCCCAGCTTAACTGCTTTTTAATGTAATTTCTGTGCAATCATTTCATGACGATCATTTATAAATTGTAAAACCATATTCAGTAGCAAAAATACAACAAAAGGATTAACAGCGTAAACATCGTTTTTATTGTGAGTACATTTAGTTCTGGTGATGTTGCACTTTTCGCTTTTCCCCGTCCCGTTGCTGATTTTACCGAAAAAGATTTTTTTTAACAATAAAACTAACTTTGTTTCACCCCTATCTACAATAGATACAAACGTAGTTTCACTGAGTGCTGTTATTTTTTTCCATTAATGTTCATTGATTATGAAGTACGATGGCAAACACTTTCATGTTGTTTTGCAATTCACGATTTCACTTAAACGTCATCAAAAACTACTTAAATTCGGGGATAGAAAAAAAATTATTTCCACGATGTGAAATAACTCGAAATGATGAAATTTATGTCTTTTTTATGTACCGACAAAAAGTTAGAGAAAGGACATAATTTGAACCAGCATTGCACTTTTTAATGAGCACGAACTGACATCGGAAATTATGATGGAAGTGACAACGATTGTCCACTTCTAAAAACTCATTTTTTACGTTATTCATAAATAATATTTCTGACGCTTTATGCAACCGTTTTGCTTAGAATTGAGTTCAATTAATTTAACTCAAATAATAAAAGTATCACTTACAATCTAAATTATAAAAATTAATAGAAATTGAACAACCCGTGGTTGAGTTTCGTGCGTTATGATGAAGCAAGTGCATATTATTATGACATTATCTCGATTATTTCTAATGCAACTGTTAATTTTACTTCCGTTTCCTGTCACAATATTTCTACTTTTTGATGATAGATTGTGCATAGGTTTTAGAAATTTGTAAAAATTATTAATAAGAAAAAAATTTATGTCGTGAACAATTGAATTAGATTGCAATTAAAATTAAATTTAACTATGAAATCGCGTGATTAAATACAAATTGATATATAAATTGGAATTGAATGATGTAGAGAGGTGCAATTAACAAGACCAGGTGTTGCTTGTTGTGAAATTAGTCAGATCTCTTCTCGAGAAATTTCATTTTATCAGATATCTAATTAATTGCAAGTAACTTTCAATCATGTAAAGATTAAATTTCCAATCTTAAGAAAGAAATCTAACTGAAACTTTTGCAATGTTGACGAAAGATATGAAGAAAGGCAGATGCAGTGTTTAAGCAATCGATATTCGTTCGAACCCAAACAAGACACACATCAGCTGAGATACAAAAAAAGACATCATTGAACATCGGTTGGAATTTCTTATGATCCAATTTTCTTACTTGAGGAATATTTTCATTTCTATTCTTTCCATTGTTGGTTGATGCTTGTCTTACGAACCCCGAGCTGTCGTAAATCGTATTATTTTTTATGAACTGATACCTTTTTATGATCGAAGAAATGTGCGATGTGATGCCTCTTCCATCAAATGTTAGCACAATAAAAAATTTCCTCAAGTTTTTTTTTTCTTTCTTAGACTATGACGAAGTTTGAGGGTTCGAAATTATTTTCATAATGAAATGAATATACATAAAAGAAGACGATTTTTTAAGGAAATAACTAAGTGAAAATAAAATGAAATCAAGCAAAATGTCAATTTGATTTTAGTTACTTATCAACCATATCAAAATTCTTGTAAATTGATTCGTTGTGCTTCTTGCGGTTTTTGTTATCCATGAACATAAAAAATCTTTTGTAGAAATTTCTTAACTTAACTTTTGGGCCTTTTTTTAATGTCAAAATATTTCTTAAATGTTTCCGTATAATTTTTGGATTAAGCAACGGAATTTTGTAAATGTCAATAATTCATTATTTATTCATAGATAGCTTAAGAAAATCTTCACACGGAAATTATTTATGGATTCTTCTTTCTTATAGAATTCCTTGAAATTCCTTCGTTCCACTAATTAGCTTTCTCGATTCAATTTAAAAGCAATTGTTACAGAAAAAATGCAGATTTTCGCAATTAAGGCGGGAGAAAAAGGAATGAAGACGAAGCAAAGAAGTTGCTGTTTATACAATGGATCCTTGTTACCCTCTCGAGTCTTCTCTGCCATGTCATAAATTTCGTTTTCGTTGTGCTTTGACCTTGGTGTGATGAGCATAAATTCCATCTCGCCGAGTATTTTTGGCAAACAATCATCGAAGGAGATTTAATTTCGAGACAAACTAGTTTAACTTCGATTCCCAGTCTTCGTCTTCATACGACACAACACAACAAGGAGAACCCGACAAATACAAAGAAGCTTAATGAAAGAACAGGAATCGAGCACCTGGAGACTCTTTTCACACGAGGACATCGCCAGTAAATTCCTTTCAGTTTCTTTTTCGGTTCAATCTTCTTCCTTACGTCACTTTTTCTTTCCGATCACTGAAAAATTGCAAAATNGTTGAAATCGTCATTTCTAACGAACCTTTCATTAAAAGGTTCTTCGTATATTTTGACTGTGATACGTAGGAATTTGAAGATCCTGATGAGTATGATGCAACTGAAGATCGTTTGAACTTATCACTGACGTCGTCGAAATTGGCTGACGAGAAACTCAAACATTTTTGAATTGACGAGTCTTGAAATTCCTTTTGGGATTTTCCTTGACTTTCTTCACATTTTTTCTTATTTTTATTTTCATTGCTTGTGTTCTTTCTCCGAACTGCATTTTGTCTCTTCAATTGACAAGTTTCATCAGCTCTAAAGTCAACAATTTCTACATCTTTTTTAACCATCGGTGACTTCACTTCTCGTTCGTTTTGTATTTCAGTATTTGCAATGATGATTGTCTTGTCTGCAGCTTCAGTGATCTTTTCTGGCGACAAAAGTTTCACGATGCTTTTTTCTTCCATGTTCTCACAAATCTCACTCAAATTCTTCATAAAGTTAGCATTTGTATCACGCCCTGTCTTCTTTGATTCTGCTAAACCACTTTTGAACTTCTTTCCATTTCTTGCACTTGCTAAGATGTCATCGATCATCTTTTGCAACGTCGTGTCACCAACTTCTGATGAGTTCAACGATGATTCTGAATCATTTGATAAGTTCAGTGGAACTTTCTTTTCATTGATAACTTTTCTGCTAACTAATGGAGTGGAAAGTGGTGACGACGTCGATGCCGATTCAGGATGAAATTCGTACGAAAGATCCATCAAGTCCATTTTCATTCGCTTAATTGGAACTTCATCATTCACTCGTATCGAACTTTTCACTAAATTTTGAGAACTTTTCATAACCGGCGAGTACTCAACATCAAATGTTGGTAAGGTTGGCGCATAACTTGATGGAAAAATGATTGCCGATGGCTCCACAAAAACTTCTTTGAAGTTGAATGAAATTGGTGAGATTGTTGGCGATGTCAAAGCTGTTGATGATATCAAATGATGTTTTCGTTTATTGCAGTTTTCTCGTCGTTTATTGCTGCTGTCACCAAGCGGAGTTTGTCTGTTGGATTTCCTTCGAACTGGAGTCACGAGGTGATTCTCCTTGTCAACTTTAACTCTTTCATTACATAACTGACTTCCAAGTGATCTTCTTCTATGATATTTTGAAACATTCTTGCTTTGATTATCTCCTAAAACATTCCCAAGTGACGTTCTTGTCTTCTTAACTCCATTAACACTTTCGTAATCATCATCGAGTTGCTGTTCACCAGCAAAACGTTTTTTAACGGTCCACTTCAACATTCTTTGACCTCTTCCCGTTCTCTTCTTCTTCTTTGGTTAGTTCCTGTAAATAAACAAAGGAAACAGAAATTTAAATTAATGTCCTGTCTCTTTGATTTCTTAACTTTGATAAACATAAATGACATTCAAGGATGGACAACAAAGAAAACTGAAAAGGAAATCAAAAACATTGAAGAAAAGACATGAAATATCTGAGAAAGCAAATTAAACTCAAGGGGACGATCGTTTGAAGATTTTTAATAGGAAGCTCTTAATATCTAATTATTTAGTTCGTAAGTTATATCCGGAATTATCGCAACTAACAAAGACAATGAGAATTCATTGAAAAGAAACATTTTTCGAACGATGGGGCTGCTTTTTGAATTTGTTTAGAGATGTTCGGCAATTCTTTTTTTGCAGATATTTTTCTATTTCTTATCGTTAAAATATTACTTAAAAGCATAATAATTAGGAACTTGCAGTATAAAATTTAAATAACTTGGTTTGCTAAATAACAAATTTAACATGCTTTAAAATTTATATTATGAACGCTTAAAATCGCTTGAAGTCAAGGTGTCAATGTGACAGGTAAATAAGTTTCAACCATTTGTTCATTGTAAAATTTAATTTCAATCTCTAAAGTGCTATTTGTTAATCAGTGAAAAGATGAGAATTCATAATAATTGTAGTGACATATTAAGAAGCTTCAAGTTTTCATGGATTTGTTTATCTTGCAGATCAAAGAACTTCACCAGTTGAAAAGAAATGAGGTTTTTATCAAAGAAATCAACAATCAAAGACTTTCAATTTGAGAGTTTCAATACGATTATTTTTTATCATGAAAAAGTAGAAGAAGAATTCTGAAGATTCTGATAATGAAGAAGTTAAAGTTAGACGTCAAATAAAATTTTGCTGTAATTGTAGACAATGTTGAGACCGCTCCGTTTTATATATCGAAACAAAGCCCTGGTCATGTTATTGCATAAAGTTATTGTTGAAATTTTTATTTCTCTCTCGGCGTCGTTATGCACCTGTTTCCCAAGAAAAAAAAGAAACAAAAGTAGGAAACGAAGTTTATAGGCGTTAAAAGTTCAACTCAAAATGTGCTGACAAAAAGGCTTCGATGACGGTAGTTCTTGTGAGGGATGAAAGTAAAACATGTGGAAAAATATTTTATAATTCATTGTTCAGGCTCGTTTTAAGCGTGATCACAAAATCGATTGCTTCCTTTTCAACTTCTCTTGTTATTTATTTATTTATTTTTTCTCATCTTGTTTATTGTGTAAGCAACAACATATTTTATACACATAAAAATTATTGAAAATGAGTTGACTGAAATGACAGCAATGAGTATGAAAACAAAGCTAACATCTCAATGAATAATAATTGAAATGAAAAGGATATTCAACTTGATGATGAGTCCAGATGTCAACATTTGTTTAATATGTAAATATTTTATAGAACAATTAAAGATGTCAAGCGATGATACTTGCGATTTATGTCATCAATTTGCTTAAAACGATGTCAAATTAGATTTTAATTTGAATACTGGAACTTTCATTCACATTTCTTGCAAATTGTCATTCAATTGCATAATTCATAAAGCCACTTTGAACATATGCTGCACTTTCAAGTCATTACATGATATTGTCTACCAGAAAACCAAACAATCAATTAAAACAGCAGCAGCAGCTTGTGTCCGTTATCTCAAGTGCCAATCAACAGAGTCAAGTTAATTTGCACAAATAAACGAAAAAGTTTTCAAATAAAATTTGCATGACGACCGCAAAAACGCTAACGCACGGCACAATATGAAGGGTTCGGAAAATGTTGAAAGTATTGTTCCACAAATTGTTATCGACTGAAATATCAATTAAAGGTGGGATGAAAAATGAAATAAACAACATGATTTAAGGACATTAAAAAAATGCGCATATGATTATTAGCGGTGAAGTTTAGATGTTGAGGGACCGATAAAAACCATTGTACATTTAAATTTGTTAGAACATTTTTATTCAGCCCACATGCGGTATGTTGCAAGTTGCAATGATAATTATGTTTCAAGTTTTGAAGGTACAGATCAAAAGTAAATTACTGTTGTTATGTCGATCAGAAATTCTTCATACTTTTCGCAGAAAACTCATACGATTCGCATGTAACCCTTTTTAGTCTTTCTTGTTTATCAGATTCAATTTCATGACCTAAACTCGTTACTGTCATTTCATCATGTTTAACAATTGTAAATTATATTCAAAATGACATTAAAATGTGAAATGTGGCTACATCGTTAAACAAAATTCACCCGCATTGTGTCATAAAACTTTCAATTGATTTACATTTTCAAATAGAAATTTGCAATACTCAAATTTGACTCAAAAAGTTTATTACAAAAAGCGGTTTTTTAAGTCAACACATTTTTCCAATTGCAGTTGTTGTGCAATTATTTTCTGCTCGCATTTAAACGATCTTTTGTGTTGTTTATGAAAGAACAAACCCGAACTGAGCCTTTCTGAAATTGGTTTCTTTCATTATTTAATTTTTTTATTTAATTCAGCTCAGAGAAAAAAAGAAATCTTTTGCTTTCTACCTGAATGTCTAAGAATGTTGGAAATATTATTATTTCAGGATATGGAAGTAATAAGAAATTGCCTCACATGCATCGCATTGCAGAACATTACCGAGGTCTCGATGACGAAGACCAGGTGCTAAACAGTTCTCAACAAGAACGTCTGCATTTGAAATTTAAAAACGAAGCGTCAGAGAGTGGAGAAATTTCTTCTTTTTCTTTTATTTGGTTTTTATGTCCTTGTAAAGTCTCTCGTCTCAACCACTCTTGAAAAGCATGATATTGCTGCTTACTTACTCAATAACAGCAACGAATCGCAAGACGAGAGAATAAAAATGAATTTAATGTCATTCACGCTTATTTCTGCAACCCTTTTCATTTGCCAATATTCACCTAGTTATGTAAAAAGCTTCTGAGTTGTAAACTCAATTTAAACGGCTTTTGCAAACTCACTTTGCTGACTCATTACCAACCGAGACCATTTTCCAGTTCCTTTTAAAAGAGCATCAATAAAGTATCTTCTTTAAACGGCAGATGTGTTTCATTGATTGAAAAACTATCAGCTGAGCAAAGAGTGGTTCTTAAAGAAAAAAGTGCATCATTGCCTAAGAAGAACTGAAAGTAAAGATTCCGATCCAATTTTCTTTCAACCCAACATCAGATTCATTTCTTTTGTTTATTTTGTTATTCTTGAAAGAGTCCCGAGCTGTCGTAAATCGTATTATTTTTTATGAACTGATACCTTTTAACTATTGGAAGATGTGCAATGTTCTGTCTCTTCCATCATATCTCGTCAGATATAACAAAAAAAAAAACTTCATCATCGTAAAAAAATTATGTCGAGGGTAGAAAAAGATTTTAAGCATAGAATCAGGAAATGAATGAAGTGCTTTCGCTTTAATGAATTTTTATGATAATTTCTTGAAACTAATCTGATTAATTTCTGTAGTGCTCCGATAAGAATTCTATTCTCATTATAAAGCCAGAAGGCGATAAAATTTAGTGATTTGATGTCAGAGAGAAAAAAAATACATTTTAAAATGAACTCAGGCGTAAGCTAACGAAATCAGTTCAGTTGCTGTAGTGATTCACAATTAGCTCGAGAAAGTATTAAATTGCAATTATTTAAGCAATTTCTACTCTTTTGAATTTTATTTCAACCTTTTTTTCATTTGCATTCAAATTCATTCAACCCTCAAGATTCTTGCAAAACAACTCATCGAGATTGAATAATCAAAGAAGAATCGGAAGATGAAAGGAAAATCTTGTTACATTTATTAGCTTTCTCGATTCAATTTAAAAGCAATTGTTACAGAAAAAATGCAGATTTTCGCAATTAAGGCGGGAGAAAAAGGAATGAAGACGAAGCAAAGAAGTTGCTGTTTATACAATGGATCCTTGTTACCCTCTCGAGTCTTCTCTGCCATGTCATAAATTTCGTTTTCGTTGTGCTTTGACCTTGGTGTGATGAGCATAAATTCCATCTCGCCATTTTTGGCAAACAATCATCGAAGGAGATTTAATTTCGAGACAAACTAGTTTAACTTCGATTCCCAGTCTTCGTCTTCATACGACACAACACAACAAGGAGAACCCGACAAATACAAAGAAGCTTAATGAAAGAACAGGAATCGAGCACCTGGAGACTCTTTTCACACGAGGACATCGCCAGTAAATTCCTTTCAGTTTCTTTTTCGGTTCAATCTTCTTCCTTACGTCACTTTTTCTTTCCGATCACAAGACTGAAAAATTGCAAAATTGAAGAACTTTTTTTCATTGAATGGATAGAAAGAGAAAGGGACGAATTTCTTTTTGTTGCAATTTTGTGTGAGTAAACAAACATTAAGAAATGTCATAAATGCATTAAAATGAAATGAAATTGGTTACTGAAAAAAAGTTTTTAATTATAAATGAAAATTCCTGCACGCACAATCTTTTACTCATTCATCAATTTATAACCTCACGGATTTATTCTGCAATAATCAAAAGATATCTAAGTAATAAAAATTTCATTCAACTCTTCAACCCGGAAAACATTAAACGTGAATCATGATTTATTGATTTCTTTTTTTTGAATTCATAACAAAAAGTGTCGTAGAAATAAAACTTCGAATACGAATAAAATGGTATGAATTACTTTTTACGTGAAAACAAATCGTAAAATTCTGATTTACGACCTAAGGACGTCATAAAGTATCTTACAGAGACTTAAGAAACCTTCAAGTGCGTGATTGTTATTCCAAATTATTTAGAAAGGGATCGCGAGAGGTGCGAAGCGGTGAAATTGTTCAAGGACCTTCCCGGTTAACCCTAAGCCTTCACATTACCTTTCTTTAGTCACCGTGGTCGACTTCAAACCGCTTTCTTTTCCTTTCAAATAACAAAAAAAAAAACATCAGTCAGATTATAAATGATGTTAAGTTCACCACAAAATTATTCGCTGACCATTATTGGGAAGAAGTTTCTGTCATCAAAACTGG
This sequence comes from Clunio marinus, assembly GCA_900005825.1. Taxonomy (NCBI): domain Eukaryota; kingdom Metazoa; phylum Arthropoda; class Insecta; order Diptera; family Chironomidae; genus Clunio; species Clunio marinus. The sequence goes on along the minus strand of CVRI01000047.1, from coordinate 29,837 downwards.
ACATTGAATAAAGAACGAAAGTGAAAAGGTCAGTTGTTGAACAACAGTTGTTGACGTCTTTTGAGATATTTATCAAGAAATATTTCATTACAACTTTGTTTATTCACGAGAGAAAGCGTTCAACCCTTTAGAGACATTCAAATTGATTTAATATTGTCGAGATCTCTTTACATTGACTTCTCGTTTTTGCTTCCTTCTTGTTGATTAGTTTCCGAGATTGTTCTTCAAATAAAATTCCTTTTTTGTTCTCAACTTTCGAGTGCATTACCTCAACTCTCACATTACACAAATGACGAATAAAAAAGTTTATGCTNTTCTTGAAACTAATCTGATTAATTTCTGTAGTGCTCCGATAAGAATTCTATTCTCATTATAAAGCCAGAAGGCGATAAAATTTAGTGATTTGATGTCAGAGAGAAAAAAAAATACATTTTTAAAATGAACTCAGGCGTAAGTTAACGAAATCAGTTCAGTTGCTGTAGTGATTCACAATTAGCTCGAGAAAGTATTAAATTGCAATTATTTAAGCAATTTCTACTCTTTTGAATTTTATTTCAACCTTTTTTTCATTTGCATTCAAATTCATTCAACCCTCAAGATTCTTGCAAAACAACTCATCGAGATTGAATAATCAAAGAAGAATCGGAAGATGAAAGGAAAATCTTGTTACATTTATTAGCTTTCTCGATTCAATTTAAAAGCAATTGTTACAGAAAAAATGCAGATTTTCGCAATTAAGGCGGGAGAAAAAGGAATGAAGACGAAGCAAAGAAGTTGCTGTTTATACAATGGATCCTTGTTACCCTCTCGAGTCTTCTCTGCCATGTCATAAATTTCGTTTTCGTTGTGCTTTGACCTTGGTGTGATGAGCATAAATTCCATCTCGCCGAGTATTTTTGGCAAACAATCATCGAAGGAGATTTAATTTCGAGACAAACTAGTTTAACTTCGATTCCCAGTCTTCGTCTTCATACGACACAACACAACAAGGAGAACCCGACAAATACAAAGAAGCTTAATGAAAGAACAGGAATCGAGCACCTGGAGACTCTTTTCACACGAGGACATCGCCAGTAAATTCCTTTCAGTTTCCTTTTCGGTTCAATCTTCTTCCTTAAGTCTTTATAAATATTTCTTCTTTTTTGTGTGCAAAAAGAACTGAAAAATTGCACAATTGTTTCCGAAAATGTCAAAATCAAGAAGAAATGCTTTCCTGAGGGATCGAAAAAAAATTCTTTTTTTGTTTTGTTGCAATTTCTTGAGGGTAAACAAAAATAAGAAAACTTTCCTGTCGCAATTCGAGACAATGAAGGAGAAAAGATAAATGATTTTATGCTCTAATAAATCACAAACGGAAGCTGGACGTTAAAGATTTGAACTGTTTTTGAGGGTTTGCTTTAAACGTTCCATTTAAGTATCCGAAAGTCATAAAATTTTATTGCTTCTTGTTGCACTTTATATTTACACGCGATCATAAACTGCAGAAGTAATAAAAATTTTAACTTCAAGTGCCTTTTAAAACGATTTCTCAAGGCACTCGAAGTGCGCGGTGTTATTTGATTTTCCTTTTATTTAAGATTCCGGCACGGGGAGAAGCGGGTAGTTTAATTCGGTGAAATTTAATGTTGTTTGCGGAGCGACCTTTGGTTGAACCCTTTCGCTTTCATTTCACTTTCTTTTTCTCTCTTATCATGACCCGAATCAAAATGCAAATGTAAACATTTCTCACCGAAACGCATTGTTGACCATTTTCATGAACTTCTTTTTGTTTTCTGAACAATCAACAGATGCACAAAGGATAAAAAGAAAGAAAAAGGTTTCGGCGGAATGTTGAAACATTTGTAATACGAGATTCATTTGTTGGATTAGATTTTTAATGTTTTGGAAGGCTTGACACTTTTTCAATACGATACAATGGTTGGATTTTCTCCTTCTCGGACACAAAACAAATAGAAATGAACCCTTCGGCTAACCCCTTTTCTGTTTATGTAGATTTAAGACTTCGAATGTCTCCACCTTCATGGTGAGTTCAACAAACTTCTCTTAGATCGAAGAAGTTTTCATTGCAATCTCACCTCAACTTTATTCTAAATGATGGTTTTACGCTGATGAGTTTTAAATGATAATTTCTTGCCATAAGGCACCTTAAGATGACAGAAAAGTTCCTTTTCTTCTATTTCGTATTCTAATGCAGGCCAATGTACTTTATGATGCATTAAGACTTCACAAAAGGGTATGACATGATCCGTTGATTAAAATGAATGACATGAAAATTAAAAATTTAAATTAGATTTTATTTTTTTTCGTCTATTCGTCGGGTTGTCTTGTCGTCCCATGGAAGGAATTTTCCTGTTTGTATAGCATGTGTTTTTGTCTTGTAATTTATGCGAGAAACTTTTTTTATATGTTGCAAGCCAACCAAAAAGTTAAATGTATGAAATATGTAACTGTTACTCGAGGCATTGCTACGGATCGAGTTTATGTTATGACGTCTCATGATAAATTGAAAAATCCAGTTCAGTTTTCAAGAAAAACAATTTCGGTTAAAGAAATTTAATTTTCTACCTGCGCTTGACTTAGTGGTAGTCTATGATTCCTCTAAAGAGTTAATAGCTAATTATTTTTAATGACATAAACAAATATGCCGAAAGAGAAAAAGATTTGAATGCAAATTTTACATGTAAGACCTGCTGAGGATGATCCGTGAAGAAAGAAAAGAAAACTTTAAACAATTGCTAAGATGTTTCTAATAAACACAAATCTTGTGTTCTCGTTTTCAAAAGATACAAACATTATTATCATGAGAGTAAACTATGCTCAGATATTTGTTTCACAATCCCCTTCGGATGAACTCATTTGAAAAAGATTTTCTTTAAATCTTTAAATGCATGGGAATTTGTTCAATTAGTCGGTAATCTTAAGAATTGTTGAGAATTCATCGGAATAATTCTTTTTTCAAAGACGTTAAAGCATGCAAAATTCATTTTCGATTATAATCAATTTCATGCGATTACAAAACTCAACCCTTTCTGAATTTTATTATATTGTAAAATAAGTAATGATGAGTAGTTGAAGATATGAAACATTTACACGTGGAATTGATATTGAGAAAAATAAAAATTTGGCAGCATAGAAATTTTATGCTACAATTTTGAGTTTCGTATCGATTCTCATTACATTTATTTGTCTAACTGATCCCATTGTAATTACACATCTGCATTAGTTTCCATAATAAATATCCTATAATCAATTTCAACTGGACTTTTAGAAAACAAACTGGTCACAACAATGCACCATCATTATTTGTCGATAACAGCATGCATCGTGAGTAAAAGTGTATCATGTTTCAATTTCATGACTGTTTCAATCGATCCACCCTTCTGGTGATGATCGAAAAATGTTGGAAAAAAGTGCACAATGGGTGGTGATTTTAAAATGATATGTTTGACAATGATAGAGTGTCGTGCAATGTTGATTCAATTATGTGACAACTGCAAACGCTCATTATTTTCGGACGTTGAATATCACACAGAGATAATATAATCTGATTATGGATTCAATAATTTATCAGCTTATGTTGAGAATGTTTTACGAACCTTGTTGAGATTATATTTGATGAACTTCTGGATATCCTTTAATTTTAATTTATATTTCTAGATTAATGTTAAATGTCTTAAAAATCATACAAATTTCACAATATTCATAATCTTAAATTTTAACTATCAAAGAAATATTTTTTCTAAACGTTTTAAAATTTTCCTTTTCACACGCACACACGTCTTTATCTGAAGAAGATCAGTACGCAACTGAATGAGAGTCAGGAAATTGAGAGACGTTGAGAGTTAGTTCACTAACACACAATGAAAGTTGTTGATATGCAGTTGCACCCCTAAACTAACTCGAAATTTTCTCTCAAGATTTTGCCCTCTGAATTCTTTGAATCAAAATCGAATAACTTTGAGAATTTTACAAACAAGAAGAAAATATTTTTTCTTGATTAATTAATAAAAAAATCCTGTTCAGCAATTTGCTTTTGCTTGACGAAATATTTTTCACATTCTTTCATTACAAGTTATAAGAATTTGTATTGAATTTTTCTTTTCATTTTTAAAATATTCTATGATTTCTTTTCATTCACTTTTTTCCTTTTTTGACAACCGGAATTAAAAAACCAAGAAGTGAAATAAGAACCTTTTAAATGAATATGACAGTGGCCTTGAAATTTAATGCAATCGCGAAGGGAGAACGCGAGAAAATACAAAATAAAAAAACGAAATGAATGTCTTATAAGTGAAACCGATAAATTCATACTCGAATCAGATTCAAATTCATAAAAATTTCCAAGCATTTCATTAAATATTTAAAAAAGGTGTTGAAACTTTCTCCCTTCAGTTCTAACATTTAAAAGTTATGTGATATTAATAATAATATGCATAAAAGTTCTATTGAAGTGTTTGAACATTTAATAAGTGGCTTAAATTATATTTCAATGAAAAATCTAACATTCGCTGTTTAATCAAACACCATTTAACACATGATCATTGAATGAGCGAAACTGTTGCTGTCAGCATGGTGTTAAATGATTTATAAACTTTCGCTATGAATGAATGCATTGATATGTTAATGCATGTTTTACTATGGAACGTTGACATTTGATTCGGAACTGTTTGACGGACACTTTTTCTCCTTTTTTGTTGTCTGATGCAATCTCATTGTTTGAGTGTAATTTGCCTGAAAAAATGTTTTTATGATGGACACGTGGTAACTTGGAAATGTTTCATTTCATTTGAAATGAAAAACTAAAATTCAGTGAACTGTTTCAAATGTGAGAGGGTCGAAAATAAATTTTGATTTGATTCGTTAGTTGAATTATCATTTAAGTACGATAGTCAAATTTTGATTTTGCGAAGAGCTGCAAATTTTGATTATTTACCAGGTAAATAAAAAAATTATTGAATAAAACAGAAATTAATTAAAATTTCAATTTTCTGTTAAAAACATTAACTGTTTTCTTATGACACACATCAAGAGCTAATGATAAATGCAAATGGTGCTGCAGAACGAAACAATGCAAACAACTAAAGTTTATTTAACTGAACTATATTGCAAATTTATAAAACATCAACAACAAAGTTCATTTAAAATTCATAAAAACATCTGTTGAAATTTGGTGGTTCTGTTGAGTTGTGTTTACAGTTCATTTTAAAGTAAATAAATATAAAAAGTGTGAATGAACTTCCAAACAAATTTGTGTGATATAAAATATAAATCATGGTGAAACGGATAAAGTAAATAATTTAAAGATTGGATAAAGTAAATAATTTAAACACATGTATAGGAAATTTCCGATAACAGGAACAAAGTTGAGTAAATTTTAAGCGATTTAAATGGTTATTAGAGCTTTTAATCGAAGCTTAAGAAAGAAACGAAAAATTACTTAAAACTCTTAATATTTACTCAATGATTTTCCTGCTATCGTAGAATTTCCTTTCTAATATTTTTTCCTTGCTAAATTTGTTTGCAAATCGAAGTTCTTTCTATTCCTCTGCAATCTCGCTATATATGCGCGTACAATCCTTTTTCCTTATTCCATCTATCTCGCGATAATGTTCAATTGTAGCTCTCCAACGACCTTTAAAACTTGGAGTATAAACCATTTTAAACTCATTCAATCTTATCATGTTTGCAACCAAAAGTTCCTATATACATAAAATGTAAAAAAGCAATAAAAATCTCACGAAACATAACAAAACAAATGAAATTCTTTGATTCTCCGACTCACATCTTTTTTATACGGACATCCTTTAAAATGTGACATAAGTTTAAACCAAGGTTCGTATGGACGGTGCATGTCCTCACAAAAATCTTCAAACATGCGGTCAACACCTGTTGTGGCCCATTTATTCCCATATAGTTTCTCGATATAAAAATGAATCGGCCATGGTGGATCTAAATCAACTAAAAATTTGGCTGTTCCATTCAAATACGAATGTGTATCGTTAACTGTCACAATTTCTGCTCCACTAACGTCAAGGGTATTAAAACTTTCTTCTGGACTTGCACACTTCTCGTAATTATCATCAACTGTTAATCCAAGCTTTCCAAATGTCGTTGAGAACAGAATGCAAAGGCAGAAAATAATGAAATTATTCTTCATTTTTAAGGATCACTTTTAATTGAATAAGTTAAACGATCCCCAGAAACTAAATGAAATTTTTGTAACTTGCCTATTTATACATATACATATCACTCTAATGCTTTAATTAAACAGTTTATTAAAAAATTGTTAAGTGCTTGAGATCACGGAATTTATTATGTTCTTAGGTGTAACAACATTGAATGATTTTGAAATCAAGTAAATCGAAATTTTACTACAAACATTTTTAAACATTTTAATCTATCTTAAATCTTACACAAAGTCCTTATAATGCATTTTATGACGTTAGTTCGTTCATTATCAATTAAAAGATAAATCATTTAATTTATTAAATAATTATTTACAGTTCTCGTTATTAAATGCATATAAAATCTAATAAAATTTCTGTCGATAATGATTAATTGTCATAAGTAATCACATCTCATTATAATTTTCCGTGTCATCAAATTTTTTAATAACTATTATTAATAAACAAATTAAATTTAGATAAAAGTGCAACCAGTTAGACAGAAAAAAATGATAACATAACAAGGTACAAAAA
>CVRI01000047.1:0-22084 GCA_900005825.1 Clunio marinus | reverse complement strand
AATGTTTTTATTATAATAATTCTTGATATATAAGCGAACCCATTTGCTTGTGATTAATATACATAGAATATTAAGTTACTTTGCAAGTTTCAAAGTCCAAGAACTGAAGTTTGTCGTCATCTTCATCAATTCAAGAATTCAGCATTTATGCGAAAACATTCGGTTTTCATCTTTCCATCAATGACTCGTTGACTCTCATATGTTCCTCTCCAGCGACCTTTAAAGCTAGGTGGAGCTGATAATGGGATATCATTTACTCTTAACATGTCAGTCACAATAACATCCTTTATTTCAAAATATAAAATTAATTTATAAAATTAGTTTTTTCCTGATCAAACCTACTCCTATTTTATATGGACATGGGTTGAAATGCTTCATGATTTCGTACCAAAACTCATTCTTTGCATGCATTTCAGAACAAAAATCTTTAACCTGTCGGTTGATTATAAATATTTCCCATTTATCTCCATAAAGCTTTTCGGTATAAAAACGAGCAGGCCATGGTGGTAGTTCAAATAAAGTTGTTAAAGATCCATTGAGATAAGTATGTGTATCATTTACCGAAACTAACTCTATTTTACTTGTGTCGAAAGTTTGAAATGAATCAGTCTCTGGTGAGCACACCTCATAGTTATCGTCAATACTAAATCTCACTTTTCCTTGAACAAATGCGTTCAGAAATAACATAAAAGCACATAAGAAACAGGAAATAGTTTTCATTTCTTGTGGAGAGTTTACACTGCTTAACAGTAACAAGTTTTAAGTTCAAAAACAATTCAGACATTCATTTATATATCGTTATAATAACTCAATTAATTAAGCTTTTTGCATGCTGTCCAGAGTTTAAGCAAATGTCGATTGCATTTTTAGATATGTATTTATATAATGCTATCCAGAGCTTAAAATTAGTATCGATTTATGATATGAATAAATTTAGATTCAAATTTTCTGAACTCTGAAATTTGTCTGATGTAATTAGCTTTCAATACCTAGCCCTTCCTTTTCGCCAATTAAAATGATTTATACTTCAAACATGATATGGAACACTCCTTCTTGTTAATTTCATTGTCGATGACATCTTTTGGTACATTCGATTAACAAAATTATTATTTTTTAACTCTTTGTTCGATATTGTAGATGATCAGATATTGTCTCATTGTTTCTGATAAAGCTTTTCTTATTTATTTATTTTTTTATTTATTTCTGCCTTTTACCTACAATTAACAGAAATATCCTTTTTGTTGCAGCAAATTTAAATTTTCAATGTTTAATTCGTGATCAAAGATAACTCCGAGATCTCTAATTGGTCTTTTTCTTTACAATTCAAAAGCTTCAATATTATAACGATTGATGATGAAATTCAAGTAACGTTTGGTGAAGGCCATTATTGAAATTTTTTTGCATTCATTAAAGCCAACCTGTTCGATTTTGAATAATCAATGAGATGATCGATGTTTTCTTGAAACATTTTAGTATTTTCTTTGTTCTTTATTTTTTTAATTCTTATGGTATTTAAGTCAATAATTTAAAGCTTAAACATACTAACAACATAAAATTATTATTCAGAAAAATATTTTTGATTTCGTTTACAAATAAATTACAAATCATTTACTAAGAGTTTATTTAGTTGATATTTCATAATATTTATGCAGATAAGACATAAAGTTTTTTTTACTAAGTAGATAGTTAGTGAACTTGTGCTTACAAAATAGACGAACCCATTTGATCAATTGATTAAATTGCAAATTTTTTATACTTCTGTTTACATTTCTAGAGGAAGCTGCAAACAAGATACTTGTCCATAGTTATTCATCAACGAATTCAGCATATATTCGATAACACTCCATTTTCTTCTTCCCATCTAATTGTCGAAATCCATGATAAGTTCCTCTCCAGCGACCATGAAAATTGCGTGGGACTCTTACATTGAAAACATTTATTCTTATCATGTCTGCTAATATAATATCCTATTTTAAAATAAGTTTTATAACACATTAAAACATTTCTATTTTATCAAAAATTAAACTTACTCCTTTGCTGTAAGGACATGGATGGAAATGCATCATGATCTCATACCAGAATTCAAAACTTTGATGCATTTCATAACAAAAATTCCGGATTTCTCGATCAAAAAGAAATTTCTCCCATTTATCACCATAAAGTTTCTCAGTAAACAATCGCACATGAAATGGTGGAATGTCATGTAAAACTGTCATGGATCCGTTGAGAAAACTGTGTGTATCGTTTACCGTAATGAACTCAATATTGCTTCGATCAAATGTTTCAAAAGAATCGGTTTCTGGTGAACACACCTCATATTGTTCATCAATGATAAATTTTGCACTGCCATGTATGGTTGTAAAAAGTGTAGAAACACATAAAGTACAAAATAAAATTTTCATTTCTTGTGGATTTCTATCACAAATTAACTTTGAAACTTCTGACCTTAAAAGAATAATTGAAGTAACTGAGAGAATCTTAAAATGATTTTCGTTTATATATCGCTTAAATGATTAAAAATTTAAAAGTATATTCGGATCATTCATCTAATTAATTGAATTATTATTTGATCAACTTATCTTAATTGAATATCAAATAACTCTTTACTGATTTTGCAAGCGATTTCCTTTTGACTGCATAATTAATGATAATGTGTCGTGTTGCTAGAATCATAACAAAAATCAATTTTTTTATATTGGATGAACAATTATAAAACTAAATCAGAAAAAAGATAATGAAAGCTATTAACAAACTGCTTGATGAGTTATTTTAAAAAATATTTAAAAGAAGAATTGAAGAAAATAAATATTCAAAAGAAATTTATGTAAACATTTTAAATAATTTTTTTTATTCATTTACTTGTGCAAAACAAACAGCGAACCATTGTGCTGACAATATAAATTTTAATTAAAGAAATTTAATTTTTCTTGAAAATCGATTTCAGAACTTTTATACGTCTTCGACCATGTCAGCATAAATTCGAACACATTCCATTTTCTTTCTTCCATCTATTTCACGATAACCGTGATATGTTCCTCTCCAGCGACCTTTGAAACTTTTCGGAAAGTTCAATGAGAAATCGTTGATTCTTACCATATCCAATGGTACAATATCCTAATTGATAAAACATAATTAATCTACAATTTCAAATTTCTTCGTCAATTTTAAACTTACTCCAACTTTGAAGGGACAATTTTGAAACTTTTTGGTGATATCATACCAGACTTCAGTTGGAAGATGCCACAGAGAACAAAAATTTGGCATATTTCGATTGAACATGAAGATTTCCCACTTTTCTCCATAGAGCTTTTCGGTAAATACACGAGCATGCCATGGTGGCATATTAATTAAAGTCCTGAACGTTCCATTCAGATAAGTATGCGTATCATTCACCGAAATTAAATTCATATCAGTTGGATCAAATGTTTGATATGAATCAGTTTCTGGTGAACACACTTCGTATTGATCATCAACATTAAATCTCAACTTTCCTTTCCCAAACACTTGTGGAAAAATTATGAAAGCACAAAAGAAACAGAGAAAAGTTTTCATTCTCTGCAGTAAATTTACTCTGCCAAGCAATAATAAATTTTTGTTCTAAATAAAACTGAACTGAAATATGAATGCATGTGACACTCATTTATATACCGTCAAAATGACTTAATTAAAATTATTTTTAAAAAATCTTTCATGCTAGCCAGATTTCAAATCAGCAACAATTCAATTTGTTAGTATGAGATATGCAAATATTTTTTTTAAAAATGAAAATAAAACATTTATTTCAACCATTTAATTGGTTTCATTCGCTACTTACCCAAGCTTCCATCTTCATGAGCATGTCGATCAATACTCAGCAATTTATGCTTTTTAAACGATCATAAGTAATAAATGTTTAAAAGTTAAAAAGATGTAAGGGGTGTGGCAGATTTAAAAACATTTTGAGTGATAACATCGAATTTTTAATTGGCCCCAACTCTTTTAAAGCTAGCAGTTCTGTCATTCGATTTAGATAATTTAAATTCCTAGCCCTAGTTTTTTTCGCAAATTACTATCGATTTCACTGTTAATTATAATGAAATGTTGTTGTTAGATAAACTTTCTGTTGATTTCATTCTCTCTGTTTTTAACGTTTTTGGAATCTGATCATTATCATTAAAATTATGGATGATTAGCTAGTGTTGAACACGTTTGATAATTAAATAAGCTTTAATTAAATTTATTTTAGATTAATGAAGTGAAATATGAAGTAGATGTGGCTAATTATTATTATATTTGCTAGGCAGATTCAGTTTTCAGAATTATTTCTCTTTATTTATATAAAATGACAATATGCATGAGGGAATGTTTTGTGGCTTTTCCTATCAAAAAGTTTAAAAACAAAAACAAATTAAAATTCGTTTAAAATAATCTCGATTTACCATGAAACATAATTGCACGTATTATTGTTGTTGTATTTGATCATGAAAAACGATAACTTCACGACTGTTGTGCGGTGGAACGGTTTTGTAGTGGAACCAGCATATGACACGTTACATCATAAATTATTCTTTGTCCGTAGCTTAATGAATGCAAAAGGATACGCTACGTTTTTCAATATGGACAGCAATTTGGTATATTCGAAAGTCATAAAATTAACATAAAAATTAAGTCAAATGAATTTCAATTTCTTTCGTTACTTCTGAAAATTTTATTGATCGGTTAACCAACAGCTTGACAAATAAACATTTTTATTGGGTTCTAGGAATGCCACGAGGATAGATATTTGAAAAGATTTTTTCAAATTGTAATATTTTTAATCATGATTTAAATTGTGAAGTTATTAAGAATATTGTTCAGCAAAAATATTTAAAGAGAAACTGGAATTGAATAATTTTGAAATTCTTATAAGAATGATTCTACATTAGAATCTTATAACTTAGTTAGAATACATTTCAACGGATTCCAGTATTTCCTGATTTTGCGGCAAACATTGACGAAAGAGAATTTTCAAATTTAATTTTTGTATTTCCTGATGTCATTTGCATTTCTTTTAAAGTTAAAACAGGTTTTGGTTGTCACGATGCAAATATTTAGAAAATCATCAAATTGTAAAGAAATGTCAAAAACCCCAGTTTCAAATCAAAACGAGTTTAAAATGTTCCTAAATGAATGCATTCTGCTTGGATTTGTTAAGCGAGGGATTAAGAATCGAGTCAATCAGTAAATGTTTTATTAGATTGTTTAATTTATGATCTGAATAATTAAGTTTAGTAAAAAAAACTTGTGAAATTTTATACGCCCAATTGAAAAAGAGATTAAGCTGTCAACGTTTCTTCCATTTGATCAATTTGTGTAATTATTCTTTCCAACTCATCTTCTATAACATTTTGTTTATTCCAAAATGGTTTTTTGATATCTAATGCACCCATCAACGGAGCTGCGCTTGGTGTTTCTGGACTCGTTTCCCCACCAGTCAAATAATTATTCATTGTTTGAATTGCTAGTAAAACTTCTTCAGTGGGATTGAATGACTTTGCAGCATCGAGCAGCGCGTTTCGTTTCTCTTCGTCACAAGGTACTAAAGACTCAAGATCGTCTATGAGTTCAGATTGTGACACATTGAATTTCCTAACTGCATCAAGTAATTGTCTAACCATTTCTGTTAATCGAACCAATCTGAAAATAGCTCCTTCGTCTAGGATTGCTACAGGAACTTCCCTCAATTCATCAAGAATACTTTTAGCAAGTTGAACAATTGTTGCACTGTATTGCTCAATGATAAGCAGCCATATTTCATATTTAGTGAAATCGATCTCATCGCATGGTCCACTCGGTTGTATGGTAACTTTGATTTAAGAAAATTGATCACTAAAAAGTTTCACAAAATGTTATCATTAAAATTTACCTTGCCTAGACGAACCGTCTCCTCCACTATTAACTCCACTAAAATTTATTACACTGAACAATATAAAACAAAAAATTGTTTTGTCACCAAACATCTCGAAATCAAATAAAAATCAAATTGAAACAAACAGAATTAGCGGAATTGCTTTTATATTAATTTTGTCGTGCACTTTTAATATTTTATTGATTATTTATAGCTTTTTAAACTTTTTCTTGTGAACCAAAAACCAACGTGTTTTGCTAAACTATTTTACTTCCCTTTATGTCAATCGATTAACGATTTGAGTATATAGACTTGGCAAATTAAGCTGAAGAAAATTAATCTTTAAACTTAGTTATTCAAAACAAATCTGAAATTATATTATAAAATTCTGATTTACGACCTAAGGACGTCATAAAGTATCTTACAGAGTCTTAAGAAACCTTCAAGTGCGTGATTGTCATTCCAAATTATTTAGAAAGGGATCGCGAGAGGTGCGAAGCGGTGAAATTGTTCAAGGACCTTCCCGGTTAACCCTAAGCCTTCACATTACCTTTCTTTAGTCACCGTGGTCGACTTCAAACCGCTTTCTTTTCCTTTCAAATAACAAAAAAAAAACATCAGTCAGATTATAAATGATGTTAAGTTCACCACAAAATTATTCGCTGACCATTATTGGGAAGAAGTTTCTGTCATCAAAACTGGACATTGAATAAAGAACGAAAGTGAAAAGGTCAGTTGTTGAACAACAGTTGTTGACGTCTTTTGAGATATTTATCAAGAAATATTTCATTACAACTTTGTTTATTCACGAGAGAAAGCGTTCAACCCTTTAGAGACATTCAAATTGATTTAATATTGTCGAGATCTCTTTACATTGACTTCTCGTTTTTGCTTCCTTCTTGTTGATTAGTTTCCGAGATTGTTCTTCAAATAAAATTCCTTTTTTGTTCTCAACTTTCGAGTGCATTACCTCAACTCTCACATTACACAAATGACGAATAAAAAAGTTTATGCTAACATGTCAAACATGAAAACAATGTTCATAATGCAATTGAAAATTTCCTCCCAAAACTGTCACTTTCCTCTTTTCTCAGATAAGTTTCGAATGATTCAAGGAGACTATCGAGAAGAACTTTAATAAACCATCCTTGTTCTCAACTGAATTTCCTTCGTCATCAGAAAAAACAACATCGAATAGGAACAAAAAGGGGTTTGAAAGGTACATGACAATGTTCCGTTTGACGACTTGGAAATGTCGAAAGACATCAAGAAAAATTAAAAATTCAAATTAGATTTCTTTCTCTGAATTTCACTTCAATTCATCATCCTCGGCTGTTCTCCAATGATTCATATAATTTCAGCAAGTTGACATGTAATTAATAAAAAAACATACACGCCGATAAGCCGAAAAACAACAGAAATATCTAATTAAAATGAAATATTGTCTGTCAATATCTCAGTCCACATGTCATTTCGTTAGCAATAAAGTAAAGAAAAAAATTATGGTTCAATAACAGAAGCTTCTAGAAGTTTATAGCGGCGCATTATCAAACTGATGAGAGATCTTCGCAAATAAAATTAGTAGACGTGTTTGATTGCGTAATGGACTGATATTGAAGCAATAAAGGGCTATAGAAATCAAATGTAGGTTCTGGAATCAAGCACAATTGATTCTGTGAAGAGATTTCGTGAGTAGTTCGTCATCAAGAAAATTTTTGTTACCAAGAAGCGGAGCCAAACAATCGACGTATTATTTTTCTCATTAAAAGCTTCTGTTCATTAATAATTGTTTGTTCATTAATGTTTGCAGAAGATTATCAAGGGTTTTACGTAGTTTAGACATGGAAATTTAATTACCAGAACTTCATCTGTCGCTAAGTCATCACCTAATCGAGTTACGTGTTCGAATCAATTAATTTGAAGAGATTCATAAAGCTCGAATAAAAATTTGATTTTCAGTTTGAAAAATAACGATAAATGCCTTTTTGGAATGTCTTGGTTAGTAGCACTAAGTTGTTTCTTCATCTAATACCGAATGTTTAATAAGAATAAGACAAACAATTTGTTTAAGAAAATAGAGAAACACTATTACTAACATTGATCTTGTGACTATTGGCTGCCAATAACTAATCAAGCCATTCAATCTTTCTACCATGAAAATCTTTTTATTCTTTTAAATATCTTCAGTTTCTTCGGGTTTAAATCTTTGCCATTCTCATCAGAACCGGTTTGATTTCTTTCACAATTACTAAAGTTTTAATCGTGCTCAATTTTTTTTATGTCCGCAAGGTTCGATTGTTCACTTTATATTATTCACGAGAAAAATTCTGATAACTTATTAAGGCTTCAGAAATCAGATAAATTTAATAAGTAGATAACTTAAGTATAAAATGAACTTCAACATGTGTGATTGGGAGAAGCGTAATAGATATGTATTGTGCTATTACTAACTTAAATTTAACACGCCGAAATTATACACTTAAATATAAGTAAAAAATGATTGATGCTGAAATTTAATTAAGTGTCACTCACACATTGAACATTGTAATAATACTTATGTACTAATTTCGAATATATAAAAGACTTAATACTTATGAAACTGGCTAACGCTTTAAGTTTCCATCTTAAATTCACATTATGTGCTTATATTTTCTTTCGGGAATATTTTCTGAGAGGGAGTTTGCATTTTCCTTTTCACAAATGTTTTTGTATAATTTACTTATAGTGAATTTTTGAACACCACGGTAGTAAAGAAATTTCAAATTGCCTTCGTGGAGCATTATTTTGAGCTGCTAACTAATATCATTGGCACACACGAACCCAATCCTTGTTAAGATAATTATCAGCTACAAATACTCATTCCAGAAACTTAAATAGTGAACTGAAATGAATAAGATGGTGAAGCACCTTGACATTACTCTAACACTAATTAAATTTTGTATTAAAACGAATTTCATTTTAAAATTTTATTTACATATATTAATACAAAAAATAATAATTAAGAATGAATATAATTATATCTTTCAACAAAATCTTTGACATTTTGTTTATGAAATTGAACTCCGTATGTGTCCCAATTGTCGATTGCAGTTTTATTAACAAATCCCCATGACCATTTTTGATTGACATCATTTGAATCACACTTCACATCTTTGATTTCAAGAGATTTTATATTTGCTGTTAAACAAACGTTTCTCCATGGATTAATCAGTTGATTTGATGTCTGAAAACATAAAGAATATTATACAAAATAATATACATAATAAAAACAATGAATGAATTAACTCACATAATTGTAGTAAAAAAGTTGATTTTTAGGAACAAAATTACAATTTGTCATTACCATTCCTTCAGCTGTTATACAATCTCCAATGTAGTAATAACTTTTTTTCTTCAATTGACGATGCCAATTTAAGACAAAGTTTTGATTCAACTTCGGGTCCGTCAAGTTACTGTCACATGGTTTCAACAGAGGAGTCATTCCTTTAGGTCTCCCGTGGTAATCTAAACACAAACTTGAATCAGCAACGCTTTGTATAGCACCACTGGCAAACACTCCACGATCTTCGTTAAGGAATTTCTCAGTCATATCTGGGACAATATGTTCAACATAATACTGAAAAGGTTTGCATTTCAAATCTTTCCTGACTTTTTTGGGTATTGTCAAGTCACCAGCATCAACTGTCGTATGTTTTTCAGGGTTAGCACGGTAAAAATATTGAATATATTCATCAAACCAGACCTGAAATTTTTAATAACATCAAGTTAACGTTTACATTAAAACTTAATTTTCATCTGTTTTGAAACTTTGTTTTGATAAATTCAACGAAAACATTGTAAGTCAACTAACCTCAGCTACACGTCTAAAGTTGTGTGGGACAAAATCTGTTGGTGCCTTCTTACGGTATAATGAATGCTTTCTGAATATGTGTGCGACTCTCGAGCAAGGTACCTCTAGTAATCTGCCACCACAAAGCCATAATTTTATAGACAATTCAAAATGTTCTCCATTCCAAATCTCTAAACCTTCGTCATATGCACCAATATCAAAAAAGTAATCTTTTCGAATCACAAACACTGCACCTAACATTGCTGGTAGTGGAGCTGGTTTTTCAGGATACAGCTCATGCTCAGGAAGTCTTGGCAAATAAAATAAATTCAAAGTGAAATCGAAAACGAGACGTGTTCGGTTATGGAATGGACTGATTTTGAAATCCATAGAGTTATGATAATCAAAAGTTGGAGTTGTGCATGTTTTAGGGTCTAAAACTATTGGTTCTGCGAAGACATTTCAAGTTATTTTCTATGTTTACATCAAAAATTATTAATTTTCTGTTCCCTAGAAGCGGAGGCAGCCAGTTCACCTGTCAATTTTTCAGAAATAATTATTTGTTCATTAATATTGACTGAATAAGTTATCTGAGGTAAAGAAACTCACATTTGCTTCTACGTGGGAATCGAAAAATGCCAGAACTTCACCTGTTGCTAGTTTAGCTCCAGCTACGCGTGTTCGAATCAATCCATGTCTTTCTTTAAGATTGACAATCTTCACTCTTTCATCAAAGTTTTCTCTTACATAAGTCGCAAGAGGTTCATAAAGTTCTTCCTTTGTGCTTGCGTCATTAACCATCAACAGTTCCACGAGAAGTTCTGGAGGTGTACGATTGATTATTGATCGAACTGTTCGTATCAAAACCGAGAAATATTCGTTGTGAAAAATAACGATGACTGTCACTTTTGGAAGTTTTTCCAAGTACCAAATTGTTTTGCAACTAAAACAAAAAAAAAAGAAGCAGGTGAGACAAATATCTAATTTAAGAAAAACCATCTGAACTAACATCGGAGGTCTGGTGTCTGGGACACTTCGATCTAATGGGATCATATCACTAACCAAGCCATTCAATCCTTCTACTTCGAAAATCTTTTCGTTCTTTTTTATATCTTCAGGATCTGTGAGAAAAAAAGCTTTGCCATTCTCCCCGGGACCGGTTCGACTTGCTTCGTATTCAATAAATTTCCAATCGTGCCAATCCTTCTTTTCATAACTTTCTACAGCTGGATATATCTTCCCATACGCAGATTTTTCAGTTTTCTTATCGAATGTCCCGATTGATTTAAGAATTATAATAATAAAAACTATATAAAAAATTAAAAAAGGATTTGAAACAATTTTCAAACTTCGCAAAGTTCTATTAAATGACCGCATGGCTCGACTGTTCACCTTGTATTAATTGGTTTAACCAGGAGAAGAAGATAGAATTCATCTAATAAAGCAACGTTTTTATATAAATTTATATACAGTCTTACTACTAAAAACATTTGTGATAAGCAAGATATATAAAAATTATACAGTCAGAAAAAAACCATTTCGCATCTACTGATATATAAAAATTTGGAGATATCTGGAAAGTTATATGATATGAAATAATAGAAGGAAAACAACTTCTTTGTAGTAATACAATTGTACATAATTTAATATTGCTGAAACAGACTTTCAAAAAGGCTCTTCACGCATGTAAATGTGAAGAGTTATTTGAAATGTGTTCAAGTAAGACAATCAAAGAATTGATTAAAACATACTTTAAAAAAAAATACGTCTCAATTTAACGAAAGTTTTTATTCGTTAGCATTCGTTGATTATCAAAGAGCTCGGCTTTCATAATCCGCATTATTACGTGTATAATTTTTAATAGTCTGGAAATTAAATTAAATAATTGAAAAATCGCTTCCAGTTTCGCCATCTTTGCTTATTAAAAACCACCAAACCACAATCTGTAATCTGATTTTTTTTAACTAATTATTTATATCCGAAAATATTCATCAAACATGCATAAAGCATTAATGGGGAATAAATTGATCACTCTAAAAATCTCTTATCCCTAAGTTCATAATCGCAGGAGATTCGACTTATTTCCTTTTTATAAATCACAAAAGAAAACATAAATCAATGCATAATGTGGAAGAGAAAAGATTTGTGAGCTCTTAATTATAGATTTCTCTTCCTATTCTAAATGATTGACATAAAGGAATTATTTGATTAGCTCTTGTTAGTGAATTTAAGAAGCAGAAAACGGTAAATATAAATAATTCTTCAACTTCCCTTCTTATTAAATAAAAAATCAAAAGAAAATCCAACTTTTACTGAAATTCTTTGAACCACTGAGATTCATTGAACTTAAATGACCTACAAGAATATTTTTAAGAAATTTCTAATAAGCCGTCTGGCTTGAAGTTCAGAGATGAGAAAAATTCGATTCGTGAGAGAATTCTTCTGAGTTCCTTCCAGCTAATCAAAGAACCCTTCAGGAAGTGTCGCAGATTTTTGGATTTAATCCCTTCGCCTTCTTACCCTGCTCTACTTTTTAAACTTCTTTTTTATATTTCCTAATCTCCTAACAAACATCCGAAAAGAAAATAATTAATTTTGCAAAATCGGTTTTGAGAATTTCCTTTAAATGGTATGACAAATTGATTTCTTTTATCATTAGTTTTAATCTTTTGATCCAAAACCCTACAAAGAGAGTAAAAGCATTTGTTGTACTTATAAAACCAAAACCTTGATTAAATAGCCTGAAAATGTTAGAAATTCATAGGAAAGACAATTTTAGCGGTAATATTTGTCAACGCTTGAAACTTAACATCGTTTTTAAAACATTTAAACGGATAAATTTTCTTCAAATATTCTTATCAAAAAAGCAAAAAAGTGTCTGAGAGAATCGAGAATTCGTAAAATAAATTAAGATACATTGGACTAGGCAGATGCTCATTTCTAAATTACAGCACAAACATCATAAATTTTGTACAAAAATGTGCATCGATTCCCATCAATTCTAAATTATGATCCAATTTTTCTCGATCTTTCCCCGATGTTCAGTTCCGTTTCATTCCTTTTCTTGTCTCTTTTGTTTGAAACTTCTTACTAACCCTAATACTATAGAAAAATCGCATTATTTTTTATGACTCGAACCTTTCACATCACATAGATATCAAAAACTGCCTCTTCCATCACTCAAATCAAAAGAAAGAGAACATGACATTTTAGAGATATTTCTCTTTTATTTTTTATTAATTTATAACAATGCATTTTTTGCGTAATGAGTTTGTTGCTTTTTTTTGCATCTCAATAGATGGAATAAAATAATTCTGATGGAAAAAACATTTTTTGTCAGTTATTTTTACGTGAAATTTGTAATAAAAACGAAAATTAATTGAAAGATAAATATTTAGGGAAAAAAAAGGAAGAAAAACCGCTGTGAATTGAGATCGAACGATGCAAGGTGGTTGCTAATTCAACAGTTTACCAACGCTGAAAACGTTATTTGTATCAATTTAGGTATTAAATCAAGCGATAAATCATTGATTTCCAATAATTCTATTAGATAATACAAATCGAACAAATGATTATAAAGATTATCGGTAGATTGTCAGTGATGAATATAAATAATCTTTCCGATTCAACTTCCTAGAATTTCAACTACAAAAAGCAAACCTTGCTGCACAACTTGTTCTGTCATAATTAAGACATTCTTCTATGCTCATCGAGAGATTTATAGTTTTCATCCTAAATAATTAAAATGTATCTATGACACAAGCATCATTAATCAAATATGTTAAAAATACAAATCTATGAAATTTTCAATCTCTGAGAACATGACAGATGTTACTTACTGAATTTGTTGATAATTGAAATCATGTGGAAAGAAGGAAGTTAAATTATTGAAGGCAAATTATCAGCTCCTTAAAATATGAAAAACTTTTTCTTGTTTCCAACAATTTATTTGAAAATTAATTAAATCAGTTCAGTTTAAAAAGTAAATGAATCATCATCAAAGTTTTTGTTGTGGAAAACATTTAAAACTTTTCTTGAAACATTAAAAACTATTCCCAACGATTTGTTTGTTTCAACTTTAAAATAAAACTTTGTCTTTGTTTTCTTCTTGAGCATTATAAATAATTTGATTTTAATTTCAAAACTTTTGATACTTCTCAAACATTGCAGAAGATTTAAAAGACAATGTTGAGGTTGTTTTTGGTTACATTTTAACTTTCATTCGAACAGAAAGGTTTGAAAAAAGAGGAATGAATTTTGATTTAGTGAAAAAGTTGATGGGATTTTTTGGAATTCATCCTGAGAAGACAAAAGATTCGCGTCAGATTATAAGGAGAAGATTCTTCTTAGTCATTTTATTCTTTTTCAATATATTTCCCATGGTGATTTTTTATTTGTAATAAAAAATGTTCAGAGTTAAATTTCTTTGTCGTTGATAGAGTTACGGAACTGTGTGGAATATTTTGAGTCACCAAAATATTAATGCTTATGCTGAACATATCATGGTCAATGCTTACAACATAAGTGGATATATGAAATATTGCATGCTCATCTGGAATCTGGAGGATTATAGCAAAATATTCAAAACAATGACAGATTTAGTTCCAACCAGATCAATGACAAAATCGGATAAAAATAGGAAATCGCTTTACAGAGTTATTCGCAGTTATGTTTTATTTTTATGCACATCAACGGCCATTCCATTTCTCATGTTGACATTAACTGACGAAGTGTTTAAAGATGTTTTGAAGTATCCTTTCGATTTCAATTTTACACCTTTTAAAGAAGTTGTTCATACCATGGGATTTCTAACTGGAATGACTTTTGGTGCTTTAAACTTTACAACTCATATTTGCTTTTACAGTTGTTGCATTCAAGTCATCACACTTTATGATTACTTAACTGAGCAAGTTTTAGAGGTGAACACGAAGCCTGAGAATGAAAAGGAAATCATAAGAAATTCTGTGGAGTTTCACATGAAAACGAAGGAAATTATCAGAGATATTTCCTCAAATTTTCACGGATTTTTGCTGAGTGATGTCTTGAGTTACATAATCATGTTGGGCACAATTTTATTTAATCTTTCATATTCTTTAATTTTCATTCGTCTTGCTACATATTCTTTGTCAAGTTTTTATGGATCGTGGATATTTTGCAATGGTGGAAATATTTTAATTCTTCAAAGTCAAGAGATGGCTGTGAAACTTTACACAGAAATTCATTGGCCTACCATCAACTCACCTTCATTAAAACGTTCATTGATCATCATGATTATGAATTTTCAGAAACCAGTTCAAATGATTTTATTCAAGATGAGGATTGTTGATTTGGAATTGTTCATTTTTGTAAGTTTCATAAGATTTATATTATAATTTAATCAAATAATATTTCTTTACAGATTGTTCAAACAGCATACACATTATTCAATGTGATGATAAAATTAAACTATTAAGTTATGAGATTTCTTACCTTTGATGAATCCATGTTAACATTTAGAATAGTTTAATCTTTTGTGCAAACTTATTTAGCTGAAGTTATTTATGTTGATAGAAAATCAGAAAGTAACAAAAGTAGTTTATGATGAATATCTATGTTAATTCAAGTATAAAAAGATGCAATCTAATATGTATGTAGAAAAGATGAGGTGTTAAGAAAGGCATTAAAAAAATTGATCATAAATTCCGGAAAAATTTTAAACAACTTCATCAAAGTCTCTTTGACATTCTCAATCTTTTTCACACTCAGGTAAACATTGGGATATCCCTTACAACAGAACAATAATCTTCAATCACATCTTACGAAGGTCCAATTCATTTCATTTACAACTCTGAAAGTGATTGACAGCTTTCAAATTCTTAAATCGTAATCGTATATTCTCGGTTCATTGACCATTTCAATGAACCATAGTTTTATGTTGAAATAATAAGGGTTCGCCGTGATTGTTCAACAGTATCAGAATGAAGAAGAAAAAAAACAATTCGCAAGCATTTAATGATGTGATACGTTCAACGATGCATTTCTGATTATTTATGAAAATTAATAATATTTCTTCTTCCCAAACGATCATAAATTATTCGCTTCAGAAGGAATTGCATGAAAGCTATGCACGTACATATTTAAATTCATAGC
Organism: Clunio marinus; assembly: GCA_900005825.1. Taxonomy (NCBI): domain Eukaryota; kingdom Metazoa; phylum Arthropoda; class Insecta; order Diptera; family Chironomidae; genus Clunio; species Clunio marinus. Next base: position 6,260 of record CVRI01000047.1, on the reverse strand, counting down.
GTTCAGCCCTTAGGGTTGCGAAAGTGGGAATAAAAAATTATATTGAAAGATAAATATTATTTTTGCAAAATATTTACACTCCACTGACTCTCTAATGGTATTTTAATAGCATTAAATTTGAGAATAAGATTATCAATTAACAGTGAGAAAGCATGATCCGATTAATTTATGTGGTGATAGCTTTTAAAAAATGTCTTTTCATGCGGCGGATTTCTCGGGTTTCTTTTATGTAAAGAAATGTTGCCAAGTATTTTCGCTTCGTTGATTTCTCGGTGAAACTTTTAACATTTGGAATGAAATAGTTTTTAAACAAATATTTTAATGGGAAAAAATTTATATGGAACGTCCGATTCAATATATCACAAAAAAGTTTTTTTAAGAAAAAACGAGAATTCGGAAACAGGAAGCGGAAGAAGAATTAACAGTTTCATCGAGATTACTTTATTAATAAAACCAAATGCACTTGTTCCTAATTAAGATTGTAACTGATATCGTCTAAGTAAATAAATTTAATAGAAGTTTAACTAGAAACAAAACGTCAACGGAATTTCAAACGACATGCAACTGGAAAGGAAGGAAATGTAAATTTATTGCACGTTATGTATGTGAAATTTTGTAGCACTTGAAAGTTCGTTACAATTCCATAATTCTATCTTATTTCCATATTGACTTTAACTGTTACCCGCAGAAACAATAATTTTGCGGTCAATTTTATGCGAATTTATCCTGGCACCAATATTAATTTGTGCAAATTGCCTTGACTCATACGATTAACACTTGAGATAACGGACACAAGCTGCTGCTGCTTTTATTATCGTTGATTGTTCAATTCGATGGCGAGCGATTAAATTTATATTCATATGCACTTATGTATCTACATAAGTAAGTCACCATATGTCATAAAATAAAGAATCATGAATAATGCATTTAATGCTAGCTGATGCTTCAACTGATGTAAAGAAAATATTTTTCATTAATTTCCAATAAATTCTGTTGCATAAGTTACCTCGTGACATGATCATCATTATTATTTCTACATATTTCCAACTGTTTTCATTACTCTTGTGTCATCATCAATTGTTTTACAAAAATATTTACATGCAACGCTCGATAACATCTGTTGTAGTTGCAAGGTAAAAAGTTTTTATTGTCATTAATATTCGATCGTGAAACTGAGTGAAAATTGCGACCTTTCACTGTTGGATATTTCTGACCAGTAGCCAGAACATTTAAAAATATTTTAAATTAATTCTTCTCGACAATTTCTTAACATTCAATGCAGGAAGAAAACTTCCAGGTGGTTTTACATAATAATATCCATTGCATCTTATGATCCAGATCTTCTTTTCTTCTTATTCATGAGATGATGGAAGAAGGAAAACATTTAAGGAAAAAGAAACTTTGAATAACAGTGAAATTTGTAATATTGCAGTTAAGGTCAAGGGAAGATTGAAATATTGTTATTCAAGAGGGTAACGAGGATCCATTGTAGCTTAAGAAATCCTGTGATCCAATAACTGTTACATATATTTTATGATATCCTGCGTTATGCTTTCACATAGTACCGCTTCATAAATTCAGAGACTATGAGAAGACAACTCGACTCAATAGAATAACAATTGCGTAGATAATTGCGAAATAAATTTATGTGAAGGCATTTGAAAGACTTCTTCTCTTCAAGACATCAGTAATTGATTATTCGTTAACGTTCGTATTCATGTCATTGAATTAGATCATCACAAAGGACGTAAAGTTTCCGATTGATCGAGATGCTGTCATAGGATTCTCCTTGGAATTTTCTATCATGACCATGACTGATACTTCAGAAGAAATATGACGGACGATTAATCTTAATGATCGTGAAATTTTCTTCATCTCGAGAAGTGATAAATAAAATTGATAATTGAATCATCTTCCTTAACTTGAAATTTATGATGTTTTTTAGCTTTTCTTTATTAAAAGTTTACATCTGCTTGTATAGATTTGATCTAGTTTCTCAATGAAATGCCTTCATAAAGTATTGATAACGAACTTCAAACCGAAAATAATTGTTAACGAAGTCCTAAACCATCAACAACACAAAAGATTTTATTCACGAATTGTTGAATTGATCGAATTCCTTTCTTCTCTTTAAACTTTGTAATGGGTTTTTAATCAATTAAACCTTTTATGTGACGGCCCGCTGCGAAAGCCATTTATGATTAAATTGTTCAAACAATTGAGCACCTTTTAAGACATAAATTTGACGATAAAGGCTGAATAAGATGACAGCATGGATGCTTGGAATCTACTTTTAGCGCTTAAAAGTTAATTTGCTCTTGTTTTTCTATCATCGGCCTTTTCATTCATCGTTTTATTTTCACATCATGACGTTGAAGACAAATCGATTTCCAACCCTGCAAAAGGAAATAAGAAAATATTTTTAAGCACCAAAACAAACAAGAAGAACGCTCTTGAAATTCAATGATCTCTCATGTTAAATTGCATCTCATTAATTAAAAGGAAAACTGATATCTTCGTATAAATAAAATCATTTAAAGGGACATGACACAATGAGTGAAGAAAAAAATGTTCAAAACCAGAAGAAAAACACTTCCCTGATCATCAATCACTATGATGAGCGGCATAGAATTAGCTTTGCATTGTAAGATTGCATAAAGAAAACATGAATCGACTTTAGAATTCCTTGGTCAAACATTACATCAATTCAAGCTAATCAATTTGTTATGCTCCGAAAAGTTTCATTTGGACAAATTCAGGGCATGTTGTTCGACCAGCTGTTCAATAGAAAGAAATCTGTTTGTGCATTTCTTGAATCATTGGAGCGATTGAAAGCTGGTCTTGATTTAAAAACAAATTTTTTCTTAGTTATGGCTCAACAAAGCTATGCATCAGCAACTTTCTAAGTCATTTAGAAATCCGTTACTTCTTATGATCTGAACCAAAGGATTTTAATTATTTCCTTCGTCACTTTGCACAAATGAAACTTCAAAAAAATATTAAATTTTGTTCCAGAACAAATTAAAAATAAATTTATGTAAATTAATCCTTTGACTAATCTGATTTTAAGATTCATTACACTTTACTGCATCCAAAAAATTTCAAGATGTCTGAAAGTGTGAAACGAAGGTGTGAAGATTTTCACATTTAGCTAATCTTATTACAGAAAAACATTCTTCAATCAGTAAGCAGAAAAGGTGAGAAAAATTTTAATTTTCGTAATCCGATTTACTTATTTTTAATAATTATTGGTTTGCATTGCAATCTTTGTATTATTTAAATGGGAAAAAAAATTCTGGGAAAGTCATGAATCATTTTAAGAGTCGTACCTCTAATATTAAGAACACTTCAAACCATAAGAATGTTAACGACATTTAAATATGAAACAAAATGCGATGTTTACACGATTTATTACGAGTATTCGTGAGTCGTCTGGAAAGGTGAACACTGAACAGCATAAGCAAATAAGCAAGAAGGGGAAAAGTAACACTCACCGCTGCGATCATAAATTGGCGCGAGCACACTTGAATTTCGAGTTTTTATTTCATTTCTAAGACATCACGTTCGCTCCCTTCAGTCGCGATTGCATTCCACGAGAGAGTGGAAAATATTTTTTTGGTAGCAGTCAAGGTCATTATCAAAAATTCTTCTAACCGGTTTAGACAATCTTTTTCTATTCTCAATGAATGTGAATTGTCTGACTCAAGTCGCGAATTATTTATGTTCTATAATTCGTTAAAAATTCGCGAATAATACTTTCGATTCTTCTTTGCTTTTTCATAACGTATTTTAGTCATTGTGCGAAAGTTTGTGGATTTGAGAAATCAGAAATCCAAAGCACAGTCATCGTTCTGTTTAAAATTCATTTTTTTCCAATCGAAGAGTTTCAAACGCAATAAAATTAATTTCTGCAAATCATTGCGTAATATCATTAAGCGAAGGGTTTAAATATGTAATAAAAAATTTTATTTATAGTAATTGATAAAAATCAATGATAAAGAAAATCAATTTGTCTCCTTTCACCAACAATATATTGTGAAAGGAGTTTGCACATCGATAAAATCTCATCCAATTTGTGATCTAAATTACCTTTCTCTCAAAAATTTTCCGACTGCTATACTAAATCTTTCAATTTGATCGAATGAGGGCATTCAGAATATTTATTACCTGAGCTCAACCCATTCTTGACGCTAAGATGATGATGAAAAAGAAGAAAGTCGCAGGCTTGAAGAAATTTTTTAATTTCATATGTTGCAAAAAAAGTGTTTTTTGTTTTCTTTTTCTCTTTTATTATTAAAAAAGGGTTCACGAACTGCCTTTGGCTCTACTCAGTTGGAACCTTAAGAAGGGTTTCATGTCAAGAACGTAAGGAACTGTCTTTGTGTTGGTTCCGTTCGCTCAGGATATTTTCTATGTTGTTATGCTTACTTCATACTCTCTCGGTTGAAAATATTCTCCGTCAGTTGAGAGTTGATCTTCGACTGTGTCGGACGTGCGTGTTGAATTTTTTTAAACATTTTTAAAACACGTGTAAACGAACAGAATATTGAAGGGAAAGAAGCAAATAAATTATTCTATCGAAATTATACAATTTAATTTGAAAAAATTATAAGGAGAAGAAAAGAATTGAAATGATTTTTGTAAAGTGAAGATTAATGTTTAAAAATTATGTGTTTGTGAGTGTTTCATAAATAAGCAGAAAATAACGATTGAGAGTAGGAAAAACTTGGATTATTAATCAGCACTGTTTTAACAATCAATAAAAACGTTAAATTTGTAGTCGAAGGTAAGAGATGAATTTCTATTTGTATTGTCACCTTTTGCCTTTTTCATTCAGAACGCAAACCAAAATATTATAATCAGATAATCATCTCGGCATGATGCTCAACAACGTCCACAAAAATAATAGAAAAATCGAGTTTCATGACAAAGAAATAATTAAATCCGCACCAATCTCATAGTAAAATTCCCTATGAAGAATTAAAAATTGTCAAAATAGAACTGAAATCACCTCCTGCTGATCACTTTCACCGAAAATTATTTCAAACTGATTGAGGTTTGGGTGAAAGGGTGGCGGGGCGCGGTGGTTTATAACGAGAACAAACAGGAAAGTGAAACACGGTGGTTGATTCATGCTGCTTTCTCTCAATTATAAATCTCGTCCAGTTTCATAAGAGATTGCTGTTGATAAGAGGAAAAGTAGCAGATGTAAGTCATCGCCAATCGTCCGTTGAAAAACTAAAAGTTTTTAATCGCGAAATCCGCGAAAATCTCACAAACTACCGCATTGTCATGTTTACTTTACAATTTAATTCATAAATTGTCCCGAATCTCATAAACGTTATTGCCTCTAATCCTAAATTTTATCGCCAATTAAAGTCTGATATTATTACTTGGCATTAAAAATAATCCTTGAGTATTATTATCATAAAAACGCATCATAACAAATCGAGCAAGGCAAATGTTCTTTTCACTTTGTGCCCTCGTCATTTGAGTTGATGCTTCGGAATGAATAAAAGAATAATAGAAAGGGTTGAAAATAAATTTAGATGAGCTTCAATTGCATAAAATTGAAGTCGATTGACATCAAAATTTTGCATGCTTCATCATAATCGATGACAAATGAATTTACTTAGATATAAAAGAAAAAGAAAGGTTTGAGATTGAATTCAAGATGATGATGATGACGAAGGTTGAAGTTATTTTAATTTAAAGCGAAACGAAATGCTGATTTCCGTGTAATTGCTGTTGAAAGAAATTTCTTTCGTTTCGATTTCTTATTCAAATAAAATATCTTCAGGGTAAATTATTTGAGATATTCTGTGACAATCTTAACTGATACCCAAAACATTGCAATACGACTCTTCGTGTGACGTCCCTTCATCTCATTATTCAATTCATTTACATTAAACATAATTACGTCTTACGTGCAATCACTTACAACATTTAATCTCAAACCGTTTGTTTACACCATTAAGAATAATTATCTTCTAACTGAATTCTTCCGTGTTACTCACAGCATCTAGGTAGGTAAAAGATCAGAAAGTACATTTGCATGTTAGACGAATAAAAGAAAATCCTCTTAAATCATCTTCTTTCCATCATCCACAAGAAATGGTTTTCTGGGTAGAAGTTCAATGAGTCTTCGGGGCAAAGAATTTTTTTCCTTCACTTCTTCATACTACTTTGCATTACAAAAACTGATTTTCTTAAATTAAATAAATGAAGAAAAAAGTTTTTTTTATACTTGCTATGTGTAG
>CVRI01000046.1:1806-239991 GCA_900005825.1 Clunio marinus | reverse complement strand
CAAGCAATGAAAATAAAAATAAGAAAAAATGTGAAGAAAGTCAAGGAAAATCCCAAAAGGAATTTCAAGACTCGTCAATTCAAAAATGTTTGAGTTTCTCGTCAGCCAATTTCGACGACGTCAGTGATAAGTTCAAACGATCTTCAGTTGCATCATACTCATCAGGATCTTCAAATTCCTACGTATCACAGTCAAAATATACGAAGAACCTTTTAATGAAAGGTTCGTTAGAAATGACGATTTCAACAGAAGAAAATCAAAAGAAAATTGTGATTCACGGTGAGTTTGGTAAAGTGTTTACCTAATAGAAAAAGCGTCTTCCTTTCAAGAAAAATTCAACTAAAATTTCCTTGTTTTCAACAGTTTTAAAATGTAAGCATCTACCTAAAACAACTGATATTCCACACGTCAATGCATATGTGAAATGTGCGATGGTCACTTTGAATTCACCATCTGGACATCACAACACTTATCAACGAACAGCAGTACATAAAAACTCAACAGAACCTGTGTTTGATCATAAATTCAATTTTGATTTAAATAATTCAGATGATCATGAAAAATATCTTCAACTTGCTGTATGGCATCGAAACAGAAGTTTAAAGTGAGTAATTTTTTATATGACTAAGAAATATGTAAACATATTAAGCCCTTCACTACTGCTAGATAATTGTACACTCTCCACCTAAAACTCGCCTCTCCAAAGTTAGTTTCAGGTGGAGAGTGTTCAACTTTTCTCACCGGACGAATTTTTTGGGTCTATTTTGTATGGAAGGCAATGTGTCCTAGAGGAAGATCTGAAGTACTAGATTGTGTTAAGTACTTAAAATTTGTTCCTTAGATAAGCAAAGACACATTACCAGTGAAATATCCTCATAATATTGTAGTAGAATATGTAATCATCATAGAAATATGATTAATGGTCATAAATCTCTGATCAAATAAGTTTCACCATAATTCTATGATCACTATCATCCATAATCTATCATTGTCAAAAATTTTAATTTAAAATTCCTTTTCATATCTTTTAGACGAAGCGAATTTATTGGCTGCCTGACAGTATCTGTGAAAAATATTTTGGAAAAAAATATTGAAGGAACATTCAAACTCCAACCACAATCTTTTCTATTAAGGCCAGCTCCACTTATAGTTGAAATTGATGATTCATTATCGAAGCATGAAGAAACATTTCAACGAATCCATGAAGAGAATAATGATAATCTCCTCCTGAGGTATCTTGAGCTTAGTAACACTAAAAGCTGTGGACATCATGAAGGAAGAACTCCTTTTACACTCACAAGAATAATTAAAAAGTCCCCTGAAGATGCTTTTGGTTTTGAGATTTCTTGGTCAAAGCCGCCAAAGATTAATTCAGTGAAAACATTATCGAAAAGCTCAGGATTAGAAAAGGGCGACTTCATTATATTTGTCGGTGATACCAACATCGTTGCGATGCAAAAGGAAGAAATTATAAATCTCATTAGGGCACAAGGAAATATCTTAACGCTTGAAATATTTCGATCAACTGGTCAAGTGAGCAGCAGAGAAATTATTGAAAAATTAGCTTCAAAAAATACGCCCACAGTGGAATTAAATCATTCTGAGAATCTGAAATTAGAAAAGAATGATCTAATTGAGACGCCTAGAAGCCATAAGATATCACATTTCAAACAACCCCAAGTGTGCTTTCAACCTACGATCGGCAGTGGTGTTATAGTTTGACAAAATATTAATTTTAATATTTGTAAATTTATTATTTAACTTAAATATTATTTTTGTGCAATTCATAAAACTATTTGGATAGACAAATTTTAATGATTGTATTCAATATCTTTTCATTCACGATTGACATGATTGATCAATCATGTTGATGAAAAATGTTTGAAAGTTTTCTCTTCATTCTATTATTTCTTTCTTTTTGAGTTTTTCTTCTGTTTCTGTTTAATTTTTCTTGTTTCGTTATTATATTTTGAAAATTAATATTGCATATATCATCCTATTTATTCAAAGAAGCACAAGACTTAATTTAATTTATGTATATTTTAGAAAGCTCAATAATAAAACAAATTTATTATAAAGAAAATTGTTTTTCTTATTTTTCTAATAATTCATAATTCCAATTATTTGGCATGGGTTTAAGCAATGAAGTGCACATTTAACTCTTCAAACTATTTCAAGTTCATCATCATAAACCGGTTGTTTAACTTAGTTCTCTTACATCACAATGTATTCTTGACGTAAATAAAGGAATTATGAGAATTAATCTTGTCGATTATGGAAAATTTTGTAATCTTATCAATGTTTTGTTTGGTGTGAACATGAATTATCTTGATGAAACTAAATATCGACAAGAATAAAATTATTTCACAATTTTTGGATATTTCAGACTCTTTATTTGCTCAGAAACAGAAGTCAATTCTCTTCCCCTCTCTTTGGTTAGTGAAAAAATCAAATTTTAGTGAGAGCTACTCAAGTTCTCATTAATAAAAATATTTCCTTCGCTTAGCGTTGGTTAGTGAGAATTGAGCTATCAAAGTTTTAAGATGTGGTTTTGGATAATTGCTGTTGTTATTATACTTGCGCTTGTATACTATTGGTATACCTTGAAATATGGATACTTTTCTGCTCAAGGAATTGTTGCAGCAGATCCCTGTTTCCCACTTGGAAATACCCCAAGCATGTTCACTGGGAAAAGAAACGCCACCTACGACATCGACGATCTATATCAGTAAATTAAAATTCAAAAATTATTAGAGAAATATTTTTAAATTACATCATTTCACAGACAATTCCGTGGTAAAGCTCCTTTCATTGGATACTTTGAAATGAGAACACCGACATTCTTACTGATCGATCCTGAAGCAATCAAGTCAGTTATGGTACAAAACTTTCGCAACTTTCGCGATAATGGCTTCAGTAAATTTGTAAGTCAATATTTATAAATTTTAATCAACATTGTTATCGTTAATTTTATCAATTGCTGTTGAACTTTGCGTACTTTAGATTGACAAAGATAAAGATCCATTATTTGGACGTAACCCATTTATGTTGCGAGGCGATGAGTGGAAAGAAAAACGAGCTGAGATAACGCCGGCGTTCACACAAAACAGAGTTTGTTTTGATTTTCTTGCTTAGCTGAACACATGACTCATAATTTATTATTAACAATTAGATCAAAGCATTGTTTCCACTTGTTGAAGAAATTCTCGGGAGATTCACCAATTATATCAAGACAGAATGTAACAAGCAACCGACAGAACCTTTAGAAGCAAGAGAAATTTGTGCAAAATATACGACGGACGTTGTTTCAAGTTGCGTCTTTAATGCTGATGCTGAGTCATTCACTAAGGAGAAACCAGAAATTCGTGAAATGGGCAAAAAGATCTTCGATTTCGATCCATTAATGATGGCTGCTTTTATGCTTTACTCAATCTTCCCATTTATGACAAAATATGTTAAAGTCAGCATGGTTAAACCTCAAGTTTCTGATTTCTTCACAAATCTTATGATTCAAGCAATTGAAGTCAGGCAAAAGTCAGGAATTCAACGTGACGATTATTTAGCACATTTGATTTCATTGAGAAACAGAAAAGAAATTTCTGAATTGGACATGGCAGCACATGGTGTGACGTTCTTCATCGGTTAGAATTTTTTCTTCATTCAATATAAATTTAATTAATTAATGTTCTCCCATAGATGGTTTTGAGACCAGTTCAGTTGCTTTGGCTTGTATATTTTATGAGGTAAATTTACTTTAATTCCTCAAGAAATCACAAAATCTCTGAAAATTCTTTTCACTAAGATCGCAAGCAACAAGAAAGTTCAAGACAAACTTCGCGATGAAATCAAAACTCTCTATGATGATAATGGAAAAATGATTTACGAAAAAATGTTGGAACATGAATATTTGGATCAAGTTTTTTATGAAGTTTTGCGCTTGCATCCACCAGTGACAATGACCAATCGAGAATGCAATGAAGAAATTGAGTTTGAAAATATTAAAGGAAAGAAAGTTAAATTGAGAGTTGGTGACAGCTTTGCAATTCCGATTTATTCTATTCAACGTGATCCTGGTAAGAAAAAAGTTCGGTAAGAAATCTTTGATCGTTCATTTGTATTTGATTGCAGAATTTTATCCCGAACCCGAGAAATTCATTCCTGAACGTTTCGATCCCGAACATGGCGGCGTTAAAGCGTTCAAGGATAAAGGAGTTTTGTTGCCATTCGGAGATGGTCCAAGAATTTGTAAATTATTTTATTTCATTAAATAACTTTTTTTATTAAATATTTTTCCATTTAAAAGGTTTGGGCCAAAGATTCGCTTTGATGCAAACAAAAGCTGCAATCGTTGAGATCGTGAAGAACTTTGAAATGACTGTCAATGAAAAGACAAAACTCCCATTGATTATGGATCCAAAAGCATTTGTCAATGTTAAACTTGGTGGACTTTGGTTGAACTTTAAGCCTGTTCAAAATTAAATTTCATTACATTTATATTTCTTACATATCTTGCACGCAAAGCAGAATATTTTATGTCGTGGCTTTTTAAACTTCTTTATTCTTATTAGAAATCAACTAAAATTTGATATTGTTCCGTCCTTTGTTCACTGTTTTTCCAAAATGTAACCAGCAAAAAACGAATAAAATGAACACATAGAAACAAATTTTCAAGGTTTTGAGAACCAAACCGTATGGCTTGCACCGTATGAGAAGTAAAACGCCGGTTGTTTATAAACATTGGAGACCTTGAAAATATTTCTGCTCTCTTATTAGCGAGTTTTTTCATGAGATATTCAACTCTGTTCATTCATTTTATTGTGTCATGTTAAAAGAGTGGAGCAATTACATTTATTAGACACTTTTTAATGCTGATTCACTCAATTTTGAATAAAACTGAAAAATATAAATAATTGTCGACATTAATGAACGTCAGTAAAAATCGATTTATCGATAAACTCAAAGTGGAAAGTAAGAATGTAATCATAATTGAGCCAAACATAACTTGTGGAATAATGTCCGGCTTGTCGTTTATTTTCTCTCGCTCTCTCGCTATCGAAAAACATTTCAAATATATTTTTAGCAAATAATTTTTCTCTCACGATGAACTGAACTGTCTTAAATCTCATTTTATTTATTTAGAGTCGTTGATATTTCATACTTAGAAGCACGTGAACATTTCATATTAAAATGTTGGTTTGGATTTAGTAGAGAGTGGTTATTGTCGGTTTGTTTTATTTTTGGTATAAGGCCAATTATGGATATTTTATCAAAAATGGAATGACTGAACCTTACCCGAATTTTTCACTTAGTAAGTTGCCAAGTTGTTTTCCAGAAAATGTAATGAAATTTATGACATCGATGATTTATGTCAGTAAAATGATTAGCATAAAATAATCAAAGGACATTATGATGATTGTGGATAATTACAGGAAAAATAAAAAAGAAGCTCCGATCATTGGATTTTTTCAAACGAACACACCGAATTTCTTATCGATCGATCCTGAAATAATTAATCGGTGACCATGAACATCTTTCAAAATATATTGTAAGGAAAAATAAGAAATTTAATTAAATAATAAGAAAGAAGTTTAATTATTTTAGATTGTTAAAGATAAAGATCCGATACTCGCTTGAAATCCATTTTCGTTACCAGGCGACGAATGAAAACAAACACGAGCTGAGATAACGCTAGGTAGCCTTCATACAAGATCGAGCATGTTTGGGAACATTTTCAAAATTAACTCTTATAAGCATAAATGTTATTTATATCGAAATATTATTTTCAAAAGATTTCAAGCATTGCTTCAAAATATATCAAAACAGGATGTGAAAAAAAATTAAAACACCCTTGGAAGTTCACAAAATTTGTGGAAAATACACGGAGGATTTTGTCTCGAGTTGTGTCTTTATTACTGATGCTGAATCATTTACCAACGAGAAATCAGAAATTTATGAAATCGTGAAGAACTTTAAAATGACTGCATATAGAACGACAAAACTCCCGTTGATGATTAATCCGAAATCATTCATAAATTCTTAACTTGTTGGACGTTGATCAGATTTAGTCCAAGAAATTTACAATAAGATTGCAATCAATATAGAAATGGATGTCAATAAAAATATTGATTTATTTGATAACACAAAAATGTCTCTCAAATGTTATCAAGTTTCACATTTATGAACTTTTTTAGTTCAAAAATTATTTTTATTATCAATTGCATAACACAAAAGCCGATTAGATATAAAATTTCGAATTTAACAAGCTGTTTGTGTGATTTTAAGTTCAATTTATTGTTTGAAAGAGTAGCGGCAAGTCATCTGTTGAAAATAAAAATTTTTCATTAAAATGATTGTGTTGATCTTCTTATTGCTGTTTACAATTTTCATTGCGTGGGTTGGTGTTTCTCAACAGTACAAAAAGCTATCAAAGCAAGGTTTCGATGGTCCAAAAGTTTGCTTTCCATTCGGTAATGCAAAAAGTTCAATTTTAAGACAACGGAATGAAGTTTATGACATTGATGACGTGTATCGGTAAGCAAAGGAATTTCAAACTTCAAATTAAACTTATGAAAAGTTTTACAGGGAATTCAGTAAGAAAGCAGAGATTTGCAGTTATTTTGTAATGTTTTCTCCACATTTATTGGCTCTTGACCCGAAGATCATCAAACAAATAATGATTAGTGAATTTAAGTATTTTTCGGATAACAATTTTACTGTGAGAAAAACTGACAACAAGTTTAATGAATAGAAAATATTTTGATAGAAAACATTCATGTAGGTTGATGCTAAAATAGATCCCGTGATAGCATTGAATCCTTTTTGGATGAAATCATCAGCATGGAAGATGAAAAGAAGTCAACTTTCACCATCAATGACTCCAATCAAACTCAAGGTGATGTATCCGCTAATAATTGAAGGAACGAAAACACTTGTTGAAGCGACAAAACGCGGGATTAGAAACGATAAGAATAAAGAATTTGATGCTCGTGATATCAGTTCACGATATTGTTGTGACACAATTTCAAGCTGCCTTTTTGGAGCTGATGCTCAATCATTCACATCTGACAATTCAGTTTATTTGACAAATGGACGTAAAATGTTGAGTGGAATAAGAGATAAAGAAGTTGGAAGACACATTTTCCCTCCAAAAGCTTTTCCACAAGACGCTGAAACGTTTTTCGTTGAAATTACAAAGGAAGCAATCAAATATCGAATGGAATCGAAAACTAATCAAGACGACTTCTTATCACAGTTGATATCATTGAAAGTAAAACACGATTTGAGTGATAATGAAGCAGGAGCTTATTGTGTAACTTTGTTTCTTGATGCATTTGAGACTGCAAGCTTAGCGCTGCATTTAGCTTTATATGAACTTGGAAAGTCTCAAGACGTTCAAAATAAACTTCGAAGAGAAATCGAAGAAAATCTTGAGGGAAAAGAATTTTTAACTTATGAGAAGTTATTGGAATTGCCATATTTAGATCAAATATTTTATGAAGTTCTAAGACTTCATCCGCCACTTCAAACAACTTCACGAGTGTGCAATGATGATTGTGAATTAACATCTGCAAAAGATCGCAAGATAAAAATTAAGAAAGGCTCGGTTGTTGTTATACCAATCTATTCGATTCAAAGGGACGCAAGTAAGTTAATTAATTAAATATTTTAAATATTTTATCATATTGTCATAATCTTTGAAGGATATTACAACAATCCGGAAAATTTCAATCCAGAACGTTTCAACATTGAACATGGAGGTGTGAAAGCATTTAAAGAATTGGGAGTTTTAATTCCATTTGGAGATGGGCCGAGAATTTGTGAGAAAGATTTTTCAAAATAAACAAAACTCGTTTATAAATATTTATTTAATAGGTTTGGGAATGAGGTTTGCTCTGATGCAAGTTAAAGCAGCAATCGTGGAAATGATCAGAAACTTTGAGATATCTGTGAATAAGAAAACGCCACCAAATCCAAAGATTGCACCGAATGAATTTTTGAATGTTGTTGATTGCCAATTATTGTTGAATTTTAAGAAAGTTTAAAAGAGAAGAAATAAATTAGAAAATGACGTTTCTTATCTGAATGAAAGACGCATGGAAAACGACGAGTTCTCGTCTACATTCACTTAACCCGAACACAATTTAATATAATGTATAGACAGCATTTATTATTTATTTTTGGAACTCACGGAACGATCAGATCGTTCAGTAATTGAGTTAATTTCTTCGTTTTAAGACGTAGTTTGGAAAGCAACATGTTTGCTATAATTTTCTCAATACTTTTGGTGATACTTGCCATTTTGTATTTTGCAATATCAATGCGATTTAAGTATTTCTCCCGACATGGTGTCATTGGTCCGAAGCCCAAATTTCCATATGGAAACATCAAAGAAAGTTTTAAAGGCACCCGAAATGTGGTTTATGACATTGACGAGATTTATCGGTAAGTTGAATTGACTTTTCCTTGTGTCTGCACTTGACTGTGAGATGAAAATTTTGATTTAGTCATTACAAAGGGAAAGCGCCTTTCATTGGAATGTTCATGATGTTCACACCTTATTTCCTCATCATCGATCCCGAAATCGTTAAACAAGTCTTGATAAAAAGCTTCAAAAACTTCCGCAATAATGATTTTTATGTGAGTTATTTTAATGGTTCAAGTTTCTGTGTAATTTTTATGCTGCTTATCAGGCTTCTAAGAAGAAAGATCCTCTAATGTCACGTAACCCATTCATAGCGAGAGATGATGAATGGAAGCAATTGCGAAGTCAAACAGCTCCGGCCTTGACAGTTAATAAAGTAAGTGTTTGTTTGACTTCTCATTTATTATGTCACACTTATTTAGACAAGAAAAAATTATCATATGAAACTACAACATAAACGAGAGAAAAAATATTCAAAGCACTGAACTTCAGATTTATTTTCGAATCATTTCCTATGATCGACGTCAGTTTTCGATCTATTTTTATTTAAACGACTGTTTAATATTCTAGCTCAAATCTGTGTATCCACTGATACTTGATGGTGCCAATAATATGATCAATTTCATCAAACAAGAATTAAAAACAGAAGATCATAAAGCTTTCGACGCTCGTGAAATAACATTGCGTTACACTTGCGATGTGATGTCGAATTGTATTTTTGGTTCTGACGCTGCATCGTTCCAAAGCGAGAAACCTTTGATTCTGGAACTTGGTAAAAATATGATAGCAGGAATAAAAGATTCAATCATGGGCATGTTGCCTAAGCCATTAATCCCTCCGAGTTATGGAAATGATTTCATACAAATAATGACGGATGCAATCAATTACCGTGAGAAAAATGAAAGTGCTCGCGATGATATTCTCGCTCACATCATAGCGATAAAACAAAAGAAAGGTCAAAGTGATGTTGAAGCAGCAGCACATGGTTGGACAGTATTTATGGATTCTTATGACACGACAGCGATTGTTTGTCACATGGCACTTTATCATCTTGCTAAAGACAAACGAGTTCAAGATAAACTTCGAGAAGAAATCATCGAAAATATCGATGAAAATGCAGTTTTATCATATGGAAAGCTTATCGAACTTCCATATCTCGATCAGGTTTTGTATGAAGTTTTGAGATTGCATCCACCACTTATGTTTACCACCAAAGTTTGTAACGAAGACACTGAAATTGATGCTGGTAAAGGCCACAAATTTATGATGAAAAAAGGATCGGTCGCTATGATTTCAACACATTCAATTCATTTGGATCCTGGTATGACATTAAATGATAGTTTAATCAAAAATTTATTAATTTTTACGATTCATTTAAGAATATTATGCTGACCCTCATGGATTCGTCCCGGAAAGATTTGATGATGAACATGGTGGTGTTAAGAATTTCAGAGATCGATGCGTGTTGATTCCTTTTGGCGATGGACCGCGAATTTGTAATTTTTTATTCATTTTTTAATTTCATAATTTATAATTGGCGTCAAATTGTGAAACTTTCATCAAATTTAATTTCATTTCAGGTCTTGGAATGAAGTTGGGATCAGTTCTGGTTAAATCGATCATAGCAGAAACATTGAAGAACTTCGAAATGACTGTCGATGATGCAACACCTGAAAACTGGAAAATTGGCGCATCTGAGTTTTTGAACCTTCCCGATACGAAACTTCAACTCAACTTTACGCCATTGTAAAATCAAGAAAGTTAAGATTTTGCTGAATTGTATTTCTTAGGTAGTAATTTTCAGAACTTTTCAATTATGATTAACGTCAACAGTTTGATTTCAATGTTTGTATTAATGTTGAAATAAAAATGTCTTTGAATTTCATCAATTTTGTTTATTAGTTTAAAAACTGTTGTCACATGTTTCGAGATCAAATGTAAAACAACTTGAAAGAGTGAGAAGTATTCGTTTCACTTTTCCTGCTCTAATTCAATCAAATGCGTTTAAATTAAAACATTATGAAGGAGAGAAACAGAACGAAAGAGCAGAAATTTTGAGCAAACAAAAATATTTCTCATTTTGCGATGTGCTAAGTTACATTAGTCGTTCAGAGACATTTAAGTGGAAGAGTTGTGTCATCATCAAGATGGTTTTCCTTTACTTAATTCTTGCTGTTCTTGTATTGGCTTACATTTTCCTAACATGGAACTTTGACTACTGGTCGAAACGTGGAGTTCCAGCTATGAAAGCGAAGATTTTACTCGGAAATCTTCCAAGTATTATTCTCAGAAACGAACACATCACTTATGGAATGGATAGAATTTATGAGTGAGTGTCTGATGTTTTCTTCTAATTTTAAAATAATCGAATGAAATATTTTTCCTCAAACATTGAATTAGTGAATATAAAGGAAAAACTCCTTTCATTGGAATTCTTCAAATAACTTCTCCTCGTTTAGTTCTACTTGAACCTGAACTTGTCAAGAGTGTTATGGTGAAAAATTTTAAAAGCTTTCACGACAATGAATTTGGTGATATTTTATCAAAAAGTGAGAATCCGCTTTTCTCGAAAAATCCATTTCTACTTCAAGGCGAAGAGTGGAAAGATAAACGAGCTGAAATCACTCCCGCATTTACTGCGAGTCGGTTAAAGGCGTTGTATCCATTGATTGAAGATGTTCAAGGTCGAATGATCGCATATGTTGGAGAACAAGCTCGTAAGAAACAATCGCAAGAAGCACGTGAGCTTTGCGCTAAATTTACGATTGATGTTGTTTCAAGCGCAATTTTTGGAATCGACGCAAATTCCTTTAGCGAAGATAATCCGAAAATTCGTGAAATGGCAAAGCAATTACTGGCACCAAGCGGAATTTTCATCTTCAAAATGATGTTAGCAGCATCAATTCCATTTCTTAAACACGTTCTTAGTCTCAGATTTGCTCCGGTAGTTTGTGAGAATTTCTTTGTCGATTTAATGGAACAAGCTTTGAAATATCGTGAAGAAAATAAAATTCAACGTGAAGATTTCTTAGAATATTTGATTCAGTTGAAGAGCAAAAAAGGAATTCAACATATCGACATGGTGTCGCACACAATTTCATTCTTCACTGATGGCTTTGATACATCGTCAGTAGCAATCGCGCACGTGCTTTACGAGGTAATCTTTTTAGATTTTTTAACATTTTTAGACGTTTCCGTAAATTGTGAAATTGAAAATCTTCTTCTTCTTATCGTTTACAGCTGGGAAGAAATAAAAATGCTCAAGATAAGCTTCGTGATGAAGTTGATAAGCATTGTGATGCCGATGGAAAAATCAATTTCGAAACAATTAATGAAATGCCTTATCTTGATCAAGTCTGGAATGAAACTTTACGAATGCATCCACCAGCAACGTTTCTTTCAAGAAAATGTACCGAAGCATGTGAATTGGAATTCGAGGGAAAGAAAGCACCGATCGAATTGGGAATGAATGTTTACATTCCAGTTTCTCAATTTCATTACGATCCCGAATATTATCCTGAACCTGAGAAGTTTAAACCCGAACGATTTGACCCGGAAAATGGTGGAACGAAAGCTTTTAAGGAAAAAGGAATTTTCCTTCCATTTGGAGATGGTCCGAGGATTTGTAAGAAAATTTCCTTCATTCAAAAATATTTCAATGAATTTTCTTTCTTAACTTTATCAAAGGTCTTGGCATGAAGTTCGCTCAAGCTCAAAGCAAAGTCGCAATTGCAGGAATCATCAGAAATTTCCAAATTTCTGTCAATCCAAAAACATCTGAGAAACCTATCATCGATCCCAAAGAGTTTTTGAACGTAAAGACGGGTGGTTTGTGGTTGGACTTCACTCCCGTCACAACACTTTAAAGATGTCATTGACAATCAGATAAAGTTTTGCATGTATTTCATAATCGTGACTAATTGTTTATCTACCAATTCATTTGTTTTCTATTTTATCATTTCTTATCAACACGCTTTTGTAAAAACCAAAAATTGATAACTGAATAAAATATTTTTACCTTTCATTTCACTAAAAAATAAACAAAATATCTACGAAAACATTTTAAAGATATCGTGAGAATGTTAATAAAAATCATTTTCAAGTTTAGTCTCTCTCGAGAGTTTGACACTTAAAGATGTTGATGTTGATTTTGGTTGTGATAGGATTATTAACAGCTTTATATTCTTATCTAACATGGAATTTTGAGTATTGGAGTTCACGAGGTGTGTTGTCACCAAAGCCGAAAGTACTTTTCAGTTGTTTCAAAGAATGGATTCAACGTAAAAGTCACGCTACTGACATTTTATCTCGATTATATAAGTAAGAAGTTAATTATTCAAAGTTTGTGTTATATTTCGATAATTATTTTCAATTTAAGTGACTACAAAGGTCGTGCAAACTTCATTGGCATGTATCAGATGAGAGAACCTCGTTTGCTTATTCTCAAACCTGAACTTGTTAAAGAGATTTTGGTTAAAAAATTTAAAAACTTTCATGATAATGAATTCAGTCTCATACTTAACACCAAGGATAATCCACTTTTTGCTAGAAACCCGTTTTTGTCAAGAGATCAGGAATGGAAAGAGAGAAGAAGCGAAATATCGCCAGGTTTCTCAACAAATCGAATGAAAGTTTTGTTTCCCTGCATTCAAAACGTTTGTGCAAACCTCAAAGCTACAATCAATGATGACTTCAAACATCCATTCGAAGCTAAAGATCTTGCAACGAAATTCACAACAGACACTGTTGCAAGTTGCATTTTTGGAATTGAAGGAAATTCATTTAAAGATGCAGATTCAGAGTTGAGACAAATGTCGAAACGATTGACAAGACCACCGATCAAGACTTTCATTAAAATGTTCCTTGTCGCTATTATCCCACCTCTGAGAGATTATTTGACACTTTCATTTGTTCCTGATGACGCCAATAATTTCTTTATGAATTTAATTAAACAAGCTGTTGATTACCGAATAAAGAATAAAATCAACAGGGATGACTACTTGGACTTCCTGATTAATCTTCAAAATAAAAAGGGATTATCGAGTACTGATTTCGCTGGTCATTCAATGACATTTTTCAGCGATGGACTTGAAACATCTTCTGTTACTATTGCACACACACTTTATGAAGTAAGACATTGATTTAAATCTTGAACATTATTAATAGAAATAATCTTTCAAGTTGGCACGAAACGTGAGAGTTCAAGAGAATTTAAGAAAAGAAATTCATGAATTTGCTGAGAGAAACGATGAAATAACATTTGAGATTCTTCATGAGATGCCTTACCTTGATCAAGTGCTTAATGGTATTGAATTTGTTATCAGTTCAACTGCATGAAATAATTAACAATCTTTTTGTTTAATAGAAAGTCTACGTCTTCATCCACCTTTCACAGCAATATCCAAAGAATGTACTGAAGCGACTGAACTTGAGTATATGAAAGGAATTAACGTCAACATTGAAAAGGGTGTTAATGTTTATCTTCCTTTGTATCAAATTCAACGTGATGCTGAATATTATCCAAAACCTGAAGAATTTATTCCAGAAAGATTTGATCCTGAGATTGGTGGTGTGAAGAAGTTTAAGGAACAAGGAATTTTCTTGACATTTGGTGATGGGCCGCGAATTTGTAAGTTAATTGACCTTGAATTTATTCTGCTTATTAATTCACTGAAATTCAGGTTTGGGAATGAAATTTGCTGTGATGCAGACAAAAGCAGCGATTGTTGAGATAATTAAAAATTTTAAGATAACAGTGAACGAAAAGACTCCAAAGAAATTAAAAATTGATCCGGAAGAATCTTTAAATATTAAGAAAGGCGGCCTGTGGCTTAACTTTAAACCTGCAAAAATGTTTGAATTATGAGAGTGAAAATAAAATGAAATAAAGCTGAAAAATTTTGACAATAGTCACAAGCAAATATTATCAAACAAACTCCACATGAATGTTTACATAAATCCATATTTGGATGGTTCAATGTCATGGGAGAAAAACGAACATTTCGTTATGCGATCTTCCCGTTCAGAATTGAGTGAGTGACAGAATAAATTCAATTGTGAGTGAGTTTCATTATACATTCGACCTTGGCAATGAAGTTTGCTTTTATTTACTAAACATTAAGTCATCGAGAGTATTTATGGCGCAGAATGATTCAGAATAATTTTATTTTGAGTCTTTTTGATATTGACCAGACAATTCTTAAAGAAAAAAGTGAATTCAAGGTCAGCTTAAATAATAATTCAACTCAATTAGGTTTGCAACAACATAAATTTTCATTTTCATCCATTTGACATTTGTTTATCTACTTTTAATTGGCTTTTCTCATACACATTGAAAGATTTTCTTATTTAATCACAACAATTTTAAATAAAATTTGAGATGACCGACGACCTTGATGATCTTTTTCAGTATTTTTACATCGAAATTTATTAATTTAACAATAAAATTCATAGAATTTTTTACATTGACCAGTCAGTTTATTAGAAGAATAAAAAAGAGATTTCAGTTGAATTAAATGATGGTTTCAATTTAAAAAATGATTTTTCAACTATAGAAATTGGAATAAACATTGATATGAGTACGCGTGTGGTCGCACAGATGATTGGAGAGTATGAAACTAATTTTTGGAGTAATTTTACATGCGTAGCGAGTCTTCAGCATAGATTTGGTTCAACAATCTGATGACAGTTGTCATATTTCTTCAACCTGTCAATTCTCTAAGAAGTTTCGTTCATTGTCTCTGTTACGATTATTCACGAATCTCATTCGTCTACAACCCTCATTAGAGCTATCGATAGAACGAAGTATTCTCGACTTCAAAGAAATAAAAATCAACTTTTGAAAAACTGTTTTACTCATTTTTCCTGTACACTAACTCAAATCAATTTAGATAGTCGAAGAAGTAAATTAAAGAAGTTATTTATGGAATATTTCTTTGAGTTCTAACTTAGAGATGAAAAGCGAAAACATTTGAAAGCATACAAAATTATGCAAGAATATTTTCATGTGGCGTGAGTTGGGCGTGAGTGTGAATAACAAATTTTAAAATCAGATGCGCAACATAAAGTCCAAAGTTCAGATTTTAGTGATCATCACATCATGAAATACTTTTTAGTTTCCATTCCATAAGTTTTGGAAAATTTAATGAAGAAGATAAACTTCCTCTCTACTGCGTAAATGTTAATTCATCTATGGATGTCGATTGTCAATTTGAATTAATTGATTAATTATATATATCAAATATTAATTGTACCATGCAATTAATTGAAGGCAATTTTGATTCACTTGATTAGCTTCGAAAGGAGTAGAAAAGAAAAACTTCAAGCTAATTGACATCCCTAAACCTCTAAGAAAAGAATTCTAATTTTAGTTTTCTTTAAGGTCGAGATAAGATAAGCATATCATTTCAACTCATTTAATGAAATTGCATAAAATATTTAATCAACAATTATCACTTCAATTGAAAAAGTCGAAACTGATTGAGATAGTGTGATTGAGCTGCTTCTCTCTCATATTTTTGTCTGTTCACATGTGTTATGATTGAAGAAACATCGAACAACTTTTTTTGTCAGAAACTCGATTAGTTTCTCTTGGAAAGTGTAGCCATTTAGAAGGAAAAAATCTTCGCTATGTGGTGCGAGGGCTTTTGTGGTGTTTTTATTAACATTTTGTTAATAATTTTCTCGGTCGTTGGATTTCATTATTTCTATCTTCTATGGAATTCTGATTATTGGAAAAAGCGGGGAGTTTTCTGTCCCGACTCGAAATCATTGTTTGGAAATCTTCCTGGACAAGTCAATGGGAAGCGCAACATCGCTTACGACACTGAAGACTTATATAAGGAATATAAAGAAAAATATCCGTACATTGGAATTTACATGTTTCGTGAACCGCAATTGCTTGTGTTTGATCCTGAAATAATTAAGGACATCACTGTGAAATATTTCAAGTATTTCCAAGCCACAGAATTCTACGGGAAGATCGACAAAGAGTCCGATCCCTTATTCGGAAATCACCCGTTCTTCTTAACCGGTGACGAATGGAAGACAAAACGAACAGAATTATCGCCAGCATTTACCAACACGCGAGTAAGTAATAAAAATCGACATCGCTTTCACCAAAATCAATTGTAGAATAAACAATTTCCCACCCACGCAGATCAAGGCCATTTTCCCAACAGCATTAGATGTCAGTCATAAAATGATTTCGTACATTAAGAAAGAAATTTCAAAAGACGATTTCGACGGATTCGATGCTAAAGATGTAAATTTTCTAAAATTTTAAATTTATTTGAAATGAAAATGAAAAATGTGTTTGCAGTTATCGGCGCGTTTCACAATCTCAATCGTCTCCAACAGCGTCTATAATGTCGATCCGAAATCTTTTGAAGGTCAAGAATCTGAAATTTTAAAGCGAGGCTTAGAATTTGCTTCACCAACGAAACAATTCATGATCAAGAATTTGCTGATGCAAATTTATCCATTTTTGAAGAAATATTTAAAGCTCAGTTTCTCAAAGGAAGGCGCTGACCAATTTTTTATTGCATTAATGAACAACGCAATAAAACATCGACAAGAAAATAAAATTCAAAGTGCTGATTATCTCGATCATTTGATGAACTTGAAAAATAAGAAGGAAATTTCGGGTCAGTTTTGCAATCATAAATTTAAATTTGAATCAATTTGATGACTTGTGAGTTTTTCTTATTTATTTAGATCATGACCTGGCCGCTCATGGAGCTTCATTCTTAGTCGATGGTTTTGATACGTCAAGTTCATCAATGGTCAGCGCTTTAAAAGAACTTGCTGAGAATAAAGAAGTTCAAGATCGTCTTCGTGAAGAGATCAACAACGCGATGCCAAATGAAGAAGATTTCACTTATGACAACATTATTAATTTGCCTTATTTGGATCAAGTTTGGAATGGTAGAAAAATCTTTTTTAATTAAATTTGTCTCACTCTTTTTATTTCATTAACAGAAAGTCTTCGACTGAACAGCGTTGTGGCAGTTTTAAGACGACAGTGCACCGAACCCGTGGAAATTGAGTTACCCAAAGACAAGAAATTATTCATCGACAAAGGTTTCGTTATCGGATTCCCAGTTCATTCAATCCACAGAGATCCTGAATATTATCCAAATCCAGACAAATTCGACCCCGACCGCTTTGCCCCTGAAAATGGTGGATTCAAATCTTATATGGAACGTGGAGTTTTCCTTACATTCGGTTATGGCCCAAGAATTTGTCCTGGAAATCGTTTCGCTAACGCACAATCAAAGATTGCACTTGCAGCAATCATAAAGAACTTTGAAGTTTCCATCAATCCTAAATCTCCAAAAGAATACATTTTCCACCCACAAGCTATAATTAACACACTTCTTGGATGCTACATCGACATGAAAGAAGTAAAACGCAATTAAATTGTGGAGTAAAATTTTTTATTAAATATTTTTATCTAATGGAAAACGCAAATTTTAAATTTTATCAAGCTTTTCAATTTATATTTAGCAGTTTGTTCGTGTAATGAAAAATAATTAATAAATATTGGAAATTATCGTATTGGATTGTTTATGAAATAAAATTTAAATCTCTTTGATTGCATCTTTCAGCTCGTTCATGAGAATCGAGCCAACAACAAGCTTTTCGCAATTGACAGTAATTGTCGCCACATGCTGTTCGTCGTTAAGTGAAATGCTAACAAGAACAAGACTCTTGGAGTTTAATGTTTGCCCAGCAAAGAGAAGCGTGTCAGGAGAATCGCCATGCGGAATGAAAGCAACATTTGCTATTTCAAATATTTTCTTTTGAAGTTGTTGCTTGTCATGAAAGTCATTTCGAAGTTGAACTTTGCAATTCGATTCAGACATGCCGCGAAGTTTATTTCTCTCTTCTTTAAACATAATTTCGGGTAATGTGACGCTTCTTATCAACTCACCAACAGTTGGTTTAATCGCAACTTTACTGACACCTCCACTCGATCGAATCTCAAAGTTTGCCGCTTGACTTGAATCACAAAAATCAATTCCGAGAATTCCTACAAGAGTTTGCTTTGGCGCAAGCTGTGTCAATTGAGCAAACTCATTCAAAGACATTCCACTGGTTAATTGCTTTGCACCAATATGAATATCTGTCAATTCTACATTTCCATGATTCGTGAAATAAAGTTCAATCGACACCATGCTCGAGCTGAATAAATGAGGCGATCGCGTGTATTTGTAAGAAACTCCAAGTCCATAGCCATTCACTTTGTTCAATAATTCCATCTTATCAATCGCTATGAAACTTGGTCCGATCAATTCAATTCGGTTATTGACAGCACCAGTTGCTGAAGGTGTGATTGGCGTTAGGAAGCCTCCGAGACTTGGCGTCATTACATTTCCACTCACCGGAGCGATGTCATCAAGATCTAACAAAAGATCAAGATTCGATTTCTCAACTGATTGCTTAACAACTCCATCAACATGATTCACTTCCTCTTCATTCTCACTCTCACTTCCTGAATCATCACTTGATGAACTCGACGATTCTTCACTGTCTTCAGTCGTTTTCTTGTTTGCAGCTCCATTTTGTTGCTCACTTTTCTTCTCAACTTCATCCTCTCCACTTGATGATTCACTTCCACTGCTGCTGCTGCCGCTACTGCTTGAAGACTTACTTGAAGTTGAAGACGAATCACTTTCAGAATAAAATGATTTTTCCTTCTTCTTATCGTGATTCTTTGTTTTATTACGAACAACATTTTTCACTTTGACATCTTCTTTCTTTGTCAATGAAGTTCCTTCATCGGGTGATTCAACATTACGAACAGTGTTGTCAGGGGCTGTTGATGGAAAGTCAGGCAAATCTTGATAACGATTAACACGCATGTTCAAATAATGCGACATTGTTCCAAGTTGGAAATTCTCTCGACCAGTGTAACGATTTTCAATTTGCGGTGCTGGTTTTGTTGCAAGGAAAATTTTCTTTGCATGCTTCAATAAAATTGAAGTTTTCTCATCATTTACGATGAATGGTTTGAGGAATCTCGCACGATCGCGTACATCATAATTTGCATCGTAACGT
The DNA here is from genome assembly GCA_900005825.1 of Clunio marinus. Classification (NCBI taxonomy): domain Eukaryota; kingdom Metazoa; phylum Arthropoda; class Insecta; order Diptera; family Chironomidae; genus Clunio; species Clunio marinus. The sequence goes on along the minus strand of CVRI01000046.1, from coordinate 220,508 downwards.
GCAAGATTAAAGACATGTTGAGCGATTAATTTCGTTTGTTGTGGGTTGTTCAAGACAAGTTTGACAGCAAGATTCATCACCTGAAGTTTCACACTTGTCTCTTCATCGCAGAATGATTTCGCCATCTTTCGAAGCACATCTGGCGCTATCTTCGGCACATATTCATTGTACTCTCCAATCAACCATAAGATAGAGGCACGAGCAGCTGGAACTGTGATGAAATCCAATAACTTTGACATTTGTGTGATGATTCGTTGTTTATGTTGCTGCGCGTCTTGAGTTTGTAAAAGTTTCTTTATGACAACAACTGACTCAGCAACAACGTACTCGTTATGGTTGGAAAGTAAATGAACAAGCCCTGATAAGCACGTTTCACTGACTTCTGCAATGGAAGCAGCACATCGTCCGATCGCTTGAATTGTTGCTGCAACAAATTCCTTGTCGTTACTTTGAATGTAAGTTTGAAACTCACGTAGAATCATTCCAATGCTTGCCTCTGTCGCTAAATTAGTCAAAATGTCGAGTTTAAGCAACTTTATGTGCGTTGGATCGTCACTTGTACGAACAAAGAAAGATTTCAAGTAAATCTCAAAAATTGCTTTACGATTTAATGTCATTGAAGCAATGCAAGTTAAGACGATGCTTTGAACTTCACGACGACTTCTCAGCAATCTGATTAAAGCTTTTGCAACGATCTGAACGTCGTTTTTCGGTGCGATGTGGTGGAAAAGTTGTGCAACTGACATCACAACAGCCGAGTTACGACTTTGAAGTAAAGGCTTTGTTTGCCGAAGTAATAAACGATGATCAGGATCTAAAGTGTAAGTTGGCTTTTTATCTGACTTGTCACTGTCAGAACTTCCATCGTAAAAAGCTTTGTCTTCTTGATCACTTGCAACCTCGTCTTCAATGTTGGGATCAATGAATTGAGTTCTCGCATAGCGTGTCAACATGTTGATAATTAAAACTTGTCCCCATTCATCAACATCAACAAGTAAATTGCACAATTTTCGATAATTTTTGTGAATCAATTCAATGCGTTCCGGACAAACCTTAAGGAAGGAAAAATATTCAATGAAGAAAAAGAAATGAAAGAAAACTTACTTCTTCAAATGCCATAACAGCTGATCCCACAACAAGCGTTGTTCTATCTGATAATAACTTTTCAATTACACCCACAAGTTCTTCTTTTTGTTCTGGATCGAGATTATAAAGTTTTGGAATTGCGTGGGCGGCAGTTTTTCTTACATATGGACTCATATCTTGTGCTGAATCTTTGATTGCGAGCATTACAATTGGAATGATAAGGGAAACTCGAATGCTTGAGAGAACACGTAGAGCACTTGCACGAATTAATTGATTTGGATCTTTTAAAGCCCTTTGAAATGTTGAAATTGAAAGAAGAGCCAAATCTTGTTGTTCCTCAGCATAACGAACAAGAAATACATAAACGAGCTTCTTTACTTCTATATTTTTTGATACAACATTCTTCACAACAGCAGGAAATAAATCGGAAGCATCTGTGAAAGACGAAAACTTTCAATTTTTATTCATAACAATGGCGAAGAAATTTCTTTCACCTTTTCCTTTAGCGATCATCCCAATAATTCTTTTCATTGCTTCTAATTTCAAACTGTCTTTATTACTGTCCAACATGTTCTTCAAGTCATCATGCTTCTTATAGTTTTGGAAGATACTTCCAGACGCCGGATCTGTTGAGAGGAATTCAAGTAAAATTTATTTCACTTTGACAACACAGCAAAAAATTATTTTCACTTTAATTCTTACCATAAACATCTGTATCGATTGAATTATTATAAGACGAACGTCCTGGGAGTTGTCCTGTAATAGCTGCTGGACCTGCTAACATTTTTATCTTGAGATTCTTTCAAGTTTTACTAAAATGGTTAAAATTTGATCAAAGTTGATAAAAAAAATTTTGCTATGAAAATATGGCGCACGTGTCTCTATTTACATTGTTTGTGTCTTCGATAAACGTTGAGATTTGTAAAAATCGGTTAAGTATTTCCTTTAGACCGCTTTAAGAAAACTTTTCTCGTTTTAAGTGAAAACGTGTTTATTTAAGCTTAAATAAAGTTTGAAAGTAAAGATAAAGCCATGCCAAATGTTCTCATGGTGGCGGAAAAGCCAAGTTTGGTTAGTTTCTTAATTAAAATTTCAAAATGAAAAATATGAGCAAAAAAAATAATTTTCAATTATTATTTTCTTATTTACATCTTTATGATGCAACATAATAGGCTGCATCATTAGCTAACATCCTGTCGAACGGGAAATCTTCTAGTCGCAAAGGTAAGAATGGCTTGGAAATATTAAAAGTGAATTATTTGCATTCGTGTTTTGTTTACATTTTGACAAAATTTTTGTTGTTGTGTCTGGAAAATTTTATAATGAAAATTTCTCTTTAGGATTTAATGGAGCATGCTCTATTCATGAATGGACCGGGAGTTTTCGTAATCAACCTGCAAAATTTAAATTTACCAGTGTTTGTGGTCATATAAATGGACTTGACTTTACTGGTAAATATAATTCATGGGATCGTTGCGATCCCTGCGATTTATTTGGAGCTCCAACGGAGAAGAAGGAAGCAACTCCAAAATTAAAAATGCCAGCGTTTCTTTCATCAGAAGCGCGTGGATGTGAATATTTAGTATTATGGCTTGATTGCGATAAAGAAGGAGAAAATATTTGCTTCGAAGTGATGGACGCAGTATCTGATCAAATTAGAAACATTCGATCACCATCAGTTACATATCGTGCTCGATTCTCTGCCATTACTGATAAAGACATCAAACATGCTATGAATAATCTCGTTCAACCAAATGAAAACGAAGCAAGATCTGTCGATGCACGACAAGAATTAGATTTGCGTGTAGGTTGCGCATTCACAAGATTCCAAACGAAATTCTTTCAAGGCAAATATGGTGACTTGGATTCATCTCTCATCTCATTTGGACCATGTCAGACACCAACTTTAGGATTTTGTGTTCAACGACACGATGAAATTCAACAATTCAAACCAGAATCATTTTGGTATGTTCAAGTGACAATCGAACCAGAGTTGAAGCTTGATTGGCAGCGTGTGAGAATCTTTGAAAAGGAAATTGCAATGATTTTCTATAACATCGTGAAAGATCAACGTGAAGCTGTTGTAGAACAAGTGACGTCAAAAGATAGTTTCAAGTCACGTCCACTTGCACTTAACACCGTTGAACTTATGCGATGTGCTTCAGCTGGTTTAGGAATTGGTCCACATACAGCAATGCAAATTGCTGAGAAACTTTACACGCAAGGCTACATCAGTTACCCAAGAACTGAGACGACAACTTATCCGGCAAATTTTGATCTTCGTGGTGTTTTAAAACAGTTTGAGAGGTCGAGCGATTATGGTGAAGATGCCAGAAATATTCTCAATGATTTTGTAACTCCAAGGAAAGGAACTGACTGTGGTGATCATCCTCCAATCACACCAATGAAACTTGCTCATAGTAGCGATTTTGATAGTGACACTCGTCGTTTATATGACTTCATTGTTCGTCACTTTATGGGAACATTGTCAAGAGATTTAAAGTATAAAAGCACAACAACGACATTTAACATAAATGGCGAGACATTCACCGCAACATCAAATGTTCTAATCGATGCTGGTTACACAAAAGTCATGACATGGCAAGCATTTGGTAAAAATGAACTTGCGACATTATTTCAAGTTGGTGATCGTGTAAAGATGAAGGAAGTGAAGCTGATTGAATCACAAACAGGTCCACCGTCGTATTTAACTGAATCTGATTTAATTTCATTGATGGAGAAGCATGGAATTGGAACTGACGCATCAATTCCTGTTCACATCAATAATATAACGCAGAGAAATTACGTGACAATCGAATCTGGTCGTAAATTAAAGCCGACAACATTAGGAATTGTTTTAGTTCACGGATATCAAAAGATTGATCCCGAACTTGTGTTACCAACAATGAGATCAGCTGTTGAAAAGCAATTAAATTTAATCGCTCATGGAACTGCCGATTTTCGTGCTGTCACAAAACATGCAATTGAAATATTTCGATTGAAATTTCTTTATTTTGTTAAAAATATTGCAAATATGGATTCACTTTTTGAAGTTTCTTTCTCATCGTTAGCTGAATCTGGTAAAGCTCACTCACGTTGTGGTAAGTGTCGACGTTACATGAAATATATTCAACAAAAGCCAGCACGTTTGCATTGTTCACATTGTGATGAGACTTATGTGTTGCCAATTGGTGGAATTGCGCGTGTTTATCGTGAATTGAAATGTCCTTTGGATGATTTTGAGTTGTTGGCTTGGAGTAGTGGAAACAAAGGTCGATCATTTCCTTTCTGTCCTTATTGCTACAACAATCCACCGTTTAATGACATGTCAAGAGCTTCAGGTTGCAATAATTGTACTCATCCAACATGTCAACATTCGTTGATCAGTCTCGGAGTCTCATCATGCATCGAATGCGAGAAAGGCGTTCTGGTTCTTGATTGCACTTCATCGCCGAAGAATTGGAAGCTTGGATGTAACTCATGCGATTGTATTATTAACATTTTTGATGATGCCGTGAAGGTGAGTGTTGAAGAAGATACTTGTGAGTGTGGATCGCAGCTTATGACGGCAGTTTATAAGCAAGAGAAGACTCCGTTTCCTGATGGAATCACTGAGAAGAAAGGCTGCGTGTTTTGTTCATCGGAGTTTGCTCCATTGGTGAGTTTAAACACTAAAAATGAATTAAATCTTTTTTAATTGTTCCATTTATTAGATTGAGAAACATAAAGCAGTTGAAAATCGTCGCTTGAACTCATCACGAGGAAGAGGAAGAGGCAGAGGACGATCACATCGTGGAAGACCAAAAGTTCCCAAAGACAAAATGTCACAATTAGCAGCTTACTTCGTGTAAGCTTTTTAACTTAAATTGTCAACATTTCCTTGAAGTTATGATCGCAAATAAAAGAAGAATAACAAAAACAGATAAAATTTTGTTTGTTATTGTCATGCGTTGATATCATTAAGAACAGTTTTTGTTGACTTCGCTTGACTACCTGGAAAGATGCCAAACGGAATTTTCCTATGACGACTTTGTCTTGTTTTTATCGCTCTTTATGAATGCATTCAAGGAAATTTTTATATCAAAAATCAAATATTCTACGTTTGGATTGACGTAGTGGAGAAAAACAAAGTCAGCTGAAAGAAGAAGAGATAACAGAATGATTGGATTGAGTTGCTGTTGTTGATAATTTAAAGGACAATCAGATTCATTTATTTCAAGTTCATTTTACACTGGAAGTTTAGAAACAGAAGAAATCCGCTGTTAACTGCCAAATTTCATTTCATGTTTTCAAATTTCAAATGTTAAATTAATTCTCGATAATCTTCGCCTTTTACTAACTTTTCTAAGAAATTTGAAAGCTTTCGTAAAGTTTCTTTTGCACTTCCTCATAAAAAAAATGGAACTGATGAACTTTGACGATCCCAATAAGGTCGAATCTCTCTTCAATTACACTCACACACACTCACGTATACTAGAAGAAATTCTTCAGTATTGATCGAACTATTCTGATGATGGCAGCTGACTTGCTATCGAATTACGTATCAAATGGTAATTTCAAGTAAAGCAGTAAGTCATAAAAGTGTTCAGTGTTCGTACTCACTCTTAAATAATAATAAGAAATAAATTTGTCAGAGATATTTTACCTTATCTTGTTTGCAAATAATAAAACAGAAAACGCTTTTACCTTCCACAAATTAAAATGATTTGTGACATGATTAAGCGCCAGCTTCGAGTGTGCCAACGACAATCAACAAATTCTTTCACATTTAGATAAATTTTAAAATGTATGTTCAACATAAAAACATTTGTAAAACCTACAAAAAAAATAGAAACCAACAAGTTATCAACACCACAGAACAACGACCTTAACTTTGTTTCAATTCATTTTTTGCACAAAGGAAATGGAAGTTGACTTTTATAAAATTTATTTGCATATATGCAAAATTATGATAACAGTTCGAATCATTTGAATTTGTGACATAATCTTAGAAACATCGGCAACTAATAACGATTTGCTTTGTTAATTTTGCAGCTATTCTAGAATAAATTCTGAAGACAGTAGCTTGACAAATTAAATTAAAAAAACAACAAATTCTGACTTTTCTGATATTGTATCAGCTGTTGTTCTCGTTTATTAATAATTTCATGTCGTTGATGTTCAAAATGTTGTCAATCTTTCACAGTTACAAGCATCAAATATCGTCATAAATGTTATCACAATTATTGAAACCCAAAATGACTTTATCACTAATTGCAAGGAATTGGCAACAAAGACTATCAAAACATGATCTGGAAATGTTATTCAATTAATTCTCATTCAGAATGAGTCATTCTTAATCATTCTGTCAGTAACACGTGCTGTTAAATGATAAATTGCAATCGATGACAACATAAAACTTATGTTGGTTTATGTTCGACGGTCACACTAAATGTTATTGAACTGAAAATGATTTAATGATCACTTCTCAATGCTATAAGGTTAACTCTCAACATATTTCTCTTTTCCAAGTGTTTCTTAGTTCATTGAGTAACTGAATACTCAATTTTATATTTGTACTGATCAAGTACCAAACATGAGATACGAAACGGCCAAAACACTACATCAACATCTTTAGTGAATTTTTCACATTTTATTTTTTATTTTTCTTTGTTTTACTTCCCTCACTCATTATCTTGTTGTTCGTTCAGGTGGTTAGACGTGTCGTTTGAGTATCTAATTTGAATTTCATTCACAAATTTGAGCAATAAATAAAAAAACAATTAAGTCAGAAAAGAAAGCAAAACAAAAATTGTGTCAAAAGATTTAACAAATGATTAAAAAAGATCAGATTTAGAAGGTAAAAATGTTTCGAAATTTAAAAGATGACGAAGGTGGATTTGTCCATGGCTTTGTCAATGGAGGGTTGGAAATTAATGAAGAAAATGGGAAAGTACAAAATTCAAACGGTTTCAAGTCGAATGGAAGTTCAGTGACAAGAATTGAAATAACACGATCGCCATACGATCAAAAAACGCTTAACAGTGAAATGTCATACAAAAAACCGGCATCAAAGTCAAGTAAGTTGTCGAAATTATTTCCTGTAATGTTCAACGAAAGAGCAAGGCAAGAAATGTCACTTAGAGATCAAGGATAAAATTTATTGTGACTCGAAAGCAACAACAATTCGTAGTGATGTTGTTATCACTTTGAGAAAAGATAAAAAAAAATTTTACGATATAATTAATCATCTGGTTTTTATTTACTTAACACTTTTATCATTCTTGATCTACATAAATTTAACGTTTGCAACTTTTGCAGTTTTATCATCACATTTTGAGAAATGTTCAAAAGATTCAGCAAAGTCGTGTTTTTTTGGAACATTTCCCATCATATCTTGGCTTTCCTCGTACAAGAAAAGCGACTTTGTTGGAGATTTAATAAGCGGAATAACTGTTGCTGTTATGCATATACCTCAAGGAATGGGCTATGCTCTACTTGCTAATCTACCACCAATTGTTGGCATTTACATGGCTTTCTTTCCTGTTCTTCTTTATATTGTCTTTGGAACTTCAAGGCATAATTCAATGGGTAATTACAAATTAGTATCTTTTATTGTGTAAATTGATGGACGTAATTACATCGATGACCTTTAACAGGAACATTTGCTGTTGTTTCAATCATGGTCGGAAGAGTTGTAAATAAATATTCCACCATACAACCTGCAATATCGAACGCAACTGATACAGAGTTTTATGAATCGCCGGCGATTTATTCTCCAGTTGAAGTTGCTACGTTAGTGTGTTTCATCGTTGGAGTCATTCAAGTAAATTTTAATGTCACCTCGAACTTTAAAATTTCATGAATATCTTTTTAGCTTCTGATGTACATTTTTCGTCTTGGAATTCTTTCATTTTTATTGTCAGAGTGTTTAGTTAGTGGATTTACAACCGGAGCTGCAATTCATGTCCTAACATCGCAAGTTAAAGATCTTTTAGGACTTGAACTGCCACGTGTTACAGGAAATTTTAAACTGATAAAGGTAAGAATGACACGATTGTTAAGAAACTAAACTTTTATGAAAACTTTTTAGACTTACATTGAAATCTTCAACGCTATAAGCAGCACAAATCAAGTTGCAATTTTAATGTCAGCGATTACCATAGCGATACTTCTTTTCAACAATGAATATCTCAAGCCGAAAGTATCCAAAATATCCAAAGTTCCTATCCCGATTGAGTTGATTGTCGTGATTGGCGGTGTTTTGTTATCAAAATATTTGAAGGTGAAGGAAACGTGGGACATTGTACCAGTTGGAGAAATTCCTGTCGGTCTTCCTGAAGTTGTCGTTCCAAAATTTAATCTTTTATCAGAATTGATTGTCGATTCATTTGCCATTGCATTTGTTTCTTATTCGGTGACAGTTTCAATGGCTTTGATTTTCGGACAGAAGTTAAATTATGAAATTAATTTCAATCAAGAATTGTTAGCGATGGTGAGTCGTTTGACTTCTTGAGACATGAAAATTTCTGTAAAAATTTTCTTATTGAAGGGAATTGGAAACATTTTTGGATCGTTCTTTTCATGTATGCCTTTCTCAGCATCATTGTCACGATCTTTAATTCAACAATCTGTTGGTGGAAAAACGCAATTAACTTCACTTTTTTCTTGCATCCTTTTGTTGTTTGTTTTACTTTGGATTGGACCATTTTTTGAAGTTCTTCCAAGGGTAAGAAAATATTTTCAATTCATGAAAATTAATTAAAACACTGAACACAAATACCGAACACTTTTATAACTTATTACTTTAACTAAGAATTACCTTATTTATTTATGCGCATTTCGATAGCACATCGGCTATCATCATCAGAATCTCGATTCGTACTAAGGATTATATCTCAGTACACGTCAATGTGTTAGTGCAAGTTTAAAAAGACTTGACTTTATCGGGGGATCGTCAATGTTCGTCAGTTCCGTTCCATTTTCTATGTACAAACTTTAACAAGCGTCCAATTGTCTCTCGTCTCTTACTTCTTTGATTATCTTGCCGTCAGCCATTTCATGTGTTTCATCAATGCAATGCATGGCCATAGCAGATTTTTTTCTTTGTCCTTTCCTGAAGTACCTATCTCTTATGTTCTTTGAATCGATCGCTGAATCTTCTACAAGTTTGTCCAATATATTTGCTTGGACAATTGGCACAGCTGATTTCATAGACTCCAGGTTTTTCATTCATTGGGATCTTGTCTTTGGAGCTTCCAAGTAAGTGTTTTAAGTTTCCATTCGTTGTGAAATAAGGATTGATGTTGTGCTTTTTCATGTACTGAGATATAATCCTTAGTACGAATCGAGATTCTGATGATGATAGCCGATGTGCTATCGAAATGCGCATAAATAAATAAGGTAATTCTTAGTTAAAGTAATAAGTTATAAAAGTGTTCGGTATTCGTGTTCAGTGTTTTAATTAGTGATACTTATTACGTGTTTCAAAACAATTAAAATATATCATGAAAATTACTTTAAAATTATTTTTTAGTGCATTTTGGCATCGGTTGTAGTCGTTGCACTCAAAGGAATGTTAATGCAGTTCACTGAATTCCCTCGATTCAAAAAGAAAAGCAAAATGGATGCATTTGTGTGGATTGCAACACTGCTTGCCGTTGTCATTATTTCTATTGACATTGGACTGTTAATTGGAATTATTTTAAGCATTTCATGCATTTTCTATAACAGTTTGAAAGCTGACATGTTCATTCTCGGACGAATACCAAACACCGACTTCTTCTTGGATATAAATAGATTTGAGAAAGCAAAAGAGATTCCCGACGTTAAAATAATTAATTATAGAGGAAGTATCAATTTTGCAACAAAAGCTTCTTTCAAAAATCGATTGTGCAATGAGTTGAAAATTAATTTGTTGAAAGAATTGAAATATGCTGGAAAAGTGACTGGAAAATCTTTCATTTCTAATCTCACATTCAAACATCTTGTGTTAGATTTTAGTGCTTTGAGTTACATCGATTCATCTTCAATCACAATGATATCAAATTTAGTTAAAAGTTTTCAAAAATTAGATGTCAAAATTAGCATTACTGGATGTTCAAGCTCAATTTTTGAAGTTTTGATAAGAAATGAATTTATTTACATGGATGTTTTATTCCCAACAATTCAAGATGCCATTTATTCGTAATGTTTCACATTTGTTTAATTATACTATTAAACAGTAGTTTAAAGTAAAAGTTCAAATTTTGTTTCTCCTTTGTAAATATTACTAAATTGTTAATTAATAGCTACGAAATAGTTTCAAATTTAGAATAACTTTCATTAATTAATCACAGAATTATTCTACTCATATTCCTACATTGTTAATTGATTAAAATTTAAATGTATGTGAAAAATATTAAAAACTTTCAATTGAGAACAATATGTGACGAAAGAAAACTTATTTACAACTCAAGTGATTAATAAAATTTTAATTAGATTTCTATTGAAACAATTTTTACGTTTATTCATTATCAGATTCTTACAAATTATTTCAGCTTAAACATTTAATATTGACGTAAATTATGAATGATATAATTAATCACGTCATATTAATAAACACATTTAACATTTAATAGATTGATGACGATGCTCAATTATTCATACAATTATTAAATGGAATTAATTTAGATAACACCTTTGCGTGACCAATTTTCGTATAAATCCAAATATTGTGTGCATGTGCAACTAAACATTAAATTGAAAGTTTAACTGTTAAGGTCAACAAGTAAAATATTCAGACACAATAACTGCAAATTGAGTTAAACTGGAAAAATATTACAACTGTTTCGATGCAAAAGCTTAAATACTGAAAATATGAGATTTTTCATATGAATAACAAAGTATTTAATTAATGAATTGTTAAAGTCTCATACCCCAATAAAAATACTTTTGTTGATGATGAGAAAATTTCCAATTGAAAAGGTTACACGATAATCATCCGCTTGTTGAATTATTAAAAATTTTGAAGTTGATTTCATTTCGCAATTCGCAATTTTTTGTGCTAATTTAATGACGATTTTGTCAGAAATATTCTCAATCTTTGTTCCATAAGCGCATAGAAGATAAACTAACGTAATGCTGGTCATAAACCAGAAGAAAATTGAAACTATAAAAGAGAATTTTAAAATATTTCAAATCATTTTATTGTTGTTGATGAAAACTTACTTGTTCTAGGTGACATCATCGATTTATCATTTTGCTCGCTGTCTATTACAGTATAAAGAACGTAATGCACATCATGAGTATTTTGAATTAGAAATGTAACTGCAGAAAAGGTATAAAACGATAAACTGAACTTCTTTGTTGATATAAAATGTCTGTAAAGTGAAGTTCATACTTACCAAAGTATGCTGAAACATTGAGCGAGTAAATATCTCGAATTTCATCAAAAATGTCACGAATTATTTTCAAAAGTTGTGAAACAATGTCAATATTTGGATTAGTAGTGAAATTTGAAGCATTTAATATTTCATTGTGAATGAGCTTCATGCGATGGAAAATGTTTAAAAGGAGAAGAGAATTAAAAAAAGCAGAGAAATTAAAAATAGCAAATACAAGATGATTAAAAAACATGATAATGGATTGTTCTACCGATAAAACAGAATCCAAAGTTTTGAAAGCCGCTGCGAGAGAAGCGATGGGAAAAAGAATCAAATATATGCTAAACTTATTTTTTTGAAGCTTCTTCTTGTCAACAGAAGCTCCAAAGAATATTTTACAAATCTCGTCAAACAGTTGAAGAGTTTTAAAAATCTTTACAACTCTTTTTTCTCTTGTGAGAGTTGTGAAAAAGATTGTAATAGCAATAACATAACCGGAAGCTAAGCACATGTATCTAAGAACTGTTGAAAGGGATTTATCGTCTTGAGAGAAAAGTTTTTCTGTTAAAGAACAAATAAAATAAAAAGAACTTGCAATAATTGAAAACATGTAAATAATAAACAATAAAGAACTTCCACAACTCTTTCGATCTGATGTATCAACACCCAACAACTTGTTGAAAAGAAGAAAAATCTTGTCAAAACTTTGATTTAAATTTAAAAACTTTTTCATGACTTAAGGCTTTGGAAATGTCTACAAATCTGATGAATAATTTTTGTTGGTTCTTTCAAGCATTGCGCATTTATTTTAGAATATTTTCAGAATCATTTTTCATTCTTCCATCGATAATATGAACATAAAATAAATTAACATATCAAAAGGTTATCAGATTGACGTTCATTCTACGTCATTTTGTCCTTTTTATGATTGTTTGGCTAATGATTGAGAATAAATTTAAATATTGATAGAACATTTTCATTTTCGGAACTTGAGAACAGGAATTGGAATATCTGAAGACACGTTGATGATAACAAATCTATAAATCCGGTTATGTTTCGCATTTATTAAAAATCGTTTTTAAAAATTTTTAGGAGAATGAAGGCCAAGTGAATTGAATATTAATTTTGAATTAGAGATCGCGTTTTCGCATATTGTTGACAAAAGTCATTATAGGTCAACAAAACTTCTTATTGCAAGCACTGTTTGTTCATTTATAAGAATCGTCATATTAAGGCACGTAAAGTGTCAAAGAAATACGGAAGACTTTTGCTTTCGCGTGTATTATTTGCAAACTTTAATATCTGAGAAACAGTCGTTCACTTCGAACGATGAATATAAATTAATCCAGAAAAGTAATTTAAATAAATGTCCACTGAATGTTTAGAAAACTTTACACGCAACTTCCACGATTTCGGTAATGTTGTTTTTACGCTGAGCATGATTATTGACTAATTTAGTGCGAGCACTTCATTCAAATAGTTCAAGATTCTCTTAATTTTATTTACTTCATTCTTCTGAGCTTATTAATAGATTTTAAAAAGCAGAATAATAAATGACTTAGCAGCTTTAAAAAAGAAGACATAAAGACACACAAAAATTGAAATTGACATAAAAAGAAATATAAAATTGAGTTAGTCAGCGCAAGCTTAACATAAGTTATTTAAATAGTCTTGAAATATCCAAATTTAATGTTAAAAATTAATCAATGAAGTGCTTTGTTAGTCATTTACGTCATAAGCAAATGCTGCTGCGTTACACAAAGTTTGCTTTTAGCATCTTAAACTATTCTCAAATATTAGTTTTATGATTGAAATTTTATTGATCTTGCACACTTAGAATTTGTTATCAATGATATTCACACAGAAAGAGAATCTAATAAAATATTTGCAAAGTGTGTTCGATACATTAAAATCCTTCTATTAAAATGCGGAACTTGCCTGTCTCTGATTGTTCATTGACTGTCAGTTAAACATTGTCGCAGGATGAATAAATTTAAAATTGTCATCGCACCTTCAAGCGATAAACTCATTTGTTGTCAGTTATTTATATCGAAGCATAACAATCAATGTGATGGTAAGTAACTGTGCTGTGGTAAATGGTCATTATTTAATTACATTGACTCAGCAGTTTGAATCATCTTCACACGTGTAGTAGCGCCTGGAGCAAAAATAAGGAAACAGAAATAAATTTCGATTTGTCAGTATGAAAAAGCAGGATTTATGTTTTAAAATACTAAAATAAATATTACTAATCTTTATTGTAATCAAGTAAGAACCATTCAAACAATTTTCAAAAGGTTCTTAAGAATCTTTAGAATCTTCTTGTAAATCATAAATCAGTCCCAAACAAAAGTTTGAAGGCGTCATAAAACTATCATTAACTTTTTTTTTGTCACTTAAATTAAGAAAAATGAGGGAAGTGAATTAAAAAATGAATAAATCAGTCCTTGAACTCCTGGAACATCTTCTGTAAATATTTATTGAATTAATGATGATATTCAAGCTAATGAACTGTAAAGACCTTGACTTTGCACCTTGCTTTGAACACGGTTCGATGAATCAGCTGTTTTTTGTTGTCATTAAAAATGGATATTGTGGTGAGGGACATCTAAACACTGAGAATTCTTCTTGCCATGCTCTTAATCTTTGGTTTTCTGGCGTCAACATTGAGTTCCAATAAGAATTTGCTTCATAAGTAAGAAAAGAAAAGAACAGTTAACAATCATCGACAATAATAAATCAATCATAAAAATTGAGTTCATTTACCTGCCCTCGCATGCCCGAGTTGACTTAAATGAAAACAATCTTTGGACATGTATTTGTATTGAGTGACACCATAAGCATCTTTTGGGATGTCAGTTTCAGAAAATAATGGATGAAAGTTTACCTCGAAATCCTGGTTAAATTATTCATTAATTCAATTGAATTTATTTGCATATTTAAATAGCTTACACTTCTATCGTGAAATTCTGGTAACTTTGTGATTTTCTCAACAAGTTTCATCCATCTATGAATAAATTTTATACGAGCCTCGATAATAAGAATATTTATCACCGATTAATTTCAATTAACAAACCTTTTAATCGTTTGCGCTGATCTGTCACGGTTCTTACGATGTGTAAGACTGAAGAAGCATGGACATTCCACATAATTTAAAGTTTTACACTCAGCGGGTTTGTTTGTAAAGCGCTCAAGAATTGTAACATCTGGTGGAAGTAAAACATTGACCATCGTTCTGGGCAAATTTTCACGAATAATTCTCAAAGCAAGCGTCAATTCTCGACCAGCCTTTTCAAGAACTTTATCTTGGTTTTGATGATAGCAAATGTCAAGGCAAAAATCATTTCCACCGATCATGTATGTAACCAACTTCCAATGATTTTTCATATCTACATGTGGATCACTTCGCATTCTTTTCACTAAATTTCTAGCTTGATGAACAGTATCACTAATTTGAGCCTGTTAATTGATAATTATTAATTCAAATGAAGTTCAAGAAATAAGAAAATTAACCAACCCCAGCTTCAGCAACATTAAATCGAGAAGATTTGTGTGTTGAACTTGATGTGCCGGCTGTTGAAAATCCATAAAGATTTGGATTGAATTCTTTTAAAATATTTGGGAGTGTTAGGAAATTTCTCCAGGTTTTATGACCACCAATGGACCAAGATACACCTCGTCCCTCAATTAATACTTGCAAGACATCGAGAGCAAATGCACCATTTGCAGCAGTCAATGAGTCGCCAATCGCTCCGACTATATCTATGTCACCAGGTCGTAACATATGAACAGACTTCGGAACGACTTTGCTTCTGGCACCCGGGCCATGAACATCACAAAAAAACCGCGTGTTGTTTGAAAACTGTCGTTGAACTTTATCACGTTTAATATTTAATTCTAAGCCCCGTTGAAATGTTCTTGGCTGAACAAACATTGTTAAAGCATCTCGACCAAGTCGAAAAAGCGGCTCGAACTTACGATTATATGAATTTCCTTTGAAATGTGATTCTACATAAAAATTTCTCAGCATCATAAAAATTATAATTACAACTTGGAACTTCATTTTCTGTTGGAGATTATTCTTTTGTCTCAACCAAAATTAAAATTTCCAAGCGACTTCTATTTGCGCGATGCTTCGTCTCCGATAGAACAATATCAACTGAAGTAGAAGATCTTACCATAATTCTAGATTGGCAAGAAAACACACGAACACAACCGTAAATGCATTTTGTTCTACGCGTTACGCTAGCACGTTGAACATCTTCCGTATTTTACAGTAAAACATATGACGAGACAATACGAGACGAGACGAGCCTCGCACCTTAATTCGTGCAAGTGAGACAAAAATTTTTTTGTTTTCTTTCTGATCTACATTTAAATTTCCTTCGATGTCTTTTGGCTCATATTCCAAGTTCATGATCAACTAGTAAAAACGTAAGAATGAAAATGATAAACCCGTTTGATGAATGAATGCATAAATGCTTTTGAAAAACGCAATTTTAATTTAAATGTCAATTAAGTGGATACTTAGTAAGGCACTTAGTGACAATGTTAACAAAGTAAAACAAACTGTTATAAGCGAAGTGCCCATTACAAGTCAACACAGCATAAGATAATCATTGAAAATTTACGTATTTAAATATTGACAGCAATTAATTTACACGTTTCACAGATTTTAATTTCATCTCTTATTGGAGTTTATTTTAAGCTTTTCATTGAACAGAATGATTAAAATTGTCTTGAATGATTAAAGTTTGTAAAATATAGATCTACATTGGATAATGATGAAATGGCAGCACTTGCTGGTGTTGCAATGGTGGATGACAACGATTTTCATGATTAATTAACTCTGATCGTTTCATAAATCCTTTACCACAGTTTGGTTGATTGCATTTGTAGGGTCGTTCACCAGTCTGTTGGAAGATTTAATAAACATTAGAATGCTATAATGCAAAAATCAAACTCACATGTCCCCATATATGTCGTCGGAGATCAGTTTGATGAATAAAAGTTTGAGGGCAAATATGGCATGCATGAGGCCGCTCCCCTGTAATTCAATTAAAATTCAATTAAATTAAAGATGAATTAATTTATTGCATAGTTCACCCGTATGAATCCTTGTATGTATTTGAAGCTTTTGTTTGTCCATGAATCCTTTTCCGCATCTATAAAATGATATTAGAAATATTTTCATATTCACTTATGGCATTTAGCAGTATTTACTTACATCTCGCATTTAAAGTCACGGATGTTTGTGTGCTTACTCTAGAAATTTCACAATAAAATAAAATATTTTAAATTCTAATTTACAATTATTTACCTTGATGTGACATTTT
The DNA here is from genome assembly GCA_900005825.1 of Clunio marinus. Taxonomy (NCBI): domain Eukaryota; kingdom Metazoa; phylum Arthropoda; class Insecta; order Diptera; family Chironomidae; genus Clunio; species Clunio marinus. Next base: position 203,743 of record CVRI01000046.1, on the reverse strand, counting down.
AGCTCCCATTTGCCTTTGTAAACAACACCCGGGCATTGTTTACATGGAAAACTGTTGAAGTGAGAAAAATTTAAATGATACAATAAAGTTTCGTTGATTGAAAATCTTACGTCGTCTTCAGCACGTGACGTTGCTGAATGTGCCAAGTACATCCACCTTTAGTTTTGAATTTTCTAAATCATAAAAGAATTTAAAAGATTTTCATAATTTTTATTTTTACTAGGTGAGAAAAAAATGTTTAACCTTGGACAAAGATCACAATACCAGTAATCGTCAGCAGTCATCACTTTATGAGACCGCATATGAGGTTTAAGTAATCCACGATTTTTAAGAATCTTTCCACAAACTTCACATGGTGTTGGCTGATCTGGTCTGTAAATGATATTTTATAACTTCATTCAATTTAGCAAACATTTTGAATATTTATTTACGTTTTCTTTTCAACAAAGTTTCGCAAGTGTCTGACCCTTATGTGTCTGATGAGATAATATTTGATGAGAAACGTTGAGCCGCAATGATCACAAATGAATCGATCTTTGATGTCAACAAATTCATGTTTGACTCTTACATGCTTTTGAAGACTTCCACGGGTTGTGAAAAATTGTTTGCAAAGCTAAATAAGATTTTGAGTTATTCTTTAAATTTTATTAATGTGTTCGTAACTTGCTTACCTCGCAATAAAGCGAGACATCTGCTTTACTAAAAATTGTATCAAACTTTTTCTTAGAATCATTTCTACCTTTCTGATGCTTTTTTCCATGAATCCTAGCAATATGACGATTTAAATAAATTTTAAGCTTAAAATAACGATTACAATATTTGCATTTTTCCATTTCTGATTCTCTCATTTCCCCATGCACTGTTTTCATATGATTTTGGTGGCTATTAACACTTGTGAAAGATTTCAAGCAAAGTCTACATCTTACTACTCCTGATGTAGTTCCAAACTCTTCGAAATCATAGACATTTATATGTTTTGATTTTTTCTTTCGTTCTGTTATCTCATCATATAGGAAAAAGGTATTTCTTGATGAAAAAACATCAAAGGAACTTTCCATCACAGTTGTTGCTTGGGGGTTACTGACGATAGCGTCAATATTTTGCATAAACTCATAATTAGGATCATCTTCATAAGGTTCACATTTAATTTTCTCTGTGTTCAGTTCATCATTTTCAAGCTTAATATGAACCTCAGGCTCAAATTGTTTATCGAATTCTTCTTTGTTTTCCAATGCTTTTGACTTTTTAAAATATTTTTCAGCTTTAATAGCCTTGTTGCGAAAATGAACTGCTTCATGTAGCTCCCTCAGGCATTCAGCACAAATCAATGGTGGAATACTGTTTTCAATCGTTTTTACAATCTAAACACAAGGTTTAATTCATAAAAATATTCTTTTTAAAGTAAATAAAATTTTCGCACCTTGACACCAGAACATAAAAATATTTTAAATGCAATTTCACTGTTTGTTTCAAATATTGGAATATGTTCACCAGCTCCCTCAGGAAATAAGCATATTCTACAAAGTCTTAAACTATTGTTCATGTTAACAAAATTATTTAATATCTTAATTTTTTAAGGAAGAGTATTAGGATTTGTTTACTATTTTGATTATTAATAAAAAAGTCTCCGAAAATTTGGTCATCTTGGTGGATTGAGACAATTTTAAAATATAACATAGTCACCGCTATTTCTCAATAAAATTTTTTAAACTCTGCAAGCTTTCATCGATAATATCAAATTTCACATCATTTTGAGAATAGCGTCAATACCAATACTGGATGAAGTTGGTGAAGAACGTAGAACTTTAATGTCATGATTATTATATCAGTTCGTTATTTTCAAACATTTTTCTTAGAAGACAAAAATATTATTTTTGGAGACTTCTGATCAAAATATAAACAAATTGACAAAAACAAAACTTATTTTCAGGTGCAACTTTATTGAAATGGAAAGCAATAAACGAATATGCCAGATTTGTTTAGAAAAAGAAAAAAGACAGAAATTCTTACCAATTTTCAATGATAGAAGTGAAGTAGCTGTACTTATTTTTCTCGTTTCGGGTGTTGAGGTAACTTTTCAACTTTTGATATGTACTCGCTTTCAATATTAATACTTTTACAATATGACACTTATCATTACATGGAAGGTCCCAGAAAACATTGAAAATCCTCCAGTCATCTGTCATAAATGTGTAAAGGATTTAAATCATGCTGACGTCTTTCGTAAAAAGTGCATCAAAGCTGATGAATATTTTCGTTTTTCTGTCGTCTCTGAAAAGAATACAATTGAAGAAATTTATGGATTAATTAACAATGAACATAAACATTTAGATGTCATTCAATTTGATGACAGTAGTGAGGATACGAGTAAAAAGGCTAAGCTTGACAATTACCTATGGAACGGAAAAGATCGTCAATTAAAGAGAAAAATTAGAAATTTCTGTTCGAAATGTTTTAAATCATTTAGTGATAGAAATTATTTAAAGAAACACGAGTACTTTCGACATTCACAAATATCAATTGACGATCTTTTTATGTGCGATTATTGTGGACATCGATCTAAAACAAAACAACTGATTAGAAATCATATAATTACAGTACATCCTACAAAGTAATAAAACATTCATTAAAGGTATCTTTAAATAAATAAAATAAATTTCATTGTTAAGACCAAGAGAAAAATTCATCTGTGGAGTATGTGGAAAAATGCTAAGTACAAAAGGAAACCTCAATGGACATGAAAAAACGCATATTGAAGTGGATCCTTCCAATTATATCAAATGTCCTATTTGCTACAAAGCCTTTCGCGAAAAAAGATTTATGATCGAACATAAAAAATTGGTACATGAAAAATCAAAAGCGTGGGTGATCCTCAAAAGTCTAAACATTTACTAGCATTTTTAAGGTTTCATATTTCAGGTTTCAATGTTTACATTGCTCTCATGTATCTACTTGCAAAGGAGCCTACAATAAACATTTTAAATCAGTTCACTTGAAATTAAAAGATTTCGTTTGTCTTAATTGTGAATGTAAATTTAGCACGAACAGTCAATTGGTAAATCCAATATTTCATTTTAAGATTAAATTATTTATTACACATTTTTTTCTTTTTATCAAGACTCGACATATCAGAATACATACCGGAGAGCGACCCTACAGTTGTCAGCATTGTATTAAACTCTTCCGACTCAGTAGTCATAGAAAAAGGCATGAAGATATTTGTCCTAAAAGATTTGACGCAGAAAAAACATAAAAAAATTGGTTTTATTTTAATTTTAAAATAATGTAAGATACAAACATATACCTATCTATTTTGCGAAAGAGACTCAATAATATAATCATAGGATAAAACTACAAGAACAACGTGTTTAAATACATTTCAGTAATAAAAGCTTTGGGCTTTCCGAAAAATATAAGACGAATGATAGAATTTACATCTTTTCACGCAAATTGACAGCATTAACTAACGAGTGTTAAAATATCAGAAGAAATATTTGTTGAAATAAAACTTTAGGTATCTAAGTTTACATTCATAAATATTTTATCGTTTTATTTTTAAATTTGAAAATCTGAATTTTCTTCAAGTTGTAAGGTTTCAAAAAACTTCAAGATGGAAGGTTTTTCTAACATTTATGTGCAGTGCTAAAGTAGCTCAAAAGTCACTTAGTTTATTTCCTTTCTTTAATTTTGGTTTAATTTCTGAATTTGTCACAAAAAATGGATCATACCTATCATCTCCTTTCACTTGATGACACTCGTAAAAAGGTTTATAATTGCGAAATATGGTGCGAAGTCAACCATACTTATGATCAAAAGGTTTCAAATGTTGACATTTTTATTGGTGATTCATCTAATCATGTTTCTCGCGGGTGAGTAAAATTTATTTCATTTATCATCTATAACATGTTATATATGTGATGACGGATTATTGTTAATACTGTTAACATTAATATTAGAAGTCACACTTTAATAGGTTTTCTAAAAAAAATCATGTTTTTGCTGTTTTCTTCAGAAAGCTATCATTGAGAAAATGTTATGGTTATCATCCCTTTGCCACCAAACTGGCTGTTACTATAACAATCGATCCTCCTAAGGACTCCACAAATCGTTTAATCAAATTTGTGGTTAGAGCAAAATGTAATACAAACCTTAAGGAATACATATTTGCAAAAAATTACTTTAAATATCAAAATGCAATAAACGAGGGCAAGCAAGATTTTGCGATTCTCTATGCCAGCTCTTCATCATTTTTGAAAATAGATGCAAAGGTAGGTAATTTTTATTATTTAATAGCATAAAATTTACTAAACCTTTTTAATCTTCAGTTTACAGTTATTGAGGAGAGATCGAATCACATTTATGAGCCTCAAGAAGATCTTCAGGATGAAAATAAAGATCAAACCTTCTCACGCCTTGCAGAATTCTTTTTGAACGAAAAGTTTTCGGATTTCTCATTCACAGTTGGAGAAACAATATTTCCAGTTCATAAATTGATTCTTTCAAGTCGCAGTCCTGTTTTTAAAAGAATGTTTGCAGGAAATTTCAAGGAAAGCACTTCAAGTTCTCAAGAAGTTTCTGATGTCAGTGCTCAAGTTTTTGGTGAAATGCTTCATTTCATGTACAAGTCTAAAATTAATAATTTGGAGCATGCGGAAGATTTGCTTGCAATTGCAGATCGATATCAGATTGATGACTTGAAAGCAATTATTGAAAATCATTTGTTCCATAAACTTGAAGATGACAATGCTCACCGATTCTTTCAGTTGGCACATCGTCACAACTGCTGCAAGGAGTTTAAAAAAGAATGTTTTAAAGTTTTAAAAAGGTAAGAAATCGAGATTATTTCAATTAGTGAACATATTTATTTATGATTTATTTTGTTAAACAGATTATTTAACAGATTATTTAAAGACTTGAATTTTTCATTAACTGAAGAATTTTTGGACCAACCAGAAAAAGTTCGGGAAATTGTTGATGCTAAAGCTCATCTTGACAATCTACTCAAAAGAGCATCTACTGGTGAAAATTCAGTTGGTGACGACTTTGTAGCATCACCATTAAAAAAGAAAAGTCGAGCTTCTAAATCAAATTGAAATTAAAACAAAATTAAAATAAACTGTTTTCAATTTTATTAAACTTATTACTAATCAACATACTTCAAATATGTATCAAACTTTTCCAAAATCAGACAAGCAACGAAGTAAGTCTTGATAAGAAATCAAACAATCCTTTAAATTTAGTAGAAATGCATGAAATGTTGCAATAAAAATATTTCATTAAAACTCAGGAATTCTTAGCAACAAATACCTATATACCTACTTAGAAATTCAAATTGTCATGATTTTTCTGAAACTTTAATTAAAACCAACCATGAAGATATTTACAGTGTTTGTAAGCAAATATTTTCAAAATTAAAGAATTTCTAATAAAACTTTTATTGAAATTTTTAAAATTTAATTTTTTATTGGAATTTTTTTTTATTTGACTTGGCAATCATCAAATCCAATCGGTTTGATATCTGCTTGAGCTTCTCAATGGAAGCGCTATAAGAAAGAATTTTTACATTAATATCAGATAAGAAGATTGTCAATTAGATACTTACATGTAAGTCAGACTCTTCTTGTCAAGCTGACCCTCCAAGATCGACGTTTTCACCAGAGTTGGGATTTGACTGACTGACTGACAGATATTGACTTGTCACTCAGTCAGTCAAACGACTTGAGCGGAACATTTATATGAACGTGTCCCAACAAGCGAATATTTTTGTTCGCGATTTTGACTGACTGACTGACTGACTGAAAGACATTGACATGTCAGTCAGTCAGTCAATCGAGTTGAACGGAACATTTGCCCATCTCTGGTTTTCACGAAAATTAATAAACGAGTATTGAAATATCAGAACAAATGTTTGCTGAAATAAAACTTTTATCTAAGTTTACATTCATAAATATTTTAACGTTTTATTTTTAAATTCGAAAATCTGAATTTCTTCAAGTTGTAAGGTTTCAAGTTTTTCTAACATAAACTGTGTGCCGTGTTAAACGAGCTCAAAAGTCACTTAAATAGTTTTGTCCCTTTTCTAATTTTGGTTTCATTTCTGAATTTTTCACAAAAAATGGATGATACCTACTATCTACTTTCGCTTGATGACTCTTGCAAAAAAGTCTATGATGTCGATGCATCTTTTGTATTTAATGAAGATTCAGATGAATATGTATGTTTCAAAAATCAAATGACATTTTTATTGGTGATGCAAATAATCATGTAACTCGTGGGTAAGTAAAATTTATTTAATTCATCATCTGTAATATGTTATGTTTGTGATGACGGATTATTATTAATATTTGTTAACATTAATATTAGAAGTCACACTTTGATAGGTTTTCTAAAAAAAAATCCTATTTTTGCTTCATTTTTCAGAAAAATATCTTTAAGAAGTTATCCATGCACCAACGAAGTAAGTTTCACTCTGACAATGGATCCTCCTAAGGATTCTGTAAACCGTTTGATAAAATTTGAGGTTAGAGCAAAATCTCAACAACAAGGTTTTAAGGAATTTAAATTTGGAAAAAATTACTTTAAATTTCAAAATGCAATAACCGAATTCAAAACAGATTTTGCCATTTTCAATTCCGGCGATTCATCAGTTTTGGAAATAAATGCAAAGGTATTCATATTATTTAATAGCATAAAAAAATTACTAAACCTTTCTTACAGATTACAGTTCTTGAGGACAGATCGAATAACATTTATGAGCCTCAAGAAGATCATCAGGATGAAAATGAAGATCAAACCTTCTAGCGCATTGCAAAATTTAATTTGAATGACAAGTTTTCAGACTTCTCATTCACAGTAGGAGAAACAATATTTCCAGTTCATAGAGTGATCCTTTCATGTCGCAGTCCTGTTTTTGAAATAATGTTTGCAGGAAATTTTAAGGAAAACACTTCACAGCTGCAGCAAGGAGTTTAAAAACGAATGTTTTGAGGTTTTAAAAAGGTAAGAAATCGAGATTATTTGAATTACTTAAAATGATCTCTGAATGTAGGTCGAATTGATGAGTGGTTCGAGAATTCATTGGAAATTAATAATTCTTCACGTTGATGATTTAATAGATTTCTTCGATCTGGATCAACTGGTTGGTTGAAACGACTTGTGGGCTTAAAGATTATGCCAGTGTTTTCTTATGATTACCAGTGTAGTTGTCAGTTAGTCAGAAGGGTTAGAGAGGGTTATTTTGCTCCCTGTGTTGCTTTTGCGCTATAATTATTAGGTATATATTTTTTGGTAGCACATTGGTAACGCAGGAAGCACGATAACCGTCTCTGGCTCCCACCCCATTTCCAATTAATGTTATCAATTTTCAAAGTGTGACTTATTATTTGTTCTCTCATCTTGGAAAAATGTGAAAGTGTTCCTTGTCTCGGGGGGGTTATTGCTGTAAAGAAACTTTTTCTTTTAACTAAATTTTTATTTAAACAATTGTACCGAAATGCTTTCTGTGTTGATAATGCAAATTGTCAAAGGTATTTTTAAATTCAAAAATCTGAATTTTCTTCAAGTTTCTTTTTTTTCACAGGTGATAGCAGAGTTGGGATTTGACTGACTGACTGACAGACATTGACTTGTCAGTCAGTCAGTCAAACGACTTGAGCGGAACATTTGTATGAACGCTTCCCAACATAAGAACATTTTTGTTTGGGATTTTGACTGACTGACTGACTGACTGACAGACATTGACATGTCAGTCAGTCAGTCAATCGAGTTGAGCGTGCAATTTGCCCATCTCTGATGTTATGTAATGACTATTTACACTTAAATAACACTTTTCATTTTTAAGCATCTGAATGTTTTCTGAATGTGTTTATACAACTTTTTATCTAATTATTTTTATTGAGTTTCACACTTNGACTATAATAGATGAAAACAGTATAATTTATATTAAATCGAGACCACCACAAGTGCTGTGATAAACCAATTCAAAAGTTCACTGAAATACCTTTTTTTTACTCTCTAACTTTGTTTACTCTCTAACTTTGTTTACATTTCTGATTATGCCTTAAGAAATGGATGATACCAACTATCTCCTTTCACTTGATGCCACCCGTAAAAAAGTCTATNTATTGCAATAAGATAGATTAAATATTAATAGACTATAATAGATTAAAACAGTATAATTTATATTAAATCGAGACCACCACAAGTGCTGTGATAAACCAATTCAAAAGTTCACTGAAATACCTTTTTTTTACTCTCTAACTTTGTTTACATTTCTGATTTTGCCTTAAGAAATGGATGATACCAACTATCTCCTTTGACTTGATGCCACCCCTAAAAAAGTCTATAATGTCGATATATCGTTTGTATTTAATCAAGGTATACTGCAAATGGTTTCAAATGACATTAATATCGGTGATTCAACTAATCATGTTACTAACGGGTGAGTAAAATTTATTTCATTAATCATCTACAACATGTTTTATATGTGATAACGGGTTATTGTTAATACTGTTAACATTAATAGTCACACCTTAATATGTTTTCTGAAAAAAATTTTTGCTATATTTTTCAGAAAATTAGACTTAAGAAGTTATAATCCCTTGAACAACAAAGTGAGTGTTACTATTACAATAGATCCTCCTAAGGACTCTATAAATCGTTTGATTAAATATGAGGTCAGAGCAAAATCTAGAGCAGGAGGCCTTAAGGAATACATGTTGGAAAAAAATTACTTCAAACTTAAACATGCAATATTCGAACGCGAGGGAGATTTTGCGATTCTCGATTACAGCTCTTCATCATTTTTGAAAATAGATGCAAAGGTAATTCTTATTAAGTATTTAATAGCATAAAATTTACCGAACCTTTCTTAAAGATTACAGTTATTGAGGAGATATCGAATCACATTTATGAGACTCAAGAAGATCTTCAGGATGAAAATAAAGATCAAACCTTCTCGCGCCTTGCAAAATTTTATTTGAATGACAAGTTTTCAGACTTCTCATTCACAGTAGGAGAGACAAAATTTCCTGTTCATAAAGTGTTTCTTTCATGTCGAAGTCCTGTTTTTGAAATAATGTTTGCAGGAAATTTTAAGGAAAGCACTTCAAGTTCTCAAGTCATTTCTGATGTCAGCGCTGAAGTTTTTGGTGAAATGCTTCATTTCTTGTACAAGTCCAAAATTAATAACCTGGAGTATGCGGAAGACTTGCTTGCAATTGCAGATCGCTATCAGATTGATGATTTGAAAGCACCTTTGGAGTTTCATTTATTTCTAAAACTTGACGATGATAATGCTGACAGATTCTTTCAATTGGCAGATCGTCACAACTGCAGTGAGGCTTTTAAAAAAGAATGTTTTGAAGTTTTAAAAAGGTAAGAAATCGAGATTATTTCAATTAGTGAACATATTTATTCATGATTTACTTTGTTAAACAGGCTTTTTAAAGACTTTAATTACTCATTACCGGAAGAACTTTTCAAGCAACCAGAAAAGGTTCATGAAATTGTTGATGCTAAAGCTCATCTTGACAATCTACTCNACAAATCGTTTAATCAAATTTGTGGTTAGAGCAAAATGTAATACAAACCTTAAGGAATACATATTTGCAAAAAATTACTTTAAATATCAAAATGCAATAAACGAGGGCAAGCAAGATTTTGCGATTCTCTATGCCAGCTCTTCATCATTTTTGAAAATAGATGCAAAGGTAGGTAATTTTTATTATTTAATAGCATAAAATTTACTAAACCTTTTTAATCTTCAGTTTACAGTTATTGAGGAGAGATCGAATCACATTTATGAGCCTCAAGAAGATCTTCAGGATGAAAATAAAGATCAAACCTTCTCACGCCTTGCAGAATTCTTTTTGAACGAAAAGTTTTCGGATTTCTCATTCACAGTTGGAGAAACAATATTTCCAGTTCATAAATTGATTCTTTCAAGTCGCAGTCCTGTTTTTAAAAGAATGTTTGCAGGAAATTTCAAGGAAAGCACTTCAAGTTCTCAAGAAGTTTCTGATGTCAGTGCTCAAGTTTTTGGTGAAATGCTTCATTTCATGTACAAGTCTAAAATTAATAATTTGGAGCATGCGGAAGATTTGCTTGCAATTGCAGATCGATATCAGATTGATGACTTGAAAGCAATTATTGAAAATCATTTGTTCCATAAACTTGAAGATGACAATGCTCACCGATTCTTTCAGTTGGCACATCGTCACAACTGCTGCAAGGAGTTTAAAAAAGAATGTTTTAAAGTTTTAAAAAGGTAAGAAATCGAGATTATTTCAATTAGTGAACATATTTATTCATGATTTACTTCATCATCATCATCAGAGTAGGGAGTGCACGACTGTACACTAAAGCGATTAAGAATACAGGAATATAAATTCCAACTTGTTTCGCTCCCTTTGTCTCATCACCTGAATGATGAAGGTTCCACTTTCAGTAGCGTTCCACAGGATTGTATATTCCTGAATACTCTTCATTGTTCATATTTGACAAATTTATATTTTTATCAAATTTGATACAAAGAGACATTTCAGTTTATTATATCCTAGTGAAAAATTCCACTTTAAATGAAACAGGGGCGAAGTATCTAAACTTCTGAAAACCTCAGCGCAAGTGACCACCACCGAGAATGGAACCAGGATCGTACCGTGTATCATGATTTACTTTGTTAAACAGGCTTTTTAAAGACTTTAATTACTCATTACCGGAAGAACTTTTCAAGCAACCAGAAAAGGTTCATGAAATTGTTGATGCTAAAGCTCATCTTGACAATCTACTCGAAAGAGCATCTACTGGTGAAAATTCAGTTGGTGACGACCTTGTGCAGCACGATTAAAAAAGAAAGTCGAGAAAGTCGAGCTATCGAAACTCAAAATTAAAATGACCTTTTTTTCAATTTTATTAAACTTCATATTTACAACATTCTTCAAATATTTTAAAACTTTTCCAAAATCAGACAAGCATGTCTTGTTGTGAAATCAAAAAAATTCTTCATATTTAGTAGAAATTTCCCATGAAAAACGAGATAATTCAAAACTTTATCTATCTTCTTAATTCCCAAAATGCATCTGTTTGTTGCATTAAAACTCAGGAATTCTAAGCAAAAAATTAAAACTTAGATAAAAACTTAAATATTGTTATGATTTTTCTAAAAATTTAATAGAAACCAACCATGAAGATATTCACCGCGTCTGTAAGCAAATGATTTTAAACGAAAAGAATAATAAAACTTTTATTGAAATTTTTAAAATTTAATCTTTTATTGGAATTTTTTTCATTTTATTTGGCAACCATCAAATCCAACCGATTTGATATCTGCTTGAGCTTCTCAATTGAATCACTGTAAGAAAGAATTTTACATTAAAATCAGATGAAAAGATTGTCAGTTTGACACTTACTTGTAAGTCAGACTCTTCTTGTCAAGCTGACCCTCCAAGCTCGTCACATAAATCACAAACATGTTGATATGTTCAATGAAGCTTTTGTCAGCTCCGACAAGCCATGTTCGAGGAAGCGTCAGAACAATTGTGTAAGCTTTTGTAACACCATCTGCTGCCGTTGAAACTCTCATCGCAGACAATAAATATCTGTTGAGAAGTAAAAGAATTGCAAACTTCTTCAGCGTCTTATCAGCCACGATTCCTTGAAAACTTATGAAGTTTCTAAAGAGTTTCACTCCACTGTAGAATTGACGTTGAAAGAATGAAGACTTTGCATCTGCACTTCTGTAGAGAAATGTTAGTTAACAAGTTTAATAATTTCATTGCATTTAAATTCAACTCAACTGTTTCTGAAAGATGGGAATGAAGACATCGTTATCAAGTGCTGCCTTCATCTTATCTGTGATAACAACGAACAAATTTTGAAGATTCTTTGATGTAATACGAAGTGAAGGATAATCATTCGATAATTGATTAATTAATTTGACAAGTTTTAATGTTTGTGTTGTTGAAAGTGGATCCCAACATTCATCGATAAGTTCTGTTAATGGAAATAATTTTTTTATGTTATCACAAATTTCTATTAAAATTTAATTAAACTTACTTGTTAATTTTAACAGCACGACTTTCTCGATAACTGTGGGAATAAGAAATACGTCGGGATCTTTGCGTAACATGTCTTCAGTCTCATCAGATGTCTTTCCATACATTGCAACTGAATGAAACCATTTCATCTTGTCGATATCTTCATAAAATTCAACTTCAAATGGACTCCAAAGAATCATTTGTGATCGAACAAAAACATTAACAATTTTTGGGAGACAAAGATGAACGTAAGCTTCTTTGTAAGCATTCAAATCTTTCTTTTTCCAATCGTCAAACTTCTGTAGGATTTGTGGTAACTCGCAATATTCCTCGACGACTTCATCGAAGATTGTCGCAGCTTCAATTTTAATTTGAGCTATAAATGAATTTAATTTAATTAACTTCAATGATAATTAATTAATAAACTTACCAAGTTGTTCTCTGTACTGTGATAATTCAATGTCAGGAACTTCATCATCACTTGACATTCCATCGTTATGAGTCTCATTCATGTTGAGCTTTTCACGATCACGTCTTCGTCTTGTTCGTCTTCCTTCACGTTCAGCAGCACGTCGAATTCTTTCCTCATCTTCGGGAGTCTTTTTATTGCTAAATGATTCTGATAAAAACGAAAGATTGATTATTTAATTAATTCATAAGTCCTAGAAGAGTAAATTACTTGTATCTGTGAGTTCTTTAGCTTGATCTCTGACATCTTGTCGCCTTCTTTCAATCAACTTTTTTGAATATTTTCCCATCACACTAATTGTCTTTTCTTCTAAAGCGATAATCTCCGGTAATTTCTCATTCAAACATTCAATCAAATCATCAACATAGAGTTTGAGTTCTTGATAGAATCGATATTTAGCAGCTGCGACTGGGCCATTCTTCACACTTTCTTCTACATCAATTTTCGTTGCGCTCATTTCTTCCACAATTTTATCGATTTGCAAGAAGTTTTTATGACTTTGTTCTCTTGATGATCGAAGCTTGTCATTAATACTTTTTAATATTTCACTTGGCGTTTTAATTCCCATCGCTTTCGAACTTTCCTTCTTCTTTTTTTTCTTCAAATGTTTGGACAATTCAATATTTGTTTGAGAGTACGCTTGTTCAAGAAGCTCTGCTGTTGTCAATGGAGCCTTTGTTTCAGAATTCGAGTTATCAAAAGAATTTGTAAATGGTTGAATCATGTAGTGAGAGTAAATTGATTCCTGTTGAGCTGATATAAGTTGAGCACCGGTCACACCTTTACGAATCTGTTGATTTTCCCATTCATTCATATCATTATCGGACTCATCGTCTGATCCTTGCTGATGCGTTGAGTAAAATTGTTCTCGTCTTTCTTCAAGTTCTTTAACGCCTGTGATTGCTGACATGTCAACACGTTGTTCATCGCCGCTACTTCCTTCAGCCTCATCTTCTTCTCGAACATTTCGTTTTCCTTTCTTCTGGTCTTCTTGATCTTTTTCTTCAAGCGCAATAAATTCCCCTAAATAATAACAAGATAAATGAATGAAAAGCATTTTTGATAAGATAATAAAGACTCACCTTGTTCTCTTGCTTTTTGTCTTCTCTTACGAGCTGCATGAATCATTGCAGCATCTGGAATGGCTCCACTCACAAGTTTAAAGTCAAATTCATCAGGCTGTGAGAATCTGTGGCCTTGTTGTGATTGCTCTTCAAATTCATTCTCTTCCTCTTCTTCAGATGACATGTCATCACGACCAGCACAAAGAGCTGCTCTTCCATTAAGAATTAAATTCTCAGGATTAGAATTCTTAAGTCGAATCTGTGTTTAAGAAAAATAAAAGAGAAGGAAAGTGTTAAAATCATCTTGAAGCGACAAAGGAAAAGCAGGAGCGAAGAGCAAGCAAATGTCATCATTTTGATTGCTTTCCATTCTGGAACAGAAGATGCAACTAAAATCTATTCAGTAATCGGTACAATTACTACTCTAGCATTAACTTTTCAAAGACGACAACAAATTTTGTCTATTCAGTGATTTGATAATGGTTTTCAATGTAGTATTTTATAGTAAAATTGAATAATAATAACCTTACCGAAAATCCTTCATCTGATTGTATTTCTTTGACAAAATTGGTACAATCCTTTGTCACAGAAGTCGGAGAAGACTGATAAGAGTTAATATCGTGATGGGAAAAGGAATTTTGAGAATTTTTACTAATGTTTTTATCAGACTTTTCATTAGATTTATTCTTTTTACGCTCTTTATGGATGCGACGACTGAACGAAGATTTTTTCACTTGAAACGTTTCACCTTCATCCTCTAAAAATTATTAATTAGATAATTAATCGATTCGAATGAGTTTAGTTTGATATTTTTTTCATATCAGTTGATTAGATAATTAATGTTTGATTGATTTCATGTTGTTCCTGTCAAACTGATTTGTTACCACTGAAATTGTGACTGAAAATAAAGTGAAATATGATCGAATACCTTCATCACCAAAACTCAGAAGTGAACTTTTCTGAGGCTTATTTGATTTATCCTTGTCTCTTTCTTTTTTATTCTTTTTCGGCTTGATGTCAACATCAGGACCTTCCTCCTCATCTACATCCATGTTTTCAATTTCGCTTGAGAAAACTCTTCTGTTTATTTGCGCTGGCTTTTTAGGTTTCTTAAAAAGTGACATCTTTTATGCTTTCTTTTGACTATTAAATCAATATAAACACGACTATTGTTTGAATATTTTATTAAATCATGTAAAAAAGTAGTAAAACTTAGGTTTTACGGTGTAAAACTTTGAACTTGTTTTGAAAAGAAATTTCTTTTAGTATTTTGCTACTTGTTACCGTGATGACCAAATCCTATCGACCGTAGTCTCCTTGAAAATCAGTTCAGCACCAGTTTTGCCGATAAGAAGTTAATAAAAGTTTTCTTGTCTTAAATAAAATACCGGTTATCAACACCAAAAAATATTGTTAAAGTGAATTGAAATTATTCATTTAGTGATTGAGTATAAAGTTAACAAGCATTTCTTTATGCACTGGATAAAAATATTTTTCAAAAATATTTTAAAGTGGTGTTGAAGTCTTCGTATTAGTAGTGGAACTTTCTTGTCTACTCAGACAATTTGCTCGAAAGTGTGGTATTGAAATTTTTGGTATCAGAAAAAGAAAAAATAAATGCTTTTACCATGATGGTTGGTTGCTAAGTAAATGTTGAAAGTACAATTAAATAAGTCGTGCATCTTTTGCAATAAAAGTTTGAGTGTGAAAGAGTGGAGAATTAGAATAAATTTTATTTCTAAATTCTAACCTTACTTATTACGAATTTTGAAGTTATTTTTTGTTCGACTGAAAATTTTCAACTTTTCGTGTGACGGTGAAAAACAATCGATTATTGCGCATAAAGTGTTAAAGGAGTGCAATCGACATCATGGAAGTATCGACTGCTGGGTCGTCGAATTCTTATGCGAGCGTCTTAAATCCTTCGGAAAATTCTCCGAAACAAAAGGAAATTACGAATGATAATAATAAAGAAAATATCCCTGGCAAAATTCTCACTGATAAAGATGATCAAAGGACAACTGATAAGCCAAGAGATAATGACAACGATGCCGCAGACAGTAAGCCCAATGAGGAACTCGATGAATCAGGATTTGTGCCAGTAATTTCACATGCGAAGAAAGACAAAAAAATGCGACAAATGGAAAGGCGAGGTGGCGACCAACGTGATGCAGGTGGCAAGCCTCCAAAAGCGGCCACATCAAAATCACAAGAACGTCCTGAAAAGCCAAGACGAAATCGTCGTGATCGTAAAGCTGTCAAAGATAAAGTAAATTCTACAAATCAAGCAAATCATCACGAATCATCGGACCCCGACAAAGCTGCTGACTCTAGTGACGGACAAAACGATAAGAAAATAAAGTTTATTGAAGCTCCATTGCCACAGGTTAATCCGTGGGTAAGTTCAACAAGACTCTACCTTCAATGACAACTTCCAATTAATCAAATTTTTAACTCTTTCCTTCTCTCTCTTTCTCTTTATTATCAAAAAAAGGTTAAAACACAAGCACTTACATCATCATCAGATGCAGACAAAAAATCAAACTCACAGCCTAAACCAGCAAAAGTTCAAACGCATGGTAAATATCAATAATCACTTCTTTCCTTACTTCCAACGTGTCGCCACACAAATTCCTGTTGGAACCGCAGAGAAAATTTTTTATTTCTTTTTCTATGTTTTTCATTCAATATCATTTCGTACAATTTAATCAGCTTATTGAATGCGAACGAAGAAAAAAAAAATAAGTGACAAGAAGAAGCAAAAGCACAAGAAAAAAATTTGTGTGCATTTTGATGTGTGATGAAAAATCAAACTTTTTATTTTTTAGTAGTTTTTTTTTTGGTCAAGATTAGGAAATGTGTAGAGAAGAGAAAAAAAAATAAGCTAAAAAGATGAAAGCCTCGTAAATAGCAAAAAAGAAGAAGAAAAAAAGAAATATTTAAAAGAAGATGATAAAAAAAACATTTCACCTCGATGTGGGGAACTACAAACTTAAAAGAAGTTAAATCGAACTTTTTTTTACGTTTTACTTTTCGTGATAAATATTTAACATTAAACTACTTTTTGCGTGCCGATAAAAAAATATTAAACATATTTTTAATAATTAATATTTTACAGTTGACAATAAAGAACTGACGGCTTCAAAGGTGGTCAAGCGTGGAGTAAAGTCAGCGGAAACAGCACAGGTACATACAATTTAACAATATGAAAATGATCTTTGTATCGTGATGTTATTTATTTTATTTCAGAGTAAATTAGTTGATACATCGGATTGGCCGACATTGGGATCGGAAGCAGCGGCAGTTTCAAACAACAATAAGAAGGAAATAACAAATGCAACATCGAATGGTGATTTAAGAGATAAAGAAAAGGATAAGAAACCTGCGACAAGTTCAAAACAGAATTCATCAGAAGTTTCATTATCGCTAGACGAGAAAGCAAATAAAGAATTATCACAAACTAATATGGAGTCAACAACAGGAGTTGTCGGTCGTACAGCAACAATAAATTCAACAACAGTTTCAGTTGATGCAAACAGTCCAGTGCCCAATGGTGGAAACGCTATGAACGAAGTCAAAAACGTGCCTAAAGCTTCTGATGATGGTGCAAAGCGAGTCAATTCAAAGCCCAAGTGGAATCGTTTCGATGTTGAACCGAAATCGTTACCGTCACAGAATCGACGAAAATCAGATCGCAGTCCACCGAGACGAAATAATCGTGATGATCGAGATTATTATTCAAGACGTGACGATAGAACGCGTGATGATGAACGATCAAGTAGACGTGGTGGTAACGGTAATCGTGGTAGTGTGCCATCAACTTCAAGTCGTAATGCAAGAAATAATCCCGTTTCACAGACAGCACCCGGAGCTGCAACTGCAGTTACATCGTCTGGTAATATAAAATCAGCTGCGCCACGTGGAGCACGTCGTGAACCAGCTTACATTACACGAAGCAATAGGCCATCGTATACTGAAAGCAAAACGCCAGGACTGAATGGAAATCCCAATGTACCAATTAAAAGCTCAGATCATTATGATGCCAAAAAACAGAAGCCGCTTCTTGGCCGACCAATCATCATTGATCCGACACTTACGCCAATTGTGACTGCCCAAAATATTTACGGAACTTACTACTTCAATGGTCCAGCTCCGTTTGCTTTGGATACAATTGGAAATATCCGTGATTCAATCAAAAAGCAAATGTAAGTTGAATTTTTCATCATTTTTTATTTATTAACTTTTCATTTTTGTTGTTTTCTTTCCTTTCAGTGAATATTATTTCAGTGAAGAGAATTTGAATCGTGATTTCTTTTTACGACGTAAAATGGATCCTGAAGGCTTTCTTCCTATTACTCTCATCGCATCATTTCATCGTGTACAAGCGCTAAGCGCTGATCTGGCATTGGTAATTACAGCAATTAAAGAATCGGATAAGTTGGAAGTTTACAAGGACTTTAAAGTTCGTACAAAATTAAATCCAACCAAATGGCCTTTGAATGGTGAAGCGCCAATAATATTAACAGGCGAATCATCAGCATCATCAATACAACAACAACAACATGTTGAGCATCAGCTGCCACCTGTTATCACAGCAATAACAGCAATGCCTGTTGCAATTGAGCCAATTGCTGTTGTTGCTCAACCAGTGTCTGAAATCTTATCAAATATTCCACCCCCGCCAATATTGAGACATTCGCGTAAGAATAATAATAATAATCTACCGAATGATGTTGCTGCTACAGGACTAAAGATTGAAGTGAAACCACCACCAACACCACAATCAGCAACAAACACAACAGCTGCACAAGCTACCACTAATTCTGCGGTTAATGATAACTTAAATCCTGATGTATCTGCATTTGTTCCCAAAACGTCGCCAAAAAACGAGGTTGCTGAGGCTGTTCAGCTTCCACCAGCACATCAGCATAACTCAATTGAAATGGAAGCAACATCATCACGAACATCTGAAGATGCAAATATTTGGAAAGAGGTGAAACGTCGTTCAAAAACTGCTCAACAACAAAAGGATATTACGCCTCAATCATCTGCCACTGGCATGAAAGCTGAAAAAGAGGAATTAGATTTTCAATTTGATGAAGAAATTGAGCATGAAATTCCTCACATTGGTGGTCGTGTTAACAATTTTTCGGAGTTTTCGGAAGATGAGGAATCGGATTTTGAATTGTCAGATCGAGATATTAACAAGCTTTTGATTGTTACGCAAGTTAAAACACGTCCTCCAAAGCACGAAGGTATGTCATGAAAGTTCTAGTACTTCAATTTAATTTTCCGGTTTTTATTCTACCCTAAAAATTCAGTACTAAATTTTAATCTATCATGAAAATCAAAATTCTTCTGAGTTACTCGTCTTCCTTTCGTTCATTTAAAAACTTTGCTAAAACTATTAACTTTTCTCCTTCTCAGGCTACGATCGAACGGGTGATTGGACAACGCGTGTTAAAATTGGTCAAGATTTAGAACAAGTCATCAATGATGGCTTACATAACTATGAAGAGAATTTGTTAGTCAGTCGACCGGCACATAAGTCGGTTAATGTTATTACACAAGAGGAATTCGAAAAGATTGTGCCGAAAGTACCGAAGATAATCAATCCTGAAGTACCTCCAGCACCCCCAACAACATTCGATGAAAAGGAACTCAATGCACGCTTGACATTGTCGTCGCATGGTAAAAGAACCAAATTCTTTGCTGTGAATAAAACCGATCCAATAGATCCTCGTACGCCACGAAAACGTAAAACACGACATTCATTAAATCCACCGGTTGAAGGTCATGTTGGATGGGTGTTGGATAGTGTTGAACATCGTCCACGCACATCAAGCGTTGGAAGTTCAGCTGGGACAAGTCCAGCAACATCAAGCTATGGTTCAGTGCCACAAAGTTTGCCAGCATTTCAACATCCATCACATTCGCTTCTACGGGAAAATAACTTTACGCAACAAGCTTATCATAAATTTCGCAGTCGTTGCTTAAAGGAACGTAAGCGTCTCGGACAAGGACAATCACAAGAAATGAATACGCTCTTTCGTTTTTGGTCATTCTTTTTGCGTGAGAATTTCAATAAGACGATGTATGATGAATTTAGAAGAGTCGCATTGGAGGATGCTCTTCTTGGCTTTCGATATGGTTTGGAATGTCTTTTTCGTTTTTATTCTTATGGGTTGGAGAAGAAATTTAGAGCGCAACTGTATGAAGATTTTCAAACTGAAACTATTAATGATTACGAATCAGGTGAGTTATCTTTTTCATGATGTTTTGCATAACGAATAACGACCAAAATTGGGCATAAATGGAAGAATTATAAAAATTTAAGTTTTCCATACAAAAACTTAAACAAATGAGAAACGTTTATGATCATTCTATCCGAAGCACCATAAATATTTCAGATGTTTTATTTTTCAATTGCTAACACGCGTGCTTATTTTTGTTTCTTTTAATCAAGGTCAACTTTATGGATTGGAAAAGTTTTGGGCGTTTATGAAATATTATAAGAATGCTGATCAACTTGAAGTTGGTGATAAGTTGCGTGGATACTTGAATCAATTTGTGACGATTGAAGACTTTCGTGTTGAAGAGCCAGAAATAAATGAGCGATTGCCAAGCGGCGGTGGAGGTAGCGGTGACATCAGCGGCAAAGGCTCAAGTAAAGAACAACATCGCAGCCTTTTTGAAAACGACACAACTGCCCAAAATGTTGTTGATGTTGCACCGAAAGCTGCATCAGCCAGCGATGTTTAGGTTTAATGCAAAAAAAAGAAAATGTGTTTTAAGGATTTTTTTTCTTTGATTTGATTTCAATTAATTAATTTTTTTTCTCTCAGCGCTGTGCTCAATGGGAGGAAATTTTTTTCGTCGTGAATAAGAAAAAAAATGTTTTCTTTTTGCTCTGAACTTTTCAGAAAATATTAATTTAACTTCTTTGCAAACGACTCGGTTCGTAATGCTTCTTATAACTAAAACAAGTTAATATTATTTAAGTTTTCTTCTTTATTCTTTATCATTTTCTTCTGTTCTCAATTTTACTGTAGAAAACAGAAAAAAATGATTTTCTTCTACGATTCGATTTTTTTTAGTAAAACGTATTTACCATGAAAAATGTTGTTAATTAATAGGAAAACTCACATGTTTTTCGCAAATTTATTCTTCAAACAAATACACGAGTAAACAATTTAATAAAATTAAGGAAAAAACGAAATTGTTTTATTTTCTTTTCAATATCATTTGCTGGATGAAAATTTTATCTTGAAATTTTACTAATCGATTGTTTCAATCTTTGGTTACACGTGACAACGAGAAAGACGTAAACAAACAATGAAGACAATGTTGTGACATAATCTCACGACAATTTATTAATTGCTATTACCCTGACTTGATATTTGTAAACACCAAATTATAGCAACATTCTCGTGACTTGTTAATAATTTTAAAAAATGAGGAAATAACTAAACGTAGTTACAACAATGTAAGCTTGAAAAAAGGATTAAAATAAAAAAAAGGAAATCTGATATTTCCCTTTCTTCTAAGGAAAATTCTTTCGTTACATTCAATAAGTGGATTTTATGTTATTGACATGTCTGAATTTCAGTTTTTCTAAGAAGCTTTATGAGGGCAACCACCTGGAAAGTAATTGAATTTTAAAATAATGTCGAGTTACATTGTTGCTAAATATTGAACGATTATCGATTTATTTCGATTAGCAATGGACATAGCACAAAGAAATAAAACAAGAGAAATTATTTTTTAATTTTTTATTGATGGAAATTCAGCATTTGTTAAAATGAACCAATTGTATTTACTCGTTCTCTTGTGAACGCATTCTGGCGTGGAAGTTTGTCACACGGATTCCCAATTGCTTTGCACGTTCGCAGATTAATTTGCGTTTCTTAGCGCTAACGGCATGTGCAACTTCTGCACAATATACGCGATTTTGCATCATTAACACCTCCAACTCGCGGACATTGTTAACGATGAATTTCTTGAAGCCATTTGGGAGCATATGGCGGGTCTTTGCGTTTGATCCATAACCGATGTTTGGCATCAAGTACTGTCCCTTAAAGCGACGTCTCACTCGATTGTCAATACCTTTCGGTTTACGCCAGTTCTCCTGCAAAGTAAATTATGTAAATTAATTTAAATTTCGATTAAAAATGTGTCAAATATGTGAAACTTACCTTAACTTTAACATATCGGTCTGACTGGTGACGGATGAACTTCTTTGTTCTCTTTTTGAGAATCTTCGGCTTGAATGCTGGACGAACTGCCATTTTAGTCTGTTACAAATGGAAAATAACAATAGAATTAGAAACATAATAGACAAATTTAATCCATTCTGGAAGTTAAGATAACCTCGAAAAATATTTACTTGATAAATTATTAGAAAAGCTTTTCTCTATGATCTTTTGTTAATTCCTTACATGTACTTTAAGTTTAATTTGAATTCATTTATTTTAATTCTATAAAATTTAAAAATAATGAGTGATCGAGTTGAACAACGATGGAAAAAAATATTTTTGTTCATGCAATTATTTAAATTGAGTTTTTATCGGTATTTCCCTATTTAAATTAATTTTCTTCACTTTCAACTTAAGTTAAACTTTTTTAACGTTAGGAAAGGTTTCCATTTACATTGTTTTAATGAGTTTTTAAGGTAATATTTTTAAATTTATCAATAAGCTTACACAGTTTCTTTTCCAAGAGGATGCAAAAAGAACGAGAAGACCAAATTTATAGATAAATGTGGAAGAATTATCGTCGATTTTGTTCACTTTATTTGATTCCTTCCAAGTAATTCCACACTCTCTACCTGACACTCGCCTCCCAGAAAGTTAGTTTCAGGTGGAGAGTGTTTAATCTCGCGCACGGAGAAAATTTCTCGCGCACAGAATGATTTTTTGACCACTTTGTATGGAAGGTCAAATCCACGCAAGTCAAAGTGCCGGGTAGTCCGACGTCAATCATGTGTATTCAAATGTGCTGTTTCAAGGGGCAAGGCAAGATTCAAAGCATAATGAAATTACTGTTAAAAATGGAATTAATTTTATTTATCATCAAATATCTTTTATCGCATTACAAAATTATTGAAAACCTGGACCAGGGATAAACATGCCTCCACCTCGAGGACCACGCATTGGCATCATTTTCGGATCGTTCTTGAAAGCAAATTGTAGGAAAAATTGTTTTGTATCTTTGTTCCAATAAACCCAAAATTTTCCTTCCTGTTTTTCTATTTCACGACTTGGTACTTTGAAAGCAATTGTTTCATAAGGCTCAGCAGCAAATAGAAGATATTGCCATTTACGATCTGGCGGCTCAATCTTCTGTTCATAAGCAGACATGAAACGATGGCGTGGTACAATGCCATCACTTATTTCAGGATAATCGATTTGGAATAAAAGTGATTGCTGTCCACTTTCAGGATCTCTTTGCTTTGTTACTCGATAACCGGGTCTACCAATTTTTACGAACTTCTTTGGCTCAACACGAGGCTTTTCCGGTTGTAGTGAAGGAGCCTCTTTCGCTTCCTTAGCAGCTCGTCGAGCTAAGTTTGCTTGATGCTTTTTTCCTTGTGTGTGAGCTAAATAGCTTCCTTCGTTATTATGAAGAGTTAAACATAATTTACACTCATAAGATCCGAGATGATTTTTCATAAAATATGGATCTTTTGCCAAATCAATCGTTTCGAGTGCAAGTTGTCGAAGTCTCTCACGACGGTCCCGATTACTTTCGGACCAACTTGCTTGGCCACCACTACCGGTTTTACCTCCAGCTCTATTCTGAAAATCCATCGCAACCTGAAAACGTTTACAAAATTTTATTGTATTTTGATGTTTTTGTATGAATTTCACAAGAATTTTATATCCAACCTTTGTAGATCTGTTTTCGTTATTGTATATGAAAGTCTTTAATTAATATTTGTGTCACTTTGAACCCTAAATATTAAAAAAATCTTCAATTTTCGGTATTATTTACAGATTTTCAGAATAAATGTCTGAGGGAACGAATTTTTACTGGAAAGATTAGACTGGAAAGTGTGAGATGACAAAATCTTTATTGCTTTGTTTACAAAAAATTAACAAGTAAAAATAAATATCTAAACTGTTGAAAATTGAATAATTAATTATTTAATAATGAATGAAGAAGAAAACTGCTCTATAGAAATACGAAAACCATCAAAAATACTCCACTTTAGTGATGGAACTCTTGAAGTCTTTGATGATGATCAGGAGCAAAAGGATGAGATTATCAATAAAAAACCTGATGTCAATGAAGTAAATCAAATTTAAAATGCTCATACTCAGTGAAGAAACAATGCACAAAAGTTAAAACATTGACTTAAAGAAATTTAAACTCTCTTATACCTTGCAAAACTTGCATCATTTAATAGTTCAAGGATGACTAGATCATTTTAAATTTAATATCCTTACAGAAAGAACTCAAGTGGACTTCATGGCTAATTCACAAAGCAAAACGGTTTGGAAATGTTATTTCGAATGGTTTAGATTATTCTGGAGAAAAAGTTGGAGATTTTTTTGGTTTGACAAGTCCAAAGTATGCTTATGAGATTGCTGCCTTTGAAAGGGAACAAGCTAGAGAATCAGAACGAAAGAAATTGGAAGAAGAAAACAACTGGCAGAAACCTGAAAAACC
Organism: Clunio marinus; assembly: GCA_900005825.1. Lineage (NCBI taxonomy): Eukaryota > Metazoa > Arthropoda > Insecta > Diptera > Chironomidae > Clunio > Clunio marinus. The sequence goes on along the minus strand of CVRI01000046.1, from coordinate 179,504 downwards.
TAATTCCAATGAGCCCATCATACGACCACCTGAAATATCTAAAGAACCAGTGATATAAATTTACAAAATCTCAGTTATTAACTTCCTTGTGATTTTATGAATAAATTATTTGTAACATATAATTCAACTGCAATAAATTAATTTTATATACATATACAGAATATTTAGTCTGAAAAAAGAAAAGAAACGTTATTTGAATAAATAATAAGAATTCTCTCAATAAAAGAATTTTCTAGGTCATGGTTTTGATCTAGAAAAAAAAATGTAAATGAGTACTTTAATAAGAAAAAAAAAAGGTTTAAAGAGGAGGAAAAGTAAATAAAAAATTAAAATGAAACTGAAAGTTTTTTTTCCTCCTACATAATAAAACGCTCTTCTACCCTTGTTTGCGCTACATAATTTCAACCCCGTCTCACTTCTTCGCGTCTCTCGTGTCTATATAATTTTTCCGCTATTTTTTAATTTTCACTTTCTCGCCAAATTATGTGCTTCATTATGCTATATACCATTTTTTCCATCGTTGATTCTTAATGCTTTTTTCTCTCCTCTTGTTTGTTGTTGGTTTAATTTTATTAATTAGATTTTTACAAGATTTCTCTCATTACAATAAACATTGTGGGGGAAAAAGAAGTCAGAAATTCGTGAGAAAATTCCAATCACTGATTAACATTCGGATCTCTTCTTTTTCATTTGAAAATGTTGGTTTCTGGTCATTTGAAGTTGCGTATGAAATTTCCAATCAACCCTCTGACACATCCTCGCGACCGAATAAAGGAAATAAATTTGCAAATAAAAGTTCAATACTTTTCATCTCATTTCGAACCAATCAAAACATGTTTGAGTGAGATACATATATGAGTATATGTCGTTGCTACATACATAAAATTCACATAAAACATATTCCATCTCTTTCAGATTTTCCCCTTCGCAACAGAAGAAAAAGGATTTGCATGAGTTTATTTTCGGAGATGTGTGGTGTGGAAGTTGATTAAGTTAAGTCCAATTTCATGAATACTTTTTCATAACATTTTTAATTTAATTAAAAATATGAAATTAAGAAATTATTCTTATGACATCTCATGGATGGAATGGATTCCTTTTGGACTTGTGACAAATTAATCTCAATCAAAAGCATAAAGGATTTTTTTTTTCATTTTACGTGTTCACACAACATGTACACGCCCATTTTTCCTATCGATATATTTATTTATTCTTATGCTGCTGACTTTGCTATTGTTTCGAGATGGTTTAAAAAAAATCGATGAGCATAATAAATTTTTGAAATACTTAAAGGAAATCCATAAATCTAGAGTCTTGAAGGTGATTTTATTTCTAATGTTTTTTATTAAAATTATTTGAAAGTTCATCCAGTATGAAGTTTTGAATGACGCTCAAACCATAAAATATTTATGCGTTTCCAAATCGAAATTCTTTAAAGAATACTGGATAATATCCACATCATCTCTCCTAACGATCATTGAAAGAAAAACATTTTCCAAACCATTTAATTTAACTGTAGATATATGCTTAAAAGTTTTATAACATTAAATGAAATTTGCTTTGATTTTTGTTTTTATAATACAAGAATTCAAGCGAAAGACAAACGGAAAAATATTTAAGAAAGTTCTTTACATTTATGTTTTGTTCAACGACCAGCAATATTTCGGAGGAATCATATGAGATAAAAACAACTGTTTTGATATAAAAAAAATGATCAAATAAATTTCCATAACATGTCAATTGATGTTAGTCTCATTGAGTATCGATGGAGAATCTCCCTTCGGAAAAGTTCACTACGCAATAAGGAAAATAAATTTCAGGAAGTTTTTCAAGAACAAGAATGAGAAAATCATAAATGGGGGTGATGTGAATTGATGGAGCCTGAAGTCATTAACTAATCCCTTCTTGTCACTTCCAATATGTGAATTCATTTATTTTCAAACCGTTGCTTACTTCTCCTTGCCTACTTCATTTAAAAGATGAGAAAAATAAACTCGCAGTATCCTCGTCATATTCAAAACAGCGACGGAGACACAACATTGAAAAAGCACGAATGGTGTGCATCTGTCGAAATTAAAAATTTATATTTCATCTACCAACAGTGGGTTATGTAAATAATTTTTTTTCTTACTGTTGTTATGCAAATGAATGTTTTCTATGACGATGCATCGAAAAATATTTGCAGATATAAAGTTGTAAAGTTTTCTCTCGGCAACTGATTTTAATTAATGTTGCGAATTTTAATTAACAGAACTTTCAAAATGCTTCGGGGTTTGCAAGGATTCATACGTTGCTATGTCTTATCAAACCATGTCGAAAGTATTTTTAATTAATTTCAAATTTTAATTACGAATATAATTTCGCAAACTTTATCATGAATGGTGAAATATTTCATAGTTTTATAGAAAATTTCAATCAAAATAGAAAATTTGATACCGATGAGAAGAGGGAAAGGCTTCAGGTAAGAATTTAACCATACGAAACAATCTGAAACTGTAACAAAACATGCCAAGTTGCAGATGCAAATTTGAGAAAAGGTTTTGCATGTAAATTTTAATTTCATATTTACAAAAGGTGTACGATGAATTGATACATGACGGAAATAAATATAAGAAGGGATTGAAATCCTTAAATGATGGGAAAATAAATTTATGCGAATCTTTAATGAATGAGTTTCCTTCCTATTTACTGTAAATCTTCAGTTGCATAATTTTTATTTCCACCAGAAGACCATAAATTTCAACCACAACTGCAACCAATTAACAAGCTTGTAAAATATTTCTTACAAGAAGTAAAACATTTTCTTAAAGATCATAAAATTCATTGCAGATCATAAATCAAATCAATTCGTTTGTTGATTCAACGAAGGGAGTGGAATGTTATTGGTGGACTTCATCTTTGGTCAACAAATTCTTTACATACATAAACGGACGACCCTTACACAACATGAATTGCAATATGAAGATTAAAAGGATTCGAAGGGTTGGTCACTCCCAATTCATTTACTTCTGGAGAGGCAATGTTAGTAAGTAGATGTACATTTGTTGATGACGCAAATAAAAGCGGAAAAGCAGAATTTCTACCTGACCGAAATTAAAACCCTTTTCCTGTGACCTTTTCTGCTGACCCTTGTCCAGCTATTTTCAAAACTCGAGGTATCAAATCACCAAGCGATTGTATAATCAAATCATAATAAATGGAACGGTCGTAAATTTTCTCGGGTCTTCTTACCATCTGAATTACATTAAACATTTAGAAAAAATGTGTAAAATATTGAGTTGACCATTTTAATCAAAGACTGGACAATGAAAGGGTTGAAAAGATGTTTGACTACTTTGATTGCTAACGAAGAGACATCGGTCTGAGATGTTAAAGGTTATCGTACACGCGATGATAATTTTCTTGAAGAACGATTTCATTAATTTGTGAATTTGCGTTTTTGTCCTTCGAAAATAATTTAAAAGGCAAGAAAAAAAATCAAAACCGGTCACAAAATCTTGAACCCCACGGGTAACTTCTTGAACTCTTCACAAGTTCTTAAAAGATTTTCTTGTCTTTGTTCGCATTTTTACTGAGAATTCAAATAAAATTCTGAGATTTACTTTTTATTTATGAATTCATTGAATTTAACGAATGATGGGACATCGAGATAAAATCAAAACTTTACGGTTGTCTCTCATTCACATGAAGTGTCTCTTCACTTTCAGATGTTGTGGATTAATTTATTTATTAAAATGTTTCAGTTTTAGAAAGGGTTAATAGAGAAGAATGAAATAAAATTGAATTCGTTGCTATTTAAAATTTATCTGCATATCTATTCGATTATTTTTAGCGACGGATCTTTGCTGCTTACGCAATGAACATTCACACCTGGGAAATCCTAAATAATTTTTGATTTTTATCTTCCAATAAATTTCGTGTGCTTTGTGTATTAATTTTTGTCTTGCAATAATGAATAATTTAAGTAACTTTCAAAATTCTAAACTCTTAAAAATGTTAACATAAATAAACTTTAAAAGGAAAATTTTTCCATGCATTAATTTCAATCATAAATTTCCTTTTAAAGTTTCCATTTCACTTTGAAATTATATGAACTTTGACTCTTCACCATCGCCACTATGAAAGAGTTTACTTCTCCAATCTAAAGTAAATGGATCGATTTCAAAAAGGAGCAAAAATGTGCGAGAATAAAAAGGGAAACTGGGGCAAAGAACGTATTTACATTTTTTCTTTGCACTTTTCAACTTTCTTTCAATGACTGTAAATTATGTGATAAGCTTGAAAGTTTCTTTTTGCACTACAAAGATGAAGTGAAAAAAGTTATAAATGTTAGCATGATAAATTACGAGAGTATTAAATAAAGTTGAAGCATCATTTATTGCTTTTAATTGAAGAAATTATTTAATTTACAAACATTATTTTGTCAAATTAAATTTGTAAATCGCATCATCAGATTATCAGCTGTTTTGTTATGTTTTAATCATTCTTAACACTAATTATTAAAGAATTCCCTTTGGAGGGTTTTCCCTTTGATGATTTCTTTCCGTTCTATTGTGAACAACAAAAAAAGGTCTACATAAAGCGAGACGTCTGGGAGTGTTGCGTTTTCCACTCTTACAAAATCTCTTCCCATTGCTGACTTTTTTTCCCACTTTTCTTAATTATTAAAAACGACTTTTTATTTGTTTATGCTGCTGGGTTTTTTTTTCTCTCTTTTCAAGGTTCTTTGCTGTCTCGACAATTTTTTTTACATTTTCATTCGCTTTTCTCCGTCTGTTATGTAATTGGAAAATGAGAAAAACATAAAAAAAAACTTGCGGGCGATGATTTAAATGCAAGAGCCTTTTGCTTATTATCATGAGACTATTTAAATATTTGAAAGCAGAGAATGAAAATGATGAAAATAATTCTATTATTAGATCTTTTAAGCATCATAATGCGATGTAAATTGTGGGTGGATGAAATCAAATGAAAGCAAAGTGATTTATACCTCACGAGAAGAAGAAAAGTTCTATTTAAAACCTGCTTTTTTTACTGATGCCAATGAACATCGCGAGTCTTCATCTCGTTTTTCTTTTTATTGCGATGGAAAATTATGTTCATCTTGTTTGGGGATGAAAATTGCTGGCAGTTCGTTAGCGAAACATAGGAAAAGGGAAATAAATAAATTTCTTTCATCATGACTCTCTATTTTTCTATTTAATAATCATAAGTAACTCACTGGGTAATGAAAAAATATTCACACTACATGCTGCTTTAAATTGAAATTTATGTCGTGGGTGGCAAATCGTTGTGCATAAGTACGTGTTGCATGTTGTGGCTTTGTGAACTTAAATATCAATCATGCTCTACCTTGAATTTAAATTATCTCTCTCAGCAATTATCTACCGTTTGATAACAAACTCAGTTAAAATTGTCAAAAGAAAGTTCTAAGAAAAATGAAAATTATTTTATAACAAGCGAAGAAAATTAAATTTTTCATTTCATTTCAATTTACATTGCCGGAAATTCCTTCATTTGAACATTTGTTCTTAATTTTGTTCTACTCAAAAAAACTCTTTCACTTGTGTTCATCGTTTCCTGCGTGTGTGGAAGTAAAAAGGGAAGAAAATAAATTAAATCTCCTGAACGAGTACGAAAAAGCATAAGCGAAGAAGAAAAAGAAGAAAAATCCTTCGCCATTTCCCAGCATAATCGAATATCGTGTGTTTGAGCATGTGTACAATTTTCGCCAGCGCCCCCACATATGTGTTCTGTACACGATGTGATGGTACAGTGTTTAATTTCACCCACTCAATATACACACTGCTCGGCTGCCTTTTTCAAAATGGCCGACGGACTTTGTCATACGATTGGGATTGGATACGCGATATAAAATGAGATGAAGAGATGTATGGTGGAGAGCTTATGTGGAGACCTTTTTTTCTTTCTTCCTTTTCAACTTGGAAATAGCGATGGTGGGTGGTGGTGGGAGAATTTGATCATCGTCTCTGACAATTCTTATACATATTTTACGTATGGATTTCCAACTTTTATACAGCGCAATTTGGCGATGTTCTCAGACAAGATAAACTTTTTCTTTCTTCTTTCATTGAATTTTCAAGTGGATATGTTGAATCAAATTCTCATTCCTTTCATTGTATACGTATTTACGTGTATGGGTCGCTTTCGATATTTCTTTTCTCTCTTCTAAAAATAATTTTTGTGTTTTCGTCGTCTGAAAGAATATTTGCAAGTCTAAGAAGACAATGTAATAATTCAGTTTATTTTCATTGCAAGGTAGGATTTCAATTTGTGCAAGCAATTGCGATTGCAGTTCTTACCTTTCTTTCCTTCGTTTTTTTTATTAAATTTCAATTCAAGAATATGAAAAAGAAACGCTTCGTGACATATCAAATGAATGACACTCACAACTTTATAACTTACGTGATATCATGATGCTGAGTATGAAACTCTTCAAAACTTAATAAAGCACCTTTGAGGCGAATACGAATGTTCACTCATTTATAATTCGCTAAAATGCTCGCAAACGGAAGAAATCCTAAGAAAAAGTTCATTGTAGCATGAATTTTTCCTTTTTTAACTATAAAAATCTTTTTCTCATCTGTTCTCCGATGATGTGGGGGGGCTTTTTTCTTCCTTTTTCCACATCACCTTATCACATATTATATCCGTTCGTTTCCATGCCATCAATTCACCATGCGAACCCATTTCTCTTTAGCGCAGAAATAATAATAAAAGTTCTTAGCTTTTCTCTTGGCTGCGCTGGTGGAGATTGGAGGGATGGAAAGCGAATCGGTTGTGTTTGTGTGCTCAACTAAACATTCGCGAAAATTGTTTGTTGTTTGATGGAAATGTTGTGTGCTTGAAATGATAAGGGGATATTTTTTTGAAACGAGCACATGAGAGTTTCTTTTCTCGTTTAACTTCGCTGTTTATTTTCAGATCCATTTGGGATTTCGCGTTCACTTCGCTAAACAAAAAAAAAGTATCGAAAATTTTTGTTTTGATGGTGTGAGATACAAAAAGAAATTTCGATGATTAGAAAAGTTGATATATGTAAATAGCGTGGGTGGTCTGAAAGGATCTTCAGATGGAATGAGACTTTTTCTTTCTTTATTCGATTGATGGAGAGCCGAAAGAATCATACATTGAAATGGAAAACTCAAAAAGATTTTCATGTGTTTTCCAATCAAAGCTTTTCTCAGTCCCTGGGGAAATTCATCGAATGGAAGTTTTTTTTCAACCTTTCTCAAGGGTTAAATCAATCTCCCTTTTATTTCAACTTTTGCTGATTAATTAATGCTTTGAATATTGAATTCGACGTAAACGAAAGCAACATTGAAAGCCTTTTTGAATTGATGAATTTCTTCACATACATGTACTTCAAATCCAGTAAAGGAGAAACATTTTCCTAACTACAAGCATTATAAATCGTTGAGTATGTTTGTTTTGCATCATTATCAATAGGAAGTGTTCCAAACACTTTACAACAAGCAACACTCGAAGAACAAGAGAAGCTCGAGACGAGAGATTTATTCATTTAATATAATATCATATTCATAAACATCGTTTCGAGTTAGCATTTATGTTGCTATAATAAATTTATGATGTGAAGTAAAATATGTTTCGTATCCGTTGTTTCATTATTGAACGATACTAGGTACGCTTCTTTGAGCTTTTCTACTGAAAGTTTTCAACTTTCTTGCATGATGAAATGAATATGAAAAGAGAAAGGTGAAGAAAAAGATTCAAAGCACTAACAAAATATATGTTGAAGATGATGAGATGAAGGAATGAAGATTTATCAATTCAACCACACACACTTAACTATTTATGCTTGGATGCTGAAAACACTTATCCTTAAGGAATTCTTTTTTCTTCCCTAACGACCTCGTTTTAACCTCCAAACGTTGAATTTCTTTTCCATTTTTAGCCACCCACAAACTACACATAAATTTAATCTTCTTTCTCGTCTTTTGTTGGCTCTCAGCATAAGATACAGAAAATACTTTTCTTTCGTTTTCAATGAAAGAAATAAATAAGAAATTTATTTGCTGGAGACGAACTTACCGTATCCATGAAATGTAAAATTTTAAAAATGTATGAAAACCAATCTCATATGAGAAATTCATGTGAATAGTTTTGAGCGCTTGAAACCATTTTTGTTATAATAATGTGTAGACGAATAGAAAGAAAGGATGTGGATAATGTGGAAGAAGCGAGTTTTGCAAGAGTTAAGAAAAAGGAACTCCAAGTTTTATGATGCGGTTTCAATCTATACCAAGTAGCTGAGCTTTGCTATGTTGTAATAATTAAAAAAATGAGAGAAGAAAGTTTCAGATTTCAAAAGTTCTCTTTTTGCATACTTCAAAGTTGAGTTCACATCAACTGACAAGACTGAACCAATTTCATTGTTTCATTACATCATTCATCATCATATAAGAGAATCTTAACGAGTTGAAGAATGTTTCATTACGAATCAATTGTTGTATATTTTAATTCCATGAGAAATAATTTCAACAAGGTGATATCTATACGAAGACTTTTCCTGAACATTTTCAAGTTTTTCCAAAATGAATATTCATCAGTTGAGAAGATGTAAAAGTTTTCATTTTATTCTTCGAAAGAAAACTTTCCACTTCCAACTCACTTTCTCAGTGTTACACATATCAACTTTCATTTCAAAAATGTATTGTGTTTCGAAAAATATTTAATTTTATTAAAATGGTAAAATGAAAGACGTGACTGTGGGGAGACGAGATGGTTTAGACGTCGTCGTCGTTGTTCTTCATTCAAATGGAAAAGAAGTGGAAAGGGCTGAAGAAAAATCAAGATTAAAGGTGGTGGTGGGTGGAAAGCAATCCTTTTTCATGTTGTTATTTTATTACTCACATTCCTGATATATGTGCTAGCTATGCTGTATAATTGTAGGTATTTAATTTGAAATGAATGTACGCTTCTTGCGCTATAAACAATTCTTACCTAAGACTCCATTCCATTCGCCCGGTTTGGAAAACATAAAGTGAAATTTTTACTGCTGCTTTCTACACATACACACACATGGCCCGCCTCCAAAAAACCACTCTATCTCTATAAGATACCGTTAAGATATCAAGAACATTCTGATGAACGGGCGTGTGCGGGTGGCAAGGGGCGAATGTGAAGGAGCAATAAAAATAATAGCAAACATTGAACGAGGGGAGAATTTAGAAAATACAGCGCTTCAGAAAGAATAGAGTTTTAATTAGCATCTCTTTTGGGTTGTGAGTTGCGAGAAAAGCACATGAATATGTGAATTTTATGTTGGGAAAATGGAGAGAAAGAAAGGCGAGGTGGAATGAGACGACTCGTGAAACTAAAATTAAGAAAATAACATTTTCTTAGCGGATGAATATATGCTCGAGGATGTGTGGAGCTTCGTTGTTCGTTAGACATGTGAAAAAGGCGAAATTTTTAATGGAATTCATTTTAGGTTGATGCGAAAAACTTTTCGTCTTCCATCCGCGCTTTTATTCTTGAGAAAAGTCGTAAATTCCGACAGGAGAATAGCAATATGTGGAATAAGTTTGTGTTTAACTACGTCAACTCATCCTCCGACATGAGAATGTCCCCATTTCAGAGTTTTCAGAGCGAAAACGTCTTTTAAGTCATCAATTTTAATCCACCACCCTCACCAAATTGTGAATTGTGTACAAGACTGTTCAAGACAAAGAGAAGAAACTTTTCCTTTCTAAGTTGAAATTTCTGAGATGATTTTATTAGAATTCACGATATGACTTGAGAGTCGAGGGCCTCGTCTTTACGACTTTGTGACGAGAAATGAATAGGATCCACTGTCACCATACGTCTTCATTAGCTATTCAAATACTCAACGAAACTATGCGAGGAAACTTCACATATCTGAATGTTAAGCGGGAAATTTCCTTGACAAAGTTGGATTTGTGAAAAGAAGAAAAATAAATATCAAAACGGTAATGACAGGATAGGAAATGGCAGAGAAGAAACATCTCATAATGGAACCGATTTAGTATCGTCAACAAAGACTGATGATGATGACTGTGGTGGAAGAAATCAAAAAGGAAAAAAACCACGCGAGGGATTGAAAGGTTGAACAGGGAAGGAAATTTTTCATCTCGCGGTTTCAAATCGACGAAGAAAGAAAATTCTGTCAATTCAGAGTCATTATGTTCAGAAAAGGATTTTTCTCGCATCTTGAATCGACATTAATAATCGTTTGGCCTGAGGCAATGTAATCTATGGCGGTTGAGAATTTACATATTTTAAGATTCCTCAAATATGGATTGTGGAAAGGAAAATATTAAGAGAAGAATTTTCAACGTCATGTGATGTACAATGACTGATATTCTCAACTCGAGAGACATCAGTTAATCAAATAAAATCTTTTTTCAAAGGGTTATTGACTTTTAACTCTTTTTATTTAAAAATTGAACAAAGCGAAACTATTTTCACTGATTTATGATGCATTCAGACAACAAGTTGCTTGTGAAAAATCAATTGATTATGTTTAATAAGCAAATGATTAATGATCTTCCGTCAATGTTTCCTTTTATTTATAAATATGTAGAAATTTGAGTTGTTATCTCAATTGTTTCCAGAAACTTCAAAGCATGATGCATAACGAACTCAAATACTGCAAGTGGAAGATAAAATGTAAAAGAAGAGAAGTTGATTGAAGAAGACTTTCTTATCCTATGGCATGGAAAGAAGTTTTCTTTCAAGGAATTTATATTTCAAAAGTTAAGAAAAAGCTGATTGAACTCTCGTAAATTTTTGTTCTTCTTCCTGTCTTTTTCAATCTCACAAATTGGATTCATGTTCATCATACATGACAGTTGTCTTTTGTTATAGAATCACATTTGCAATCCGAGATGAGAAGACATAAAGCATAAAACATGAAAATTGTGTTCGATAAATTAGAGAATGAATGTGGAATGAAATTTTTTTCAATTGAATGAAACGTGATGGAAATAGCTTCGTTTTTGTATATCGTTTAACGAAGCATACTTCTTCATCATTAAGCATTAAATATATGTCGGCGATATATGAAAACTTATGGCAATAAATTGTGAAATGCATCGACACAAATCAATGTAAAGAAATTGCTTTCGATTCGTTCAAGATTTGATTCAAATTTATAATTTTCTCATGAAGGGTTTGCAAAATTTATTAAAATTTGTCTTTACAGCAAATAAAAGCTTAGTTTTTAATAATTCAACTTTGAGACTCAACTAAACATTTCTAATCTTCATTAAGACTCTTCCGACATTCTTCAACGGGATAGTTTTGCCAATTTGCGCTATTTATTCATAAAAGGTAACCCTCATCTACATGAAAGTACTATTGAATGTCAAAGGGTAGCAAGGATGCTGATTACTGTTGCTACTCATTTGGTTACAGACTTTAATTCAACTGTCAGAAACGTGTAACCCTTTTATGACCTTTTTCCATTAGAAACGATTGCAAAAATTCGTTAACGAGATGCGCTGCATTGTAGCTGTTTATGTCGAATTGAAATTTATGTAAATCAATACTTTTTTAAAAAATAGAAAACAATTTTTTTTATTTCGCATCCCATCCATCGAATCGCATAAATTATCTTTCCTTTTCAATGGAGAATCAGTGCAACAAAGCACACAAATATTGACAACCCCTAAAATCAATAAAAAATGTGCATGACACATTTTCATTAAAAATTAATGTCTGAATGAATATTCATGTTTTGAAAGTTCCGAAGAGGAAAAATTAGACAATGAGAAAGCGAAGATAAAGGCGGCTTTAGCTTTTATGATGATGCTTCACTACAATGTGGCATGAACAAACATGACACCAAAATCCTTTTGTTGGTGAGTTCGCAGTCAAAAATTCATAATTTATTGGATTTAAAATAAATTGACTATCGAATGGAATTGCGCAAAAAGGTTGAAAAATGAGATAAAGAAGCGAATTTTAATTTTTTTTGATTTCATGTTGTATGAAATGAAACTGTCAAAAGTTATGATTAAAGAGATGGCAAAGGGTCGGAGTGAGAATCATTTTAATTAATGGTCCTCGAAAGTCTCGTTCAACGTTTTTATCAACTGAAATCGATCTTGATCTCTTTTAAATAACTTTTTGATGACTCGATTCGAGTACTTTTAGTGGATGTTAGGCACAAAAATCAAGTTTGAGTGAGTTAAGTGTCACAGGTAGCTTCGCTAACGATTCATTTCCTTTCACAAACTTTTTTTTCCTTATCATCGTTTCGTTTCCTTCGCCGATTGCTGGTGAAAGGTGTTATTCGGTTATTCAATCCCATTATTTTCGATCAGTTGTAAAAGGAGAAAAATATTAACAAAACACCACCAGAAAAGCATCAACAATGTGAGATATTTATTCATTTTGCTTAGGGTTGCAAGAAATCTTTCTTTCCTTCCAACCCTTTCAATGAACTTTGCAATCGCTACAGGTATGAAATTTTTTTCCGCGTCTTCAACCCTTCAAACACATTTCAAATATATTTTTTAAACCCTGTGCGAATCGACTCTTTATTGGCAATCAGAAAAAAACATCAACCAAACAGCATCACATCACATACCTACTTGTTATGCTATTGAATTGTGTTCGTTTGAATGAAATCAAATTATGCTTTTTAATCCGCATTATAATGTTGTTTTGTATACAAAACCGAAAGTGGATTTTAAGATCATTAATGAGAATTTGATTAGAGGTAACAATAGTAAAGATTTTTTCTGTTTATAGTTTGCTAATCAACCGTTCTTCAACAATCTTTCTTCAAGCATTCATAATTTCTAAGTTGGAATCAAATTTGTCATGTTCCATCCAACACACATCGACTTTTACTCAAATTATATCAAATTCATAATAAAGTTTTTAATTATTCTTCAAGCTGTATCTTAGAATAATGAAAGAAGCACATTTTCCTTTCATAATAATAATAATAATGATAATAATGTTTACAGCTTTCTACTGACATCCTTAGAAAAATTCCCCATGCGTACGATGTGTGTACACGCGTTCGATGTTTTTCGAGGCAATTTCCGAGTTTTACAACGCGAGATATTTTCGTTTAATTAAGTTTTTTGTTGTTTTTTAACATCCTTTCCCATCATGTGCTTTCTGGTATTCTTTCAACATCAACATCACACGACATATGAGAAAAGTGAAGACTTCAAGTAACGGATGGTTGAGTAAGATTCTAATTAAAACTTTATCATAAATTTGGAACCCATTTCAAATGGATTTTAATTTATTCGCCTTTTATGATGATAAGCGTCAAGTTTGCATTCGTGCTAGTACCGCCATATGTATACATTAGGGAATGGAAAACTTATCCACATGCCACAATCATTTCTGATACGAGAAAGAACGAAATGGTTGATGAAATTCTCTTGCTTCACCCTTTAAACCTTCTGCACATATCTACATATGTACACTACATATAGTAGTCGTCATACTTTGTGTGGAATGATGACGACGATGGTTAAGTGGAGAGTGAAGTTTCTCGTTCGTCTTTTATGTGTTTACGGTACATCTAAGATGTCAAAATCATTTAAATTAAATTGGTTAAAACAACACAAGCGACAGATAGGGAGAAGGGAATGTGAAGATGAGTTTTAGTTTTTCGGTTAATGTCTTCTCATACTTCCTTTTATCATGCCTATGAGGCCATAACAAAAACAACTCTGCACTTGTCAGAATGAAAATATATGAACATACGAAAAAAGCGGATGTGTGGGAGGAAAAGCGGGTGAGTGAGAGAAAGAAAAAATGGTGGAATAAAAGGGAATGAACGCCATGAATGGCGAATGATATGGAGTTAAATGTATGGAAAATGCTATAAAAGCCTTGTGGCCCGTGTACGGCTTGATGACTGAAATGTTCTATTTACTATACACATGTGGGTGCTGCGAGATAATGGAAAATGGTTTCGCTCGTCTTATATGTACGTACAGACTGTACATATATCCGAGTCTTTCGGGAACATAAAAAAGCGACCCTTTGTGTTGTGCCTTGTCGTTAATGCTAACGTGGGGAATAACAAGAAGAGTTCACTGAAATAGACATAATTTCCTATTTTGTATCCAACGTCATAAAATATAAAGAAATCCCAGTGGGAGGTGAACATGTGTAGGTTCACCAGTAAACTTTCAAAGAAAATGTCGATGGCTTCTCATTTCATTTTTCTTTATAACCAAATGAAACAAAATATCTAATCATGTAGTGTAAATGTTTTCATAAAACTTTTTTCTTTTCTCTTAAAGTTGAGAGATTTGAAAGAAAAGAAAATTTGTATAAATTTCCATAATAAATTAAGTTCCAAGTCAACAGTTTGGTTGATGTTTGGAAATAAATTTTCTCTGTTATGTAGAAGATATCTAAAGATTGACTTTCACAAAGCCTTCAACTCGCTTGAAAGCATGAAATAAGTGAAAAGACCATCATCAATATTCCAACATGTTAGAAACGTGTGCGCGTATATAGGAAGATACGAATACAATTTTCTTTGGTCATAAATCAATGCTGTTGATATTAAGTAACTCAACTTGCACAACCCAAGAGGGTTTATGCTCGGTGATGGAAGAAAAATGAACGCCCTCGTATAAATATTTTTGTGTGTACGCATATAAAGAGAATTAAGCTTCGAAGAATGTATAATTTTTTATGTAGATGAATGTGGTGAATTTGCATAGCCGGAGGAGGAAAAAGAAACAAAATTTATGGGAGAACGTTAGTGTAAAGTTGAAAAGGGTTTGTTGATGACGTTTCGAAATGGTCATAATTTAAAGGCTATTAGGGGATGAGAAAAAAACTTCCCTGACGCCATAACGATGTTGATCAAATTTTAATTGGAAATTTCTGTCAATTTCAAATCCAATGGACCCTCTTTCAATCAAAAAACAACATAAGCAGCATGAATCATCTTACTTCATTTCAAATTGTTTTTTAAATTCTAAGAGAAAAATATCTTTCGATTATTTAAAAGCTAAAACAATTGAATTTCCCACTGCTTCTTCTAACACTTGATTGACGTTTGAGTTGATCGAGAATATTTTTCATTTCATCATTCAATCAACAAAATGAAAACAAAGACAATAGCATGGAGTGAGTGACACACATCAGAGTTGATTCTTCCAGCTCACTGATGTGTCGATGTGCGACATAAAATAAGCAAAGAAATGCAAATTTCGCACACTGAAAATTGAATTCAATAACAATCAAATTTTATTTCGCGCTGGTATCGCAGCACTCTAATGTCCTGAAGGGGGAAGAAAGAATGAAATGAAGAGTAAGAAGAAAAGTCTTCACGACACCTTTCACTCTCTCACATCTTTTACAGCGATCATAAAACGCAGCAGAATTTCTTAAGCTTCTTTCATTTCTTTTTTATTTGTCATCATACGAGAAGAATTTTTTTTATCGCATGGTAGATTATTATTGCTTTTTCATATCCGCTACGTTGCGCCCAAGAGCGGTGAATTTTCAAATTGAATAAAAGATAAGAAAGAATGGAGCGAAAAAATAAAAAAAAATTTGTTTGCCAAATGAAAGACGTCGAAGCCCTTTTCTAATATTTTTTAATTTTTCTGCATGTTTCTTTCGATATTATTATTTTTCTTCCAATCTATGCGCGAAAAGTACCCCCGTTGGTTTCTTATCTTACAGCTTAAACATTGAAAGGGAACGGTGAGATGTGAAGAGAGTTAACCGGGGGTCGGATTTACATTCACTCCGTTTTTGATTTTTAACATCTCGAAGTTCGCATGAAATTTTATTACGTATCGAGGAAAATAAATAAAATGTTTGCGAAATTTAACCTGACGAGAGGGTGAGACTCACACTTCGCTCTTCTTACTTATCAGCAAATGGAACTCTCCTTTAGCTTTTCTTTTTATTCATTTAAATCCATTTCAGTTTCTTGAGCACGGATGGGTGGTGTTGTAAGTACTTTTGTATGTCGTACACTCTTTTTTTATTTTCATTCCATTCCGTTCGTCCCGATTTCCTCCCACCACATACGCCATTACTTATTGAAAAAGTGTAAACTCATTTTTCGCTATGGTGTCACCTCCATTCCTTCTTGCTTGCCTTCTCAACCGATAACGCGTTTCGCAAAAAAAAGAACAAGAAATGCGGGAATGGTGAGAGCAGAAGGTAAATAAATTATAATTTCGAGAAAAGAAACGAAGGAAAGCGAAAATCATGTGCGGGGGTGGGTCGGCTCCGGTTGAGAATGGTGATGAGTTGAAAACCTCTTCTCACTGCTTCTCATCCCATTTCTTATGGCACCGGAATAAAAATGAATTCCCTTTTAGCAATACACATTTTTCGCGAGCTCTTTATCTTCACATGCTTTCCTTACTTTCTTTTTACGATGATGATGTAAGTGAACGGTGAACAGTAAACGAACGGTGTGCTGTACCGGGGAAAATGGTAGCTATAGAAATTTATGTACATAAACATTCTTTCCTGTCACTCCAACTGCTCAACTGGAAATTGGTATTTTTCCATATCTCCAACAAGCAAAGCACACTTAGTTGAGTTGGAATTACGAGAAAGATAGAAAAAAGCATGTGGAAGGTAAAAGGGAAGTTGAGTATTAAGGATGATTGAAGCTTTGCATCAAATAATGAATTCAATTAAATTTACGATTAAATGTTAATCGAAAAAAAGAAAAGTTTTGAATTCTTCACATTTTTACTCAATGGGAAAACACAAAAATTCCATCTCATTTAACTTTCGTGTTATTCATGATTCAAATATAATCAACACGGATCAACAACGTGATAGATAACAAAGAAAATACATTTTCCATATATGAACTTTTCATTTCAATTCTTTGTTTGAATGAAATTCTTTTGAACTTTTATCGAACTTTGCATTCTTCCTTTCTTCCTGTCGTTTCACTTACTTAACGTGGATTCCTTTAGAAATATGTGGAAAGTTATGTTGTAGTGAATGAAATATTTCATTGTTCAGCAAGATAAATGCTCTTAGCGACGTAAGCTTTTGTTAATATTCTCACTATCTTAACAAAAACCATTCTTATATCTTGCATTTGTCATGAAGCCCTTTGGCTAAGACATTAAATAACATCAAATGCTGACATTAAATAGAGGAAGCAATAAAAGAACGACATAGAACGAGGGTGTACCGTACATAAGCCAACATACGATGATTAAAGATCAGAAACTTTTAACATTGCCATCATTTTTCTCTCTCCCTTGTCGATTATGATATGAGAAAAAGAAAATGTGTAATAAAATGAATGTCATTTTAACAAGCATTAAGTTCAATGTTCTATAAAATAAATATCGGAACTCAATATCTTCCCGCTCATTTTACCATTCCGCTTAAAATAAATGTATCAAATGATCAAATGGCTTTCGCTTTACTCATCCCAAGCCACCACCATCGTCTTTCCTTTCCACCATAAATGACAATGAAATTTAATGTGATAACTCGAATAAATTTTCCATAATGTTTTATGTACTGTGCAAAATGGACTCGTTGCTTAAAATTACTTTCATTGTAAATGTAATACGAAGCGGAGGTGGTTTCTGTCAAAGAGAACAATCAAAATGGTGGATGAATAATGTTTTGACATCAAATAGATAAATTGATATCTTTGTATTCCTTGATGTGTCTCAATGGGATTTCAAAAAACATTTGGAACACTGTATGAGTTTCAGATGAGGAAAATATGGGGAGAGTGAGTGAGTGAGGGATGAAGAAAGAGAGAAGAAAGTTGATGGCGAAAAATATCTAATTCCACCACCTTGAGTATTCGAGGGAAAAGTAATTTGTTATTCTCATTCTTCTTTTGCGACATACCAGCAGACCTCAAACCCCTTTTTTATCTTTCATGTCGGTGAAAATAGAAAATTCGCCTGTAATGCCTGGAAAACTTTCGCTATTGATGACGAAGGATGTTGAATGTATATAAGTATGTATGAAGAGCGTGGGGTTGAAAGTTATTAATTAGAAAACTATGTTCGCCCTCGCTTCCTACGTTAAACGAATTAAAACCGCTCAAAAGCAGACTCATTGAGAATCAAAATTTTGAAAGCGTATGAAGATAAACAAGTTTCTATGGCACTCGATGTTAGAAATGGAAGAAGCAAGGAAAGGGGAGAAGCTGATTTACAGCAAAAGAGAATAGTAAATTTCACCATCTTCGACATGAGATAATTCTAGGTAGGGAAGGAAATTTTTGAGACAAAAGTATTAATTAAAACCACAAAAACACATTTGTTAGCGAACGTTCTTAATTTATAAGAGTTTTCCAGTTCGTTCGTCGTACAAACAATGAATTAATCGAAATGGAAAAATTATTCGACGGAGAAATTATGTGTGGGATAAAGATGTATCTTTGCGAATGTTATTTGTTAATTATAATGAGGTAGAACGAATGTGAGGGAATTTTTTTCATTTGTTGATATTTGTGAGTGTTTAAAGACAAAAATTACGTGCTTGAGAGGATAATTTGGATTAAAAATTTGTTGCCACTTTGTCTGAATAAAAAATTATGAAGAAAGATTTGATATTCTTCGATTAACTATTGTGCGTTGTCATGACTTTTGTCTCGATATGCTTGACATTCTTGAAATGTTGTTGAACTTACTCTCAATTTTTGATGAAAGGAATAAAATATTTGTCGTCGACAGAAGATAAACCAAACCTGTGACATTCATTTACTATTCTAAGTTCCTCAGAGATTACTGTAGACGTTTTCACGAGAATAATTTAATTTCATCATGTGTGAAGCAGATTTTGAATTGTATTTTAATTTAAATTTTATTTAATTCCAATGTTTTCGTGAAATGAAATAACAAAAAAATATTTAGAAACGTCACTCACTATGAATTTTCAGCAGCCACGAGTTCATTGATTCCATCAGCAAAGTTTTTGACCGTTTCATATTCTGTTAAGCCAAATCGTTTGATATTGCAAACTTCGTAGACAGTTTCATTTATTTTAGAAATTTTTATGGAAAGCTTTGTAGCTAATTCGCACATCTTTTCTTCGTTTTGTGGAAGATTCACAAGATTTAATTGGCATGATAAATGAAGAGTATTTCCAAGAAATTCCGGTGAAAATGTCAAAAATCCAAAACGTTCATGTTGAGTGAAAGCAAATATTTTGTTAAACTTTGTTACGCCTTCAACTAAACGTTCATAAATGTTTCCTAGGAATTTTAAGTTGATTAGAATACAAAACAGAACAATAAATTAAACAAGTTTCTTACTAATATTTCCAGTATTTTCCTTAGAAATAAAACGCAAGTGATCTTCTTCGTTACACCAAACAGCAAATCTGTTATCATCAGTGACATAAATTCCACGACCTGTCGGCCAAAATCGTGTAGCATTTGCAGCAATATTAATTTTGTTGTTATCATTAAACATGAGATTAACGCTTGCAAGTTTCTTTTTAACTTCATCGTTCATATTTTCAAGAAGATGAAATTTTCCTTTAAAAAATCCACTGAAACATTTTGTAGGAGAAAATTTTTCGACGATTTCTTCAAACTGTTGTTCCGTCATAATTGTTACAAACGGGTAATTTTCTATCGAACGACGACATTCAAAACGAAGAGAAATGATTGCTTTCTCAACATTTATTGCAGGTATTTTGCATGATTCTCCCCAATCGATATTGGGATGAGAATCTTCTTTGCTGATGTCATGAAACTCTTCAATAATCGGATCAAAAAGTGATGAAAAGACTGCGTAAGCATCGGGATCACATGCAAAAACTCCCAGTGCAAGATTTGGCATTTCAAGTGCAGATTGAATGCAATCGAATAAAGTTCCATTGAAACTTGTTGTAACTTCTTTCAGTTCATTTAAAACGCTTTGAGTTAAATATTTCTTGAGTAAAGATGAGTCAGCTTGGCAATTTGAAAGCTCCTGATTCAACTTTTCGAAAATTGTTGTTAATTGAAGTTGAATCTCACTGGATGAACGCTTGATGCTTCCTTTCAAACGCGACAATTCACGTTCCAGCTCAGCAATCTTTTTATTAGCTTTCTGCAGATCAGTGTGCATTAAGGCAAATTGTTGATCATTGGGGCAATTTTCACAGAGATTATTCCGAATAAACTTGATAGCATCTTCAGGTTGATTAGGCAATTCATAGAGTTTGACAAGAGCATTTGTCAAATTCCGAATTGCTCCACTTTGTTCCAAGTAATGATTGAATTCTTTTCGTTTTTTTTGAAGTTCCTGACAAGTCATAATCATTATGATATTGAAATTTACATATAGCTTTCAATACTTACTGAATCCATGCTTTATAATTTATAAAGGAAATTTTTGTTCTCTGCAATTGAAAATATTTCAAACGCTTAAAATTTAGTAAGTACTAAATTTTAATTCGCGGGGCTTTCAACTAGTTTAAAACAGGCATTGGAGATGGAGACTTTTCAAACACCGATTTACGAGTTTTAATTAAAAACTGTATCAGTTTCCTACTTGTGCAGAAAGCATTCAACAATCCCTTTCATAAGAAAAAGATAAAATACAAATATCATTGAAATACTCTCTGAGAATTAAGAATAAAATATTTTAATATTCAAATGTTTTGTTTGAAAAGCTCGTAAAGCAGAATTTTCTTCATCAAAAATTGTATGGCATGTAATTTGTCATCGTAATTTAGACATTCCGTCGCTTTCAGCAAGAGTCGCATTATCTTTCAAAAATGAAAAGTAATATATGATTTGTTCTTATGAATTCCAAGCAACTTATAAACGAGAGGCTTGATGGAAGGAAAGTACATCGGAATTATATTCAATCTTAAACTCATTTCGTTTTGGTATATTCCTACGTATGTGTAGATTGCTATTTCCCTGATTTTTTATGTCAAATTTCTCCCCCCCGTTATCTACATGCAAATGAAACTCTTCATTTCGCCTTCACCTAAGAGAGCTAATATGATGAAGAAAAAAAAAGAAATAATAAGAAATATTTTTTGCTTGAGGAAAGAAGTAAAAGAAGCAAATTTATGGAATATTTTTCGGGGTGGTTATGTCAACCATGAAGCTCATGAATATTCATATTTGCAAAAATCAAATGATGGAGAGAAAGGGAGAGGGATGAGTTGTAAATGCGAATGGAAATATCCATTCCTATCTCAAATGTCGCCCACGCTCCCAAAACATTTTCCACGCGTGGAAATTTTAATATCAAGCTAGCGCACAACATATTTCGCGACGAAGAACGAAGGATATGTGTAATGTTTGTACGGGTTTTGATTAAAAAAGGATATAACAAAAGGTTTGTTTATATTTGTTACCAGTTTTTCCGCGGGGCGCTTGGGGCTGTCTTTCAACGTTGTTATCTGTTTGACTCGGCAACATCATGACAGGTTGAAACCCTCCCAAAGAATGAAAAGCCTTTTACGTTCGCATGATAACAAGGACAAAATTACATGAAGAAATGTTATTGTGTACATTTTTGGATATAAACCGTGCTCATATGAGATAAAATTTTACGGGAAAGTAGCGAAGAATGGAATGGCATCTAACAGGATCATAGATTAACTTCACAAAGACGGTTTGAATTGTTAAAATTACTTTCTTTCTATTCTGAAAATATAAAAAGTAAAATATATTAACAATTTCATTTTATTTTATGAAGTTTTGATCATCTTTATTGATTCTTTATCTAGGAACATGATGTTGGTTAAATGAGCGTATTTTTATCCAAACAATGCGAATTCTTTCTTTTTCCTTTTCTTTGAATTGCAGATACACAAGAAGTTTGCTGCTTTTCTTCTGCGTTTTAATAAGATAAGCACCATTTTCTTAAATCAAATTCCACGTATGAGCTTAAACATCGCCATAGCAATCTACGCTTTGTATGTTTAAGACTTTCTTCATTCTGCTTATGTCAAGGATCTTATCCCACGAAAACAATTTTCTTTATACAAGATTTTCTTAGCGAATTTTCTTTGGTTAATCTTGGGGCTGGAAACATTTCATTTTCATCAATCTCATTCCGTCGATGTCGTTTCGCTTTCCTTTCAATCCATTTTTGTACAGCTCTGTAGTCATTTGGATCGGAAAGAGACTCACAACCCACACCGTATCGAATGTAGTGTAGGATAAAGGATTTTCTTCTCGATTCACATCATGAAAACGAACGAAGAGAAAAGCGTCAAATGAAAGAAAGGAAAATAAAAGAAAAGAAAAATCCGAATTCCAAGATGGTATATGGCGTATGTGGATCGTATTTCCATATAAATGCTGACATTTTATTAAATCTTTTTACTGCTTAACGAAAGTTCAACTTTGGAAATCGCTATATAAGCATGGGTAAAGTCAGAATTTTCGAATGGAAGGAGAAAGAAGCGACAGCGATTTTGAAGGGTGAGCTTATCGTTTGTTTTATGTATACAAAATAAATTTAATATTATTCGTTTTATTATTATTACATCGCGGCAACATAAACTTTATCTTTCGTAAAATACTCTGATATATGGAAATTGCCACCTAAAAATCTCGTTCTAACATATACGACTGGGCCATGCCACAGCCTCAGCCTTTTCACTCAAGCAAGCAAAAATCCATTAATGAATTTTCCTCGAAAAGAAAAGCAATTAAAAATTTCTCGTGATTACATGCTCGAGGTTTTCATTTCTAAGCATTAAGAAAGCTGCGTCGTCATTTTGAAATTTATTTCATTATGAGAAGATGAAAAGAAAGGAGTGGGAAATGTGAAAGACTTTCATACATTTTGTCACCACATATGGATATATAAGCGACTTAACAACGTCAAAATTCTTTTATAAACGAAACGAACGGTTATGAAAATCAAATTAGGTGAATTTTCCTTTCCAGCTTAAGCCACTTCGTGCGTATGTGCGATAAATTAATGTCGATTTAGTTGAAAAGCTTTTTTTCTTCTTATTTTGCTTCGTGAACTTTACAAATTAAATTTATCAGAAAAAAATAACGTAATTTGTGAGTTAGTTAATCATAACGAACTAAGAAACTCAATTCGCTTACTTCAACAACGTTAACATATTTCGATTTTCACCGAACATCATCCATTTGCTTCTTCTCCCCCTTCGTTTGCAAATTACAGCAAGCAAAAATAAAAAAAGGAAAAAATTCTCAATTTTGCACAGTGAAAGTAATAAAGAGAAAACAGAGTGGTAAAAGACCTGAAACCATTTTAACGTATTTCCAAACGATGTGGCGATGGTGTAGGTGTAGGTGAAATTAATGCTGGTATGAGAATAAAATGAAGGGAAAATATCGACAGCGTGTATTGTGTATCGACATCGAATGTGTAATCTGCTGCTTTGGATACAACAAATGGAAAACTCTCCACCCCAAATATCATCTCGACAGTTCGAATTGATGACTTCTGCACGTGTAGTGGTGTTTTCTTTCTTTCTTTCATTCCTTTTTTTTTTGCACAAGAAGTAACCAACAACGCCACCCTTCGAAGAGAATGTTTCAATAAGCGAAATCACCCTTCGCGAAATGTTGTCTGATGCGAAATGTGAATTCCAAATCCTCGAATTTCTACTTTACTATACTCCACAATGAACTGGTATCGTATCGAAGGGAAGAAAATTTCAGCCCCGGGGAGGGGGTGGAGAGACAAGAGATCTACATACAGATGAGTTGGAAAATAGAAAATAAATTTCCATCGCCTTACGGTCGTAAAATTCATGAAGATATGCGGGCGAGCGTAAAATCCAACAAAACTTCTCAAATGGAATTTTCCTTCACTAGTCACGGAGCTTGGTTTGGGTTGAGTTGGGTTTGCGTGGGTGGACGGCTTTCACCACACCTCACACTCCAATAAAATGGATTTAGTTTGGGCACAAATACACAATAATTTTCGTTCACCATCGCTTGATATTATGACTATGACCGTTGCTAAGGCCCGTTGCTATGCTGAAAAGAAGGAAAGTTTTCATTTTGTTGCGATGGTTGATTTGCGGTCACGTTCACCCCCTTTTCAACTTCGCCTTTCCATTCTGCCGCTTTTATCTTCATGTGAGGGGTCGACGTTGATAAAACAGCAAATTTTACAAGACGGAATGAACGTTCGTTCACTGCCTTTGATGTTTTCTATCATAATAATCATACACACACAAAAATAACTTTTTTGTTGCAAAGATGAGAGAATGAAAAGTTGAAGAAGAAAATGGAAAATGGTTGAGCATTCACATTAAATGGAAAATGGTTATTTTCATCCTTTGATCATGTGTTTGAGATTCTTATGTTGTAAGAGCATGACTAGAGCGATATTAATGGATTTTCTTCTTCTTTTACTTTCATTTATGGAGAATATTGAAGTCATTGATGTGTCCTTTTTATGATTTTTATTCTCATCAAAGTAGATACTTTTGTTTGATGGAGTTTAATGATTAAACGTAGTACATTTCTTACTCTGACGCATTTGCTATTTTCTGAAGCAATCATTAATCCTTTGATCATCTGCGTCAAAGAAGAAGAATCTTATGCAACTCCATTAAAAAGAAAAAATTATGATAAATGGTTTGTTTATGCAGGAAGAGGGTTGACGTCATTTTTATGATTGTGGCTTGATGTCGATTGTCTCTAGAGACTTCGAAAAGGTTCATAAATTTTAACTGCAAATTCTTGCAAGTTGAATTGTTTTCATAAATAAATAGAAATACTTTTTAACGTCCATCACTCCTTTACAAACGACATTCATTTGCATATTTTTTCTAGCTGTCGCCGAATGGTCAGCGTGTTGTGAATGAGAAAAGCGAAAGGTCAAAGTGTGACAACATTTCTGGTAAATTGACCCTTCACTAATAATTCCAAAAGGCGACCCTCGGCTGGACATTCGTTCAACACATTTGCATTAAGTTTCATTATTCTTGCGCTTGTTTATGCTTTTGCCTTCTTCGTGTTCATAAAAAATGGTTTTATTGGTCAGACAACTGAAACATGAATTATGGACGATGGCCGGTCGTTGGCAATAATGTAATTAATTTGGTTGATTTAACACGAAATTGCTGAATGAAGATTTGATTAATGTTTAATTATTTCAATGATATTTAAATTTTTTTTCTTTTAAATCACTTTTTGGATCTTTGTCTAAGAAAATTTAGTTTCAACATGAAAGTTTTGTCACTTCAAATCTTTTCTGCAACTCTTTTTAATCTCAATTTTTGTCATTAAACTTTTATCTGACTAAAATATTTTTGTAAAAATTTAATTCACAATCAAAAACTGTTCCTACCAACTCAACTTTCAATTCAATTATGATTTAAATTCAACCATCGTCTACTCAACTCTCTGCAGCACATCAGGAACATATCAAATGATTTCTACCTGAATGATTTTAATGTATCGTCAGCGGGCACGATGTCGAGAGAAAAAAAATTCTATTTTACATAACAATGCTTTTGTTATATTGCGGAACTGAATAATATTTTATTTTTCTAAATTTAACCAATCTAAAGGATCAAAAGGACTCTCAAAGTCTTTTAGCATATGCAACGCGAAAGAGATTCATTTCATATATGAAAGGATTGTGTCATTCAATGAAATTATGTAAATTAATTTTTTATTGTTACAAACTAACACTGATGGAGGACGAGACTCACTTACTCTGGTGTGCTGCTGTTCTGATATTAATAATTCATATATTCAGTGACAAAATATCTGTTAGTTTTCTCCACCTTTACATTACATTTCGAAAGAGTTTTATTGCGCAATCTGAAAACATCAAGTTCTGGATACAATGAAAAGCAATTTCCAAGGTGTCACTGATAGAAATCTTTCGATCACATTTCGCTTTTATTCTATTATTGAAAGCAACACTTTTTGAATGAACAATGAAAATATCTTTAAAGATATTTCCATTTCCCTGTTTTATGAAAAGATAAACAAAAGTGAGACGAAACTCATCGAAAGGTCTTTTTATTGATATTGGTCTTGAAGCCCCAACGAATTTAACGATAATATTGTAAAAGGGAAGTCAATGAAAGGGTATCAGAAAATATCTCACACTCTCTACAGACTCACAATCCATCAAACTACGACTCTTCTTCCACATAATTTCTTTAAAGACTCTCTTCATTGTTTCGCAAACTAAGGAAAGGGTTGAAAGATGGAAAATGTTGCTTAATGGATTGTTGAATTTGTTTTCTAAGAAATATCTACGACAGTTTGTACATAAGAAAGAAATTGAAATTTCCTCGGATTACTGGGCTGTTTAAATAGGTAAAAGGGTTTGTGGAACTGATGTTCAAGTCTCTCAAGATGAAATTAGATCACATGACATAATAGATACATAAAATTAAACAGAGAAGAAAGGGTTTCTGTATTTGAATGTGAAAAATTCTTTAAAACAGCTTCAAATTTTCACCCTCAAAAATTACTTCTTATTATCTCAATGTGGAAATGAACGAGCGTATCAAGATGAACTACCAGAATGCGTATACATTCCTTAAATTTTATTCCGACGAAAAACATTTACAATCAAATACTTTTTACATTTTTACGCAAATTCAGTTGAAATATTTCCTG
Source organism: Clunio marinus (assembly GCA_900005825.1). NCBI lineage: Eukaryota > Metazoa > Arthropoda > Insecta > Diptera > Chironomidae > Clunio > Clunio marinus. The sequence goes on along the minus strand of CVRI01000046.1, from coordinate 152,956 downwards.
TCACGACTTTTCGACAAGGATAATAAATTTTCATGCAATGACTGGGTGCGTTTGCAAATGAATTGGGTCACATATGTCGTAGGGAGTTGAATTGATATCCGGATGAAATCTTGCACAATTTAAATGTGTTGTGTTCAATCAATTACTGTTATTTCGTAGTTTTTTAATGCATTGAAAGAAAGTAATAAAATGCATAATTTGCGAGTTTTGATTTAAATATAAGCATATGCTCGTTAAATAGAAATAATAATTCCAACATTAATATTTGTAATGAGGCGAAACCAACATAAACCGTTTTCAAAAATGGCTGATTTTAAAACACTTTAACATCACATAAAAAATCAAGAGTTCTTCGAATTGAATTCTGACCACATACAGCGTCACTTTAAATGTGTGACTCAAGAGTTTCCACTTCAAATTTGAATAAATTTTCATCTTTCAACGTGTTGCTTGATCGATAAGATTTTTTCAAGATAAAACACTTTGAAACAATTCAAAATGATTCATTGTGTTATTTTCAGCATCCCTGATCAGATTTACAGTAGCACAATAAGTTATAATTCAACAAAAGGAAGGGTTTAAGAGATAAATTACCTGGCTCTGGTTTAAATCAGCTCAGCTCTTAAAGAATCAATTTCTTTCTTTGCCACTTCAAAGTTTACACAACTAAATCACAAGGAATTGATAGTTTCATTGTTGGTATTGATTACTTAAAGTGCAGGTAGAAGATTTAACCAGATTTCATTCTTTGAAAAAGATTTTGTTTGCATGACAAATATAAAAATACCTGAAAATAGAACTTTGAGTGGGCGCTTGTACTTAAAATTGTTTATTCAAATGTTTGTCACTAACTCTCTTTGTTCTTGTTGTTTATTCAGTGAATGTATATTTAGCTAGCTCTAACATTTAACGTAATAAATCTTTCAACAAATTTTCTTAACCGTCTTTCGTTGATCTTAAGAAATTTCATGAAGTAATCAACTTCGTTGTGAACTCACAAATCCCACATTTCTCATGAAATATTCTTTGTAAATCCCTTCTCAGCGTTTTATGCAAACTTCTCGTATTTGCATCAATTGTTAAATCCTTTTCTGAAGGTTCCTGGGGATCTTTCTTTATCTTGGTGAGAAATAAACAACTTGAATCAATAGTTTTGCAAACTTAAATCAATTTTTGAATTTCTTATGACAATCAATTGAGACATTATGCAATTTCATGCATATGGATTAAATAATGAATAAAAAGAAATGTTTCTGCCTCTCTCGAGAGGGTAAAATTTAATCAAATTTGCCTATTCAATTGTGAAAGCGTTTCTCAGGTCATGTCGGAAAAGAAAAAACGAAAGGGGTGAAGAAATTCTATTCTCAAGACGTGATCGATTTTAATTTCGTCTCAGTTTCCTTTTATATCCAAAGCAATGTTACCTGTCGTCGCTGTTGCATCTGCATAATTTCATTTTGCAAAAAGCAGCGTGTGAATAAAATATTTTCGTTGTGCAATGTCTTCAGAGACATTAACAAGGAAGTTTAGAAATTGCAGCAATGTTCTCGTCAACGTCAAACATTAAAACGTTGAGAAAAAGAAAAAAAAAACGAAAAAAGTTTACGTCAAACGTCTTGTAAGCGAATTAAAATTTATTCAACTCTCGTATCCGGAATTAAAAAGCATGGAGAAGATGAAGGCAAGCAAATGTTTTGCGCACGGCAGGAAATAATCAAATTTATAATCTCATGTGGATGGGATTGAAGATTGTTCCCCATAGGCGGGATAACAAAAAAAAATGAAAGAAAAGATGGAAAAGTCAACAATAACAATAGCTTTAGGATGAAATGAAAATAAGAAATGAAAATGAAACAACGTAGATGGGATTAAAAGCTTTCTTAAACTAGAGCGCTCTTATCATGAGAGTTGAATAGAAATGACATGCGAATGAACGTGAAAAGGTTAATTTGATATGAAGATGTCACCCAGGTGACAGAGTTTGCTGAACATTCCCTTTCTTCTTCATAATATACTGAAAAGATAATGATCTGAAAATTCTTAATTTAAGAATAAAATAATCTTGAATTGATAAAAAAGTTTGCTGATTTCTCTGGGAAGATCTTTAAACCTCAAAAAAAAAAAATTGCAAAACATAAAAAAAGGAAAAACGGTCGAGATGTAAGCATACATTTATATTTTATGCATGCAAATGGAAGATGAAAAGAAATAGAAATTTCCAAAGCACACATAAAAAATAATAAGAAGAAATCTTTCCACCATTATATGATGTGCGCGCTATAGTTCTTCATCATCTAATTTCACCCTCTCTCTCTCTCTTTCTCCCTCTCTTACTATTCGTATTTCATTTTTCGAAGCGAACCCGAAGTTAAACAGCACATCATCCCTCGCATATACGCGACACATACTACATGCATGAAACGCTACATAAATTTTATTTTCCATATCACAAAAATAACTATGGCTTCGCCCTGTGTGCTCTTCAGCTCTTTATATACTTTCTCTTACTCACCCCGGGCTTTAGCTATTTGTGCGAACCATGTATATGATGACGGAATGAATGGGTCGAAGAGAAATGTAAATGGGAAAGTTGTGTATTGTGTGCGGAGGGTGGTTTAGCTTTCATACTGTCCGCGCTATATTTCGTACGAATACATAAATTTTCCAACCCCTTGCTCTGCTGATTCGGCTTTTAGCTTGTTGTTGCTGTTGTTATTGTTGTTATTTTTCATACCTTTTATGTCCACCCTCACGTACCATCCATTCTGCCTTTTCTTCTCTTCCATGCGCACCGCGTTTGTATTTGTAGAATGAAGACAAAAACTTTCCTCTCGATATTCGCACGTGTATGAGTTTGTTAGGTTTTTACCCTCGCTGAACATGTAGAAAATATAATCAAATTTATTTCTTTTACTCATTCCCATGCTGTCCACAAAACATTTCATGATCCGAGTTGAACTGAAAGAATCTTTTTTACACCCACGCAAATATGTTTCAAAAAATGTTTCTTGTGATTTTTTTTAATTTCAGGAATTGATCGATTTCGAAAACTAAATAACCATACACATGTACACACAAACACACACGCACAACCAATTGTTTTACACTATTTTGAGGGGTTTTTCTCACTAAATATTCAATATGAAATTTTCCACAAATTCGATTGATTGTGTATGTTAACTTTTATATATTTTCAATACTCAAACTTTCCTCATGAATTCATTTTTGAAGAATCCAAAATTTCTAATTCGCTATCTTTGTGAATGTTTCATTAAATAACTTTTGACTTCCGAATCTTTAAACAATAAAGTTTATGGAATCAATTTACATAGACATCTATTTTTCACGTAGATATATAATGGTTGAAGATAATATTCAAAGCAAAAGGGATGACATTGTCTTTCTCCGTGCTTGGGCTCTCGATTTACCCTTCTTTAGCTCCCAAATGTTTCGACAGAAAAAACTGCTGGTGAATATTTTATTGAACTCACTCTACATCGCAAGAACCAACCCAAAAACGAATGAGATTACCATTAAAATAGCTGCTGGTTAGAGCTTTGCATGTTTCACATAATCAATAATTTTTCTCCCTTCTCGAGAGAAGTTTTGGTGCTTCATGGACATCGTAAAACATGGCTGAATGGAATTTTCAATTGGATTTAGACGCGGGGATATAAAAGAAAATTGGAAAAACTGCTCAAATAGGCAAAATGAGTATTTGATATCAATAAAAATCACCCTCGTTTCATCCACATTCAATATCATTACAGTCTTCATTTCGGAGGCCGTTTTGTCGAAAGACCATTAGGATGATGTAAGGAAATGGCAGAGAAATGTTACGCATCATTCGTTCTGCTGTTGTTTTCCTAATGGAGCCTATGCTAAATGCGACACAATGTTGGATAAGCGGCCTTTCTATCTTCCTTTACTTTATATACATTAAGCCTGATATAAAGAAACGAAGAAAAAAAAAAGAAATTCTTTTCCTTTTCCGTTCGTTTCCATTTTCTCTTGGATAATTTTGTACGTTTTCTTTTTTTTTGGCAATGTGAAAACGTTATCGTGACATTCACATCAGAAGAACATCCAACAGCACTTTCGTTTAAAATTCAGTATGGGATAAATAGCATCCATCAAAGCAGCATAACCATTAGGTGATAGGACATTTTTATCCACCCACACAATGGAAAGCTTAATGGCTTCAAAGAAGAAGAAGAAAAAAAAAGGCGATAGAATTTTCTATTTTAGTAATCATCAATGAAGTTCAAGTTTATTTGCATTTAATTATTAGCATTGATTTATGCAGAGCATCAACATGATCGCAATGGGAAGTCCTAACAAATTAACTCGATGTAAACAAGCGAGAAATTATTCTCTCTGAGTGTAATAATAAATGGGTAGCGTAAGTTACGTAGTAAAGAAATAGCAGCAAAAAAAATCCCAAATTTCTTTCATATTTTTCCTTTTTTCATTCACAATTTTTTCCCATCGTGGTTCTCTTACTTCCACTCCATTCTCTTCTCACCCCCGTTACGAGACGGCTGAAAGAAAAAAATCTTCGTTGATAAAAAATGGGAATGCTAATTAAAAAAAATCCGCGAAGTGATTCTTCTCCCTCCCTGTCGCGACGTCATTGTTGTGGAAGGTCGGGATTGTTATTAAGATGAAGGAAAAAAAATTGTTTCATTCTTTTTTTTGCGTAATTTTCTTTTTCCTTCTCTTTAACACAGCACGAGGAAACTTTGCTGTTTACATTTTTTTTTGCTAGAGAATTTTTATTTTCACTTTTCACCATTTGCCTCCCTCTCGCTCTCATCGCTATGTGCACTCAACAACGTGAAGGAATTTCTTTTTTAATTCTGAACAACGTTCGTGCAACTCGAGAAATCATTAAATGTTAATGAAAGAATAAAAATCATACTCTTGAAAGCTTTCAATTATTTTTGATGATGTTGGTGGGAATAATATTTTATGAGGAAAATTATGTTGATGAACTTCAGAGATTTTTTTTCATTCATTCAAATTTTCATTTAATCTTGAAAAACTTGCACGTTTCATTCAATTTAAATGTGAGTTAAATAGATTCTTATTGGATAGTTATTTGAAAGTTTTTCAACTTGAATGATATTTTGAGCAACATAAATTAACGGATTTTTTGAATTTGAAAAAAGCTTTGAGCTTGTTGCGCATAGAAACGTTAAAGGTTTGCGCATAACAGATTCAAAGTTACGTTTTTAGGGGAAATAAGAGAAGGGAATAAAAAATTAAATTATAAAGTTTTTTACTTGATTATTTCATCCGATGTTCAATATTATTTGATATATTAAAATGTAATTAAAGTTAATCATTAAATATAAATAACTTAATTAAATCACAAATTTCTCTATGAATTAAATTCATTAATAAATTGTTTCTTGACATTTATTTGAAGTTCCCCTTCAAAGGAAACATTAACTTGGCCTGCTATTATCGATCTAACAAAATTGTCCAAAGTTTCCGAGCAAGAAAATGTTTTCCATAAACCACACTCGTCAATCTCATGAATTAAATATTGATAAAACAAAAATCAAACTCAAGAAAGAAGAAAGCGTTGGGCACAAGAAAACAAAGCAGATCGCATATTATGCGATGGAAATCAACATAAATCAACTTGTTGTATCCACCCGAACGTCAGAAAGAAAGAAAGAAAAAAGTTTGTGAGGATATTAACCCACATTTGAATTTCATGAAAAATAAATATCTACAAAACATTCACGAGCAATACCGTGACTTTCGTGCACAGAGTCAGTTACCAGCCAAGGGAGAAACAATGAAACTATTGATTTGTGGGTCGAGTGGGAGGAAAACCAATGCAATGACCAATGGTTTGAATGTCGTGCGCTCCACCGAATGTGTTTGATGGTGCCTGGCACTCAACACAAACGTCTAAAAATAATTTAATAACACCGCGCTTCGGTGCTACCTCGACTGGTGCCTTACCAACAATTTTTCTTTTTGATCGTTTTTTAATGGAATTTTCTTATACTATACTCGTACAAATTGGAACAAGACTATTTAAAATCTTGAAAGTGCTTGGGCGTTGATGAAAGGGTTTCCTGTGGCAGCTGAACACGCGTCCTAATTTCTTTTCCCTTTTTTCTTTTTTCCTTTCTAAGTGATTACAAGCCGTAACACGACACCAATAGTCTCCATCATTTTTCATGTTGCAAGATTTTTTTTTATATGCCAAACATCCTTCTCAACAATAATAATAAGTTTAAGAAATCTGCCCACATTCGATGCATTTTCGACTGATGGTCTTAATAAAAAATTCTTTCCAATTGAGTTTCTCCTTTCTGTCGAAGCCTTTTCTTCATCAACCTTTCAATTCAATTAACAGAACATTGAAGGAATTGTGTAATAAAAAAGGTTCCTTTACGCTAACAAAGAATTTAAAGATTGGACTGAAGGTCCTTGGTGATTGTTGCCCAATGAAATATCAGATTAAATTTTGTTTCATTGTTGTCAGTTTTTTGATTATTTTTCTGTTTTCTTGAAGATGTGAAAAGAGTTTGTTCAAGGATTAAATTCTCGCTTTCAATTATTTCAAAAAATACTGCAAATTTAAGCATTGAGTTACACACTAAACAAAGGACTGAGATCGCTTACAAATATGAAATTTCAATTGTTACTTACTCGATGCTGGCGATCATAAAATGAAGACAACAAGCACCAAAAATAGATCACCCTTCAGAATGTAGAAAGAAAAAGACCCTCGGTAAGACATCGTGACACCATCCACATTTTAAACGATTTTCTCGCTTGATGCTAATGAATGTAAGCAATTAAAATGCATCGAGAGTATGTCCCTCAACAAATCCATCTTCTTTTCCTATGCTGCATAAAGTTATCGTCATTGCAGCGGATGAAAAATGTTTACAGTCAAGTTCAATCTCGAGTGAAACAAAAAATATTTTTTCGTGGAAAACCTCGAAACTAGCAAGCATAAACAAACATAAGAAGAAGAAAAATGAAGTTGCGACTCTAGTTTCAAGTGTAATGTGCTCGTGAATCTAAATTTAGATGAGAAAGCTAGCGAGGTCGAAGTCGATTTTTCATTAACGGATAATTTAGGAAAGTGGCAGAGAAATTTAACATTAATGATTGACTTTTAATAAGAATTTAACCTGAATTAAAATTGTATCTTTAAAATATTGAGTGTGGCATCTGTTTGTGGTTTTATTTTCATAAACTTTTTATTTCAATTTCAAGCACACATAAAATTTAAATTATAGTAAAATTTTTGTATCAATTTACATCTTTACGGAGATTTCTTAGAAGTCAAGTCTAATTTAGTCTCAAATGTATTGCAACGAAGAAGACTTGATGTAAAGACGTTACCCTAGCCAAAAAGAAATTGTTGACCCCAGCCAGATATTTCACTGTTTATTTTTAACATTCATCCGAAAAGATGCACCCAGACACGAAACATTATGAGCATTAAATGGAAAAAAAGAAAAAGAAAACTTCACATTGGAAGCATAAAATGATAATGAACATATGTTGGAGTCCATCACCATGAGATTTTTGTTTGATGGCTAAAAGAGTTCACGTTTTTGTTTGCATTAAGAAAGACAAATTTTTCGTGTAGTCGTAAAACGATTCGACATAAAGAACGAAAAGATTTTTCATAATTTTCGAAGGGTTATGTTTCAATTTAATGAGAAACAGAGACAAATTTCAGATGCAGTTGTTTTTCCAGAGGTCCAAGATGATGAGAGATTGTGTCTTTTAACGTCTTCAAATTTATAAATGAAAGAATTTCTAAGTAAAAACATGGCAACATTGCACTTAGCAATAACTCAATCATCATAATTTATTGAATGGTCATTTAAGTCAGCTGATGTCCTGCTGTCCTTTAAAAAACTGAGGGGTAACGTCTTTCTATTCTTAGCCTGATGGATGAAAGAATAACCGTAAAAGAAAATATGCAGATTGCTACTTTCACCCCTCAGTCCTTTTTTTTCTGCATTTGCCTGGTGTTTGTTGCATAAAGTTGCATAGAAAATTCTGACACACGTTGGTCACTTTTGGGAATTCTCTTCAATCTCTTATTTGGTGTGCATTTTTTAAGGTCAAAGGTTATTTGCATACGGCTCTCAGTTACGGAAAATTAATGTTAGATTGTGATTAAATTGGATTTTTCTTTGCCTTGCTTTTTGCAATGTTTGAATATGAGAATGGAAGGAATAAAAATTGCAATGAGACGAGTGAGGGTCATTTACATTCGTCGATAGTTTAATGTTTGCATTTTATGACATTTCACACTAAAAGAATGATAAATGATTAATTTAGTGTTGTTGGCTGCTGGGAAAGCTGTCCTAGCCGTTTCTGTTGATTTAATTGTCATTTTATGCATCCCTCAATCTGCAAAAACGAACAAATTTTGACTTAAAAAAGAGAGAGAAAAATTCATTAATTTTAATCCGACAAAACTTGAAACTATTTTCAGATGAGAAGGCAATAAAATATTTGAATGATCATTGAAACTGATGGAGTGAAAATCTTTAGGAAAACTCTTGATTTTCATCTACTTAAGCAGACGCATTTAAAACGCATTAACTACACGACATTTGTTCCTATCTTACTTGTTGACATTTTCGCTTCTCTTCGAAAACAATTCTTAAAGTTTCCTTAACATTGACTTTAATGATGTAATTTTTAATGATTTGTTTGTATATAAAATTTAATTTCAACGACATTGAAAAGATTTTTTGCCTTGAAAATGAAGAAAATTTTATTTCAAAGTTGTATGAAACATTCACCTCGTTATAATCTTGGTAACACGATGGTTTGAAATTCTTAACTAGCATATAATTATTACCCTCAAAGGCGATAGATTAAAGTCTCCTTTCTCGTTTGAGTTATTTTTTTTTTGTTCGGGGATAGAATTTGCATTACAATTCAAGCTGGGTACGAGAGCGATGCATAACAATACCCAAAACTTTTTTTTCCCCTGTCTCCATAGTCCTTGGACTATTATGAAAAAATAACAAACAATTTTTTGTTCGCAACCGAGACGACGATTCGTATAATTTATGTGTGTGCTGTAGGTACGAGGTTAAAGGATTCGTGAGTGAATAGAAGAACCATCCATAGAATTAATAAAAAAAATATTTAGGCCCTGAAAATGTACGAACAAAGTTTCTTTGTTATCGTCGAAATGCGACAAAAAATTGTTTCATTTCATTCACTCAAATCATTTTCTAATTTCATCACTCTCAACAAACATTCTAATTAATTATATTCAAGATTTATTTCTTATCTCGGTAACATTCGTTGTGAATGAAGATCTTTTAAGGTTCACCGAGATTTAAGATTTCAGTTTGTTGCGCATGAGATGTTTACTAGCTGCTTAATTTACTTTGTTGATGAATGAAAAAAAATTCTAAACAGGATTGCGAGAACATTTTTTTCTAAGCCTTTCAACCGTCTTAGTAACTGACAGTTTAAAACCATTTACAGCAAAAAATTCTTTCCAGTAAAAGCATCGAATTCAAACAATTCTTTGTTCATTCATTGAATTGACCATAGCAGGTCAACGATGAGAAACTTTATTTCTCCTTCGTACTTTGAACAAAACCAAGAAAAATTCTTTTCATTTGAAACTTTCTTTGTTCACTCGAATTTCATTTGATCAAAATATTAATTTTTGCAGATGAAATTTGAGTGACGTTTCGTTTTATGCAATTGGACGATGAATGTTGTTACGCTTCTCATAACTGACAGAGACGAATTTTGAGGATGATGGTAAATAAGAACTTACCTAGATATCCAGTTCACATCTGATGACCCTCTCGAAATGATTCGGCAGAAAACTTCTATTTCTCTTCCAAAAAATATAATCTTTTGTTGAGGCATAGAAATGCATGAAAGCGATTTTCACAATCGATGCATTTGACGTGCAGTAACAGCAAACTAAAGTCTATTACACATTTTATTGACATGTAACATATCAGCAACAACACAAAAATCGATCAATACAAAAAAAGTCCATCAAACGGTCGATTGCGCTTTATGATTTGATTTAATGAGATAACTTTACATGCAATGAACAAATGAATGAATGGGGAGAAAATATTTTGCGTGATTTTTTATGAATACAGAGATGAGATTAGTGATGCTTCTTTTTTGTGATCTTTGCGGTTTCGGTTTATATTTTTTTAGGCTGAAATTGGAAACAATTGATTTCCGATGGCCTATTCGTTTGGTCTCTTGCTTTATAATAAATAAATTGCCTTCTGATTGAGGTCCATGAATCTTTTTATTTATGCTTTTGATTTATGTTTTCCAATAAAAAGAACAAAAAATAAATGAAGAACTTATGTGGAACTAAATCACAACTCAAACATCAGACATGATTAACATGACAAATGAAACGTATTTTGGCTTTTGTTCCATCGTGATCGTTGACTTCTGTGTGACTTAAACACATTTTTCAATGGACTTTTCTCTTTAAATAATGAATAATAAAATTTTAATAGAAATCTGGGTCAATAATGCGAGGTAAAGGATAAACAGCAAGGAGAAGGAAACAAAAGCCATTTGACTTCTGAAATTCTTATGAATTGTTCCTGATTTTTATCGTCTTTTGTCCTTTGCTTCTCTCATTCATGCCACATTCACTTTATCATATCCAATGCATATCCAGTGCGACTGTAATCTGTCATTCTCAAACATTAACTCAAACTTCCTTCGATTTCTCACACAGCAATGCAATTCAATGTGACATAAACAAGCGTTAAAAATGTTAAGAAATGAAATATTCCAAGCACGTCGTCCATACACCTGGATTTAGATTTCTCTCTCTCTCCCCCAAATCATCATTCAGCTTTGTTTTCCAAACAACAAAACATATGAAACGCGGGGATGTGAGTAGAGTTCGTCTAACTATTCAATTACTCATTAAACGTCAACAATCACAACAATTCCGTTGATGCAGTTGTCAAGAGATTTACTTTATTTCAAAGGCTGTGTAACGTCTCATTACTCGAGTGTCCCAAGACAGGATATTATGTCTGGAAAAATAAGAAAGAGGTCAAAGTGACTTGAAGCTGCTTCAGCGTAAAAAACAACTCAGGATGTGATTTCCATTAGATGTATTTTTTTTTTTACTTTTTTAATTCATAGCCACGAGATTTCGTTACATATTTTTATTTTCTCTTCAACTTTTTAACATTAATTTATCGATGACGTTTGGTTTCGCTTTTTTTGAGGGTTGAAAAATGTTTCACATTCGGTGATCGACAAAATATATTTCTATAAACTCCTTGAAAGGACTTTAAGTGTTTTTAAGCACGAACAACAACAACGAAGGCAATTGACGATTAAAGAGATGCCGACTAAAAGATTTTCGTGTCATATGGAATTGCGCAAGGATTATGCAAAAAAAGGAATGTCAGCTTCACAATGTGTTGTTATGTTTTGGCACCGATTTTGGTTCAACTTACAAAGGAATTTGTTTACGTTTAAGTGAATAATTTTCTAATTTAAGGATTTCTTGCCTTTTGTGAAATTGTGAACACCTTGGACCACCCAATTACATGCTTGATGCTTTCATTTGTCCATTGATCTTCGAACATCAGTCATAAGATGATCCTTAAATATTCTTATTGTTAAGTTGAGTTAAAGAAATGAATTTTAATCTTGAAATGAGACAAGAACGTGACGCAAATGTGAACGAAATTAAGGTTTGCACATGGACAGGAAAACATTTTGAAATTCGATTCCATCGCCAAACCTACAAATCTGCGATTTTTTCGATTATTCAATGAAAATCCATTCAGAGGTCACTTGTCCCTTCCGATAGGTCAAGTTATGAATTGTTACACTGCTCAACGTCCCTTTTTTCCATACAAAAGCCTAATAACTCATTGTTATCCATTCTTCCCTTCAATTCTTTATTCTTTCGCCTTCATTCGCATTTCGACCATTGCCACACATCTGCACAATTAAACACCAACAATGTTATCCAATACAACAATAAGTGCTTAGCACATTGCAAAAATATTTCTCTACATATCGGTTGGAAGTAATCAAATCAAACATAGTTCTTCATACAGCAATTTACGAGGGCAAGTTATGCAAATTTCCGATATTGATTTTTCTATGAAAACATTCAAAAACGAATATAAAAAAGTAATTGAGCAGATAAATGTGAAATTGAGATTGCAATTCATGATGAGTTCATTTTATGTTCTACAAACGACACGCGACTTTCACTTACAAGCTACGAACATCGATGAATAAGAATGAAAAGTGCATTTATGCAAATTGAAGGCCCTACGAGTTGAAAGTGAAGGACGTGTCGACCACAAAGCGGAAAGCAATAAAAACATAAATATTTTGATCTCATATCTGAAGGCATAACGAATTTAATTATCAAACCGATGCCTTCGAGAATAAATTATTTCGTTGGTCTCTTGATAATTTTACGCGTTCTGCTTTGTGTGTGGGAAATTTCTACGCTTTCAGATGGTCGCGATGGTCCATTTAGGGTGGAAGGAAAAAAAGGAAGAGAAAGAAAAATAGAAATTTACGGAATGTTAGAAAATCTTATGTTGTTGGGAGACGAAACATTAAAAAACCGTTTGAATATTTAAGAAACAATTTCAAACGAAGCACATTAGCCTAGCAGCGATGTGTAACACGAGTAGTTGTTACTGTTTAATAAAATAATGTCTTAGCGCAACGATAAAACACCGCAACTTAATCGTCATCTTGATTGTGCCGTGGATGATTCAAGGTAAATTTTCTTTCGTAACGCTCTGCTAAACGTTCTTGAAATTGTTTTGTTGTTTAAGGCGTTATCGTGACCGCAACGATGATAGCAAATTTCGAAATTACTGGAAAAGGCGAAAAGTTGTGCCTTATAGAGAGTGTTCATCATTAACTTTTATTGTTGTTATGACAGTGGTGGGTGGATATTCTTATTACAAAACAAGAATGGAGAGAAATTATTCTCCACCACCGTCACTGTCATTAAAGACGACTCAAAGTAATAAATTGGTAATATTCTTTGTCCAGTAATAAATCTGGTCGGTCATAATGTTTCTTCATGCAACTTTTATCTAATCTGCTATTTATTTAACTGCTCCACAATATTGTAGCTGTTGCCTTATAAAGACACGAAAAGAAGAGAGAAAAAAAAGAATTCCTCAAAGGCATTTAAGATGCTTTTGCGATGTTTCTTACTTTTATTAATCAAGACGTATAACTTCTGTGTTACAAATAAACAATATGAAGATGTTGAAAAGCGCCTGAATCGGCCATAAAGTTCTTTTGCTGCTACTGTGCTTCTTGTTGATTCGTTTTCGGACGTTGAATACTTCATGAAATATTTCAATGCCTGCCTCCTGGCTGTTGCTGCTGTTTGCCTTTTGCATTTTTAAGCAAAAGAAAGATAACACTGAATAAATAATTTTCTTCAACATTAACGATTATGTTATAAAAGGGAATCAAGTAAGACGATATAAAAGTATGTGGAAAAGGCGTAAATTTATGGCACGACGTTGAAGCTGTAAAAGGTTAATTTTGTTAACATCTAAAGCTAAACTCGCGAGAAGAATCATGACAAGTCGCGCATTGTAGATTAGATGGAGATCTTTCTCGTTTTCATACAATCATGTCGTGTGAAGTTTTCTTCGCAAGAACATGAATTGCATAACCTTCCACATTGTATTCTTAAGACATCCAAGCACACGAAAAAAAAAGTTGATGGAAAAATCAGCAGGTAGCAATTAATTCTTACTTCTCAATCTTCATTGCTATTGTCTTCACGCTATTGGCGGATAGCAATTTCATGGCGCAAAAGTCTCTTTGCAAAGGTAAACATTAATTATATCTCCGGTGACTCGTAATTGATCTTCACCGGCCGTAAAGTCTAGCGCGTCCCTAGACTTATCATTTTTTGCTTTCATGAAAGATTTACGACCTGAACATCGTTGCAAGATTCTTGCAAAAAAAAAATTGTTTCCAGTAGCCACAAGAATCAATAGAAGAAGAGAGTAAATATTTAAAGAGCAACAGATATGTTTGTGGGCAATCTTTTATGTTGTATATCGGAATTTGACCTGTTACGATCTTGTTTTCGTAAACACCCTTCACACAGACTTCCTGTTTCACTCGACCGATTACTGACCGTCATCAACAAGAGATTCTTGTGCAAACAGACACCAAACCGGTTTTCTTGGTGCGTTGAAAATTTGCTGTAAAAGAGAAGTTAAAGGATATTACTCAACATGCTGTTTTGATTTTTTTTTTGTGGTTTCGTTTAAATTAGATTTTTCTTCTTTTTCTTATTTATTCTTCGGTTTGAACATCTACACGAAGACTTATTGAATCTTTCTTTTCATCGTTTGTTTCCGAAAAGAAGAAGTCTCCACTAACGGGATCATTTATTAGAACATGGAAAGAAGAGCAGACAATTGAATTTCATCTAGTCGATGACAATGGTAAGGAAAAACGTTGCACAGACAATTTAATTTCACGCAACAAAACCACAAGATAAATTTTTATTTCTTTCGATTTCCACTTGGTCTTCTTTTTTCTTATATTTTATTGATGCTACCAATCATAATATTTTTGGTCGTTTGATGGTGGCGACAACTGCAGATTTCTTTGATTATTTCTTTCCTTTCTTTGCACTTAAATCTGTTCAAACTTTTTTAATGTTATTACCAGCCGAGAATTCCAGTTGTGAACATAATGTGACCTTTGCACGACATGTGAATCTTCATACATCATTTCCTGATTTCTTGTCCATGTTGCAATAAGAAATAAAAAATTTTCTCATGAAAACTACCCCACGAATATTTTTTACAGCTCATCAGGGAACGATGAACATTAAAAAAATTTCGATGTCAGGACATTCTCTGTTGTGATCACCCATGAGACTTTTTATAAACACATCTCAAGGCCAAGACAAAAGCAACAAATTACGTTGCATAGTAAAAAGAATTCTCACGCAGATCTAAGAAGAAGTTGAATAAAAAATTCTCAGTCGACCCCTCACATTGCATAACGACCAACGTGAAGCTGGTTTTTTAAGGAAATATTTTGAGGGTCCTGTTTCATTTCTGGTCTTACCTTTCTGCGCAGTAATGAGCTTGTTTATTTATAATAAAAAATATTTTTAGCAGTCCATTATTTCCGATTTCATTTCCTTATAGCCTTCTGGAAGGAAAAGCAAAGAGTTCTTCAAATATGTTTGATTATGATGAGTGAAAAACTTCAATTTCCGATTGAAACTCATAAACAGAAAACAAATGTAAACAAAAACCATCATCCACCAAGCAGCCGCTTTCTAATCCCTTTAATTTATCAAACTGTTCATCCGATACATTTAAGTAGACGAACGGAATTGCTTCAACATTTAACCCGATGATGCTTCTTTAAAAACACGTTGTGGAAATAGGAAATAAAATATAAAGTTTCAACAAAAATTCCCGATGAGTTTGAGAAGTGAAAATCCATAAATCCATGTGGTACGCTCCAGCATTCAAAAATAATTTAAATTTATAGAGCTACCGTCATGTCACGCATTTAAAAAAAATCTTTTTTTTTATTAAATTTAATAACCGTTCTTGTTCCTTTCTCTTTATTTTTTTTCCCTCGGTAGTCACTTACCATTGATGATGTTCTTTTGAAAAGCATCCTCGATCGTTCATCATTCGCGTTATCATGTGTTGGTTGTTTAGAAAATTAAATAATATGCAAACAATAGAAATTGAATGGAATTCAGACACTAAGACTAGTAAATTGAAACTTTCATACTTTCATGATCAAAGTTCTCTCTGCACAATTTTTCGACAGTCATTATTCAAAACCCTTTCATATTCCACTACCCAGAATAGTTTTTTTTTTATATTCATCATAAAGCCTGACCCTAAACCCTTGTCATACTCAATGGCTGACTTTTTTTACAGCCACCGTGAGTCTACTGGTTTTTCACGACTCTAAATTTTAAATGAAATAAATTAAAATGAATGGAAGGGTTTTTTATGTGAATTTGCATGAAAGAAATCGAACAAAAAATTAGGGTTACTCACAGTTTTTTATGATCGTCTAACGGGAATGACAATAAATGACTGTGGTCCAAAGCCGTAAAAAATTGTTGAATTTATTAACTTTTCAATGTTATTTGCATGCTGTTGATTACATCGCTAATCTTGGTGAATCATGTTCCATCTGTTGAAGTCTACATTAGCTAGTTAATTCGTTACTTTACTGTTTCAGAGATGCTTCATTTAATTTCACAGGATTTTCGCTTCTTAATTAATCGAGAACATCCTGGAAACAATTATCGAACAAGTTGTGGTTGTTGAATAAAAAATGTTTACCGTTAGGCTAAGCTTCCTCTAATCCTCGAGAAATTACCATCGAATGATCAGCAAAAAAATCTTTTGAATAGATCGCTTGATGAAGAGATGAAAAGCGCGAGTGGATCTGTCAGATTCAACCTGAACTGAATTCATTGTCTCACAATCGTCGACCACAAAGAAGTTTTCTATCCTTTGCTATGCTTTCCGTTTGTTAAATAATATCACAACACTCGCTTAGCTACCGATGAAAGCAATTACAGTTAAAGAAATCAAATTAATTTCACTGAAATGACACGCCGAGAGTTGCTTTCTAAGACATCTGCTGTTGATGAAATAATTATTGGATAACAAAAGGATTTTTCTTTCTTGAGTTCTTGAATAATAAAATGAAATGAAAGAAATATCCCAATTTCTTTATGTACTCATCTTACAATGGAATCGACGACCTCTTTCATCCATCCACATCTATGGAGGCTCGGAAAGGAGTTTTATTTCTTCTTCATTGTAGAAATTGTCTGATCATCAGAAGCAATCATCAAAAACATCTCATAAAAGGTCCGCAATGTGATTGATATTGTTCCTCGATCCACTCACCGACCGTGCTATGAAAAGAATTAAAATTTACAGTTATTTGCGGTCGAGTATCAAATTTATTTCATGATTTTCATGTTGATCTCAATTTTGTTACGCATCAAATTGGTTTTTATTTACAGCGGATGATTTAGGATTCTTTAACTTGTTGCCGTTTACAATGGTGATCATTTTGATTAAACATCCAAAGACAAAATCTTCTCATCTGCTTTTGCATCATCTTAAAAAAAGTAAAATCTTCAAGAAATTGAAAAAAAAACTCTCCCAGGACCTTTTCCTCTGACCCTTTCCATCATCCTGGATTTCTTTCTCCATCAATGGGTATTTGTTTGTTCGATGAGACGAGAAATAATAAAAAAAAGCAAGACGAAAATGGATGATATTTCAGAATTGAGGGCATCTGTTTTTTTATTATCTGAAATGTGCATAAATCTCAAAGAAGTAGAATAAAAAATATTTTAAATAATAAAAGCAAGAAGAAAGAAAAGAAGAAAAAGATTCTAAAACTACCCCTTGATATAAAAAACCAAGCGTATCTTGAACGATCTTCCGGGGTGTGTTGATTTTTTATGTGTTGCGTCTATTCACCATGCGAATGGAGAGGAAAGAGTCTTCTTAGATCATAAAAAACTGCATTACGAGTCCGAAACTGTTCTTTCCTTTCCATTCGAATCTTCAGATGTTCAACATACAAAAAAATGCTTGAGGGTCCTTAGCGTACATGTGTACAAGAATTTTCTTACACTCGGGAGATAGTTTTTTATTTTATTATTAATAGGGCACTGTTCGATGTATGTAAGATGCGATGGGAAGATAAATCTTGATGGAAAAACGAATCTAATACCTGGGAAAAAAATGTTCTTCAGGTTACACTGAACGCGTAAATTTTTTTATTGTTTGTTTGTGCGATATAAAATAATTTTTTTGTGTCTGCTTCCCATGACCACGTACAAAAGATTCTTAGGGAATCAAGCCCAGAAGTTTTTTATTATTTTTACGAGAATTGCAGCAAATTAGCGCTGCATTAGGAAAATGCATTGAACTGAGAAGAATTGTGATGACTGAAGATAGGGGTTTGGGTAAGTGAAGACGTTCAAACCGAGATAAGACAGACAAAAGATGATTGATTGGGGATCAAATCAGAGAATCAGCAAAAAATTGTTTCAATAAAAATTTCTCTTGATACAACATAAATGTGAAAGAATTTTAATTCAGCTCAAAACTATGCTTTATGATTCGATTGCAAGCAAACAAAGATTGTCTGTGAAGTGAATCGCGTTGAAATCTCCTTCGAACTGCGACACTGATTGTATGTAAATTAATAAAAGTAACAAAATACTTTCAGATATATGTTGATTGTTGTCACAAAAATATGCAGTGATTCGAGATTTACTTTCAGTTTGGGTTGATATTTGACAACATGTTTAATGTCAAAACGTTACCAGGTGATGATTGAAGTTATTTTTTTATTCTATTAACTAGTTCAAGTTATTGAGTTTGCCCTGAGACTCGCAAAAATGCAAATCTGATGTTAATTTGTGGGAACAACGACGAGAAGAAATATTTTTATATCTCAATAGCGGCACAACATGAAGTTAATAATTGATTTTATGCAAAAAGTGTTAGAAGAAGAAAAGCAAAATATCGCGAAGTGAAATAAATAGAAATAGTGCAACACTATGGTTTTTAAGGTCAACAAGAATGAAATTGAAATTCCCAAGAAAAAATGGCAAATCGAGCTTCAAGATTGCGCCGCAAAGACAATAATCGAAACACAAACTTGAACAATATTTTATAAAATTTTTCTTCACACTGAATAGATAAATTTTTTCCTCGAGTAGAATTACGTAAAATAAAAAGCAGCGAAACGACTGAAATGAAATTGTTCACGAAGCATTAGCAGGAATCGTAGAAAAGTGTATAAAGATGTTGCAGGTCTCGTTCCTTATAACTTATAACATATTTTGCCATTCAATAAGCCGCACATTTTAATCAACAAAAGAATTTGAAGCATTTCGTCGTGATTTTCGGTTGAAGAGAGAAAGAAGAAAATAAAATCAAAAATGCGCGCGCGAATGTTAAATGCTAATCCAACATCGTTTCAACATTTATTTCGCTTTCGTTGTGCATAGAATGTGAAATTATTTCCTTCTTTTAGTCCAGCAATTTTTTCACTGACTCGCAAAGAGATGATCAGCAATTCTTCATCAACATCATGTTCAGCCCAGCACATAAAAGCTTGCATATAAGAAACAATATAAAAACATTTTTATGCCTCATCCCAAGCCATGCTAATGTAATCTAATTTCTCTCAGTTGTTTGCATTTCTTAGTCTTCTTTTTTTTGTTCATACAAATCACGAAAAAATTGTAACAATTGTTTGGTTTGCCTCCGTGTGACTCTTTTATGGAGACTCTAAGCAAATGTGCAATAAAAATTTTATTCATAATGAAATACTTACAATAAAAAAATAAAACTGCAAACAAATTTCCTTCAAATTCTCATAAATCATCTCAGTTGTGTTTGCTTTTTTGATTTTCCATGAACTTTTGTTGTTGTTGTGAATTGATGATTGGGGATTTAAGCTGTCGGATTAACGAAATTGCAACATCTCATGATGTTAATCTTAAAATTTTGTAAGATAAAGATGCGATGAGATTTCTTTGTGGTTTCTTTTAAAAAATTTCTTCACAAGTTTAAGGCAATGTAACCAGAAAGTTATTCTGTCATTAAAAGCATACTGCAAAGAGATTATTCACGATAGCCAAGTGCTTGAGGCTCAAATATTTTCCAAAATGAAATCATACATGCATCTGCAGATTGTGAATAATTGAAAAAATTCCCATTTTCACTTTTCATTTACTTTTCTGCTAATGATACAGATTAACCGCAGAACAAACTGCGAGAAATGAAGAAATGAAGGCGAGAATCGAGAGAAGATGGAAACGAGCTTTTCACATTTAACAGTGCTTAACAAGATGTAGAATTATTGCTTTTGAGATTAAAGGTCTATGTGTTCACCTTAAAAACTCATTATGAAAACAATAATTGAAGTTTCACCATACGACTATAAGCTTTGACCATTTCTCACCGTAGACATGATGCTGGCAAACAGACGCCCACGGAGTCAAAGTTTAAGTTGAGGCTGTTCGGATATCAGCTTCGTTGCGCTCGCTTTTGCAATTAAAATGATTTTGAAATCGCAAATTGGAACCGCGAAGTAGAAGAAATGTAGAGCAGCAATTGAAGATGTTGAAGGCATTTGAAGGAAGAGAAAAAAATTGAAACAAAGCAAAAGGCGAAGCTTTATGGCGAAATGAAATTGAAGAAGTTCTCATGGACTTATCAAAAGTCAAAAATCTTCTTGTTGGCGCAGCAGAAACGTGACGTGACTTGGGTCGTTCTTCGGAATGTCTTCGCCAAAGTTTACAATATAAAAAAGTTGGTGAAACGACCTGAGATGTGATATAAATGGAACCGTGATCTTTCATAAACAGAATTCAACGCCGTTTGCGCAAACAAAATTGATCGATTTCAACTTTAAGTTTGGTATGCTGTCGGTCAAAAGAATTGCACGAGACAAAGTGAAATGTTACTTCAAATTCTTTTATTGTTTACTCGTTGATTTACTCAAAAATCATGACAATAAATTTTTCGGCAATTTTTAAATGATGAAGAGCATAACAAAAACAAAAAGATTAAAACTTGTTCATTCACGTCGTCATATTTATGATCCAGCAAACCTTCCGCTAAAGAAAGACGTCGGCAGGCGTGCACCAAAGTCAATTCATCACTCATGACTCTAAATTAAATAAGATGATTAAGTAGCAAATCTTGATCTTCTTCTCTTTCTTTTTATTCATCTCATGTCAGTGCCACAACAGTAGACACTTGGTGAGTTTTATTTTCTTTAAAACTTTTGCGATGATGTGTCATAAGTAAGTAAAACAACAAAAACACTTTTCACTTCAACCAAACCTCAAATCTTTAACTTCAAGCTTGTGCGCGCTTAACATGACTCCTTCCAATTAAGTAGTCGTTTTTTAAAAAAATCTGCTCTTCAGACAGAGTATTTAAAGATTCACAGTTTTTGATACACCTACGAGTGCCTTCGACTGGAAGAAACATAAAATTTAATTGAAATTTAGCGAAATAGAAGAAAAGTCTGCAATTATAGTCAACGGATTTGTTACAGTTAACTGTAGTGCATTGTATGCTCTGTTAGATATGTTGGCAGATTGTCTCATGAGATTTTGTTGACAAAATATAGAAGAAAAGTTTCATTCAAGTTTGTTTCGGTTGAGAAATTTCAAGAGTTTATTAATATTGTCGTCTTCATTTTGAATGAATTAAAATTTTCTCAGTGGGTATTTTCCTTACTCAAACTCAAAACAATTAAAAAATCTTTAAATGTTATAAACGAATATTAAGATTACGAGTACGAGTAAGTAATTATCTTAAACATTAAGCTCATAGTCATAGTTTTCCTTACGTGGAAAACTGGCAAATGAAACTTTCGCGAGACGAGATTACGTGAATATTCATCCTACGACTATCAATGTTGAACAATCCAGGAAGATGTTGCAACGTACGAGTAAGTCGTGCCTGAATCGTAGAGCATATTTCACTTGTATGCTCAACTCAGACGTTCCAATGTCTTTAACTTAATTGAGAGACTAAAGCTCAGATTTTTGTTACATTTGAAATGAGAAATGAATAATTGCACAACAAGCTGCTACATCCACTAAACGAATTTGTTGCATGACATCGTGGTCATGTCTTAAGTTTTCTATGCTTCTTAGAGAAAGGTAAAAGTACATCTTTAAGAGATCACCTTTCATGACATGTTGATTAGATATCGCTTGCTACTTGCTTGCTTCACTTAACAATTATTTAAATAAAAGTAGATGAAAGTAAACATTCACGGCTTTAATTACTTCGGAACTCATTGCCTTGTACTGTTATATTTGAAAACAAAGAACAGGAAAGTAAGTTAACGATAACAGGTGATCAATAATTCATGCTTGACCTCTAATAGTTTCGCGCGGGATGAGAAGCAGAATAAACGAGATATTGTACATACATATTGCTTTCACACAGCCAGTATTGTGATTGTAAATCTCTACAGATGCTCCATCGACTGATTTCAACTTTATTTCTTCTCAGGTGAAGGTGAAAAATATATCTAAAGCGTTGGAACATATCTGAACGAAATAAATTTTGCTAATTGCTCGCGCTGAAGCAATTTGCAAATCCCAGCAATACGAGAAAATTGAAAAGATTGAAGAAGAAAAAATTGCAAGTCTACAAAAATAACAAAAATGAAAAGAAAAACATTACAAAATGTTGAAATCACGATGTGAATTTATACACGAAACGATACATGCTGCCATTAGGCTTTGAATCTCTTTGCTACCTTCCACAGTTTTATTGTGGTTCACATGAACTATCAATTACTTGACTCTATCATGTTCCACTCCATGCATTAGTTAGACTAAAAGAATGCAACTATTAATTTGTCGCGTTAAAGAATATTTTTCACATTTATAAAAAATGATAGATAATCATTCTGTTGTGCACTATTCAATTTTCGCCTATCGGGAAAGAATCTTTTGCTTAAATGAATTATCTTCTGCTTTACATCCCATAAGCGATATTAATGACTTAATGGGCAGCGATGTTTCTTTTCTTTCATTTCTCTCATTTCCACATGTCACGTGCTTCAAATTTAACTTCGTTCTTTGTTGTGTTTAAGGCAAAATATCGACAGGCGTGATGCATTGATTTTTCTTGTAATGAGTTTTTATGCTTTAGGAGCTTTAAAGTATTATGTGAACACATAGGATAAGTGTTAGGATAATCACTGAGAAGTGAGCTCACATAAATTGAACGCATCTTGAAGTGCATTCCTCGATAAATTTTATTGGATTGAATTTTCCAACAATTTTCCAATTTCTTCACGAAATTTATTCTCATAATTAATCTTTCCAACAAGGCTCTCTTTTAATACAAAAGAAACGAGTAAAATAACTTCATAAACTCGCGAAACATACGTCAATTAAATTGTTGGATTGTTTAATAGTTTTCTGTTTTTAAAACTCGCCTTGTCTTCATAATGAGTCTTGGTTCTCGCTCACTCGCGTCTTGAACAATTATTGTGAAATTATAGTCATATAGGCGACACCTACGCGTGTACTCGGCCCAGAAGTCAAACCTCGAGACCGAAAAGATCTAGGAAGAGATCACAGCAAAAAAATCATGGATGTCTATCGATAAACAATTTTTTTCTTCTCTCTTCACTACTCATGGAAGTTAAATACTTAAAGCGAAAGCTTAAGCAACAACAAAACGACTTCATTTATTAAATTTATTTTGATCTTCGAGACAAGCGATCAGTTGGAAAGCCGTTTAAAACAAAAACTAAGGCGCAGCACTTATTTCATCTTAACTTGTGTATAATTATTCGACAGATAGATTCTCCTTTACTTCTTTCATTTATATTTCTTTTTTTTTCGTCAATGAATGAGTGAACATAATTTTCACCCACTTACAATTGGCATTGCCCATTCATGATTGTTAATTCTGCCTCGCATCTCATTCGCTTGACTTCGACGATTTTCAAGCTTTTATTTTGCATCATTGATCCATCCTCGCACGGGCCGCACCGATTCTTCTTTGAGAGTAATTGAAGGTCGCTTTTAATATTCATGAATATAAATACAATAAATTAATTGATAAATTACGAATTGGGCGAAGGCCGTTTGTAAGTGAAGAATAAGAGAAAAAACTGATTTGTCACCGCTGTCTTTGGATTTCAACAGTGCACCACTGAAACTAATCGAATTCGCACCTTCGGGCGGCGTTGAAAAGGCGTCTTTAATTGGCATCTCATTTACTGAATGACTCACATCATGCTTCGTTTGCGACGGCATAAAGTGGAACTTTGCTCGTTCATTCGTTCTCGTGCGCTGATTGACGACTTTAATTGAAAGAACATGAGGAAGTGATGAAATAATTGAGTGCTTAGATAGATTTCTCTTCTCTCATTGTTTTGATGCACCCATCGATGATATTTGATTGCAGTTTGTTTTGTTTTTGTAATTTAATTTTGGTCAGGGGTGGAGCTGAAGGTGTTCACTTGATGATTCCTACTGACTATGACAATTGCAAACGTCTTATTAACTGTCAATCTTATTTAGCAACACGATTAATTATTTGTTTCATAAGTAGATATAAAATATCATGATGAGAACGAACAGCCATTCTTTTATGTGATGCTTTTTAGCTTTCACGTGCGATTATTCTCCAAATGACTTCACATTTAATCGCAAAACCGTGTATGAGATGCTTCGCCTTCATGTTGTTAAAGCTTACAAATAAATCGCTCTCTAGAGACGCTATCAGCTCGTGGAAATTTAATTGCGATGAATTCGCACAGTGTTCTTGCTGAAACCGCGCAATGCAATAAGAACGGCAATTTTACTCACCAGATGATAATTTAATTTCCATTAATGTTAGTCGCAGTTAAATCGCATCGTTCAAGAATCTCAGCTGACACATCAAATGTACCTTTTGTTTGTTATATTTCTCATTTACCGTTCGCGATGGTTCATGATGAAGAGAGAAGCTAATCTGTTGCTTGATGGACATCCTTGTAATCTATTATCAATTATTTCGTTATGATTTCTTTCCTTCATTTCGATTCCATTAAAAAAGAAGCTGTTAATTAAGTTAAAATTGGTAGATATTGAGAGTAAACAAGAAACGTTTATTATGTGTTTCTTTATCATTCGTATTATTATGAACGGTTGTGAGAAAATAAAAGTTCAAGTCGCATACAAAAACTTTTACACTTCAGGCTTCATGCAACTCATAGACTATTTATGCAAGCTTATGTCAGCTTTACTCGTGACATTTCCATTGCATTTATGCAACACAATATCATAATATTTTGAATAATTCTTCTATTGATGTCTTCGGAATTGTAATTGCAGTTTTGAGGAATGTTAAATATTTTCTATGATTTTAATTCTCCCGACATTTTTTTTTATTTCATTTCATTTAAAGAGTTTGTTTAGCTATAAAATGCGGAACATTTAGCCACGTCCCATTCCTAATTATATAACACTTTTAGATTAACAGGCGTTTCAAAGTTAACATCTTTCATTTGTTAATGACTTTTCAAGCTCATAAAGCACAAGAAGCGATGTAATGTTCTTTGGTCCGTTCCATTCTTATGGCTGCACACACAACTAATCGCCAAAGAATAATAAGCAATCATAAATAAAGAAGTTGACAATGCTCTTGAAGTTAAAGAAAAAAAAATTGAATGGATAGAAGTTGAAGTTAGCGTCATAAAGCAGATATTAAGTACATTTGTTGACGATTATGATGGATACATTTAATGATAATGATGGCGAATAACTTCAACAAAGCATTCTTCAACTCTTATAGCAATTACGATTGAGATGGAGCTTGATATGCTTCACATAAACTTTTTATTGGTTTTTTACTTAAACACACATCATCATTGTCTTCAGGTTGAATAGCAGTAAAGATGATCTCAAAGATATTTATGTTGTTGCTACTGATATTGATGAAAAGGTTTTGAAAATCGATCTTCTGCTTGCTTAACTTCTAGAATTTGTCAAACATTTTAATGTCCAAGATTTGCTCATGATTTTCTTTTTTCCCAACAACAATGTTAAATTGTTTCGTGCGATATGGTTGAAAAGAGTCTAATGAATGTTTAAACTCACCAATTTCAAAACAACATGAAATAACTTTGAAATAATCATACTCAGTTATTTTCTGAATAAAGTGTTAAAAACTGTCGTCTTGCCACCGCTTCTCTGATGACTTCTTTTATTGTCTTAGCAATTGCTGTTATAATAATTTCATGCTACAACGATTAGGTAAGTTATTTATTTAAAGAAATGTGGGATAGCAACATAATCAGTGACTGTGATTGTCTTAAAATTATTTGAGCGTGGTGACGTTCTAATTAATAACAATTATAAGTAATAGAAGACGATCACTAGTTTTGTTCATGATCATTTTAAAATCATCAGCTTGATATACAAAATTGAAAGTTTATCGTTGAAATGGAATTTAAATAGTAAAGAAATAAAACTATCGATCATCTCAGCGCGATAAAATTCTTCAACTCTCTGACCTTAAGCGCATTTGGAATGATCAGATCCGTGATTTACACATTTCGTGTTTCTCATCGTAAAACCCGCCATTTCTTATAGTGTAGCGAAAGACAATAAATAATTTCCATTTCGCTAGCCATTGATTTGAAGTATTTTCCCTGATTGTTGCGCGTTCTATTCATGATGACATTTCAGATAAAATTTTCCAATCTTTTCGCTCATTCGTTTAGCTTCATGTTGTGTCTGATATTTAACCTGTTACGCTGAATTTTGTTTTATTTCATTCATTTTCAGCAACCGTTTTCATCATGAATATCTTTCTGATTTCTTTTCCTAACTATTTTCAAGAAAATCAGTCACAAATTTCCTGAAAACCAACGAAACTATCAGCAAAATGATGCAGCGTTCACTTGGTGATGAAGAAACGTGCTTTAATTAATTTTTTTCTTCTCTTTTTAACTTCAAATCGCTTTGATCGGTACAATTTTACACTTCCCGTATTTACCCACAAAACACGATTATTAAAACCATTGGTGAAGCTTTTGTTGTTGATATGCAACCTGCTAAGACCTCGGTGTTAAGCGAACACCTCCAATAGGTAGAAGATAATAAACATTTACTGGCTAGATTTCTATTCGCAAAAAAGAGAGAAAGAAATATTAATAAATTATTTATGAAGAAAAGTTTGCTTTTGGGTGCTTCATGCTGCGATTAGATAACCACAATATTTATTATTTGTTTACATCTATGGAATAATTTCTGCGATCAAAAAATTTCCTTGGGCTTTTGTCATCGTCATTTTTTCACGATGAGTTAATAGTAAAAATTAAAAAATAAAGAAATATAAATAAAAGTGAAGGGAAATGTCAACGCCTCGTAATTTTATTTTTCTCTTTCATGAAATTACCGGCCAGAAGGTGCAAGATTAATTTTAAGGGATATTTAAAGAGAAATTAATGAAGTTGGAATAGTTTTCATTTTATTAGTTTCTATAACTAGGCAATAACTAATTTCGCAACATTTAATAAAATATTTCTGTCAAATTAAACACTTAAAATGTCATAACATAAATATTTATTTGTTTTATTCAATGAATTAAGCTGCTGGAAAAAACATCGTTGGTGTCAATGAGTATTGAAATATTGAACTTTAATATGCAAACAACGAAATGAAAAGAATGTCGAAGCGTCGTTTTGTGTCCCTTAAATGCGGGCACTTATCTTTAAATTGTTTTGCGTTGTGTTTTGTTTCAACACGCCACCATAACTTCAAAGCACGCTTTTTAATCGAGTTTTAATGCTCCAAGCAAAATGTACAAAGGGAAAAATTCATCCTCATTTGTTATATGCTGACCTTTGGTGATTTACGCTTGGCACACATTTCACCATCATGATTGTAATATTTACGAAACATACCGACAAAAAGTTTTCACTCAGGAAGTCATTAAAATTCAACAAGAAAATCTCATCCTTCAGCCACCTGAAGAAAGTCAAAAAGTCAGAAAACTTCTGAGGCCACTTTATGTGATGGAAAAATCTTGATTTAATTATTTTCACGTCTTATCAAGATCGAGTCTTCCGACTCTTGAAATGAAAAGTTTCTTTTGTGTGTGTGTGTGGAGATTTGTGCCCATATCTATAATGAGCGAAAAGAACCTTCAAAAAACCATTATTGAGTTGGAAAGAACAAAAAGCATCGAAAACTTTTTCCTAAAAAACTTTCCATAAAACAACCAGCAAAAATCAATTTAAGAAGCGTTAAGAAAATGTTTTCCTGTTGCCATTTCCATCCGTGTGTAAACTGTAAAGTCCAAAGGACAGGAAAAGAATTTCATCCGAGATTTTTCATCACAGACGAAAGACCATAATGGAATTATAGACTTTTTACTACTTTTACAGAAGGCTGACACGGAAAAGTCGACGTCTTGTCATGTAATTAAATTTTCATTTCGTCATTTGGCGAGCGTCATGACAAATTTCTTTTCTTTTACTTTTCGTAACGAACATTTGTTCGGCTTGTCGTGGCATAAACTTTTGAAAAGACGAAACTTTAAGCATCTTTTACCTATGAAGGTAAAATAAATTCAAGGAGATGATAAACGGGATAGAAGTTAATTTTATTTTGGGAAAATGACTCAAACTTCATTCTCTAAAAAGTTTTAAAATTTCTTAAATATTTTAAATTTTATTCCTTATTTTCCAAATGATTTCTTTATTTAATTTATTTATTTCTTAGATTGATATTCTAGTTTTGCCAGCCATTTATTATCTTATGAATCTTCACATCTGATTACTCTTGGCTTTTATGCAATTTTAATAGAATTGATTTAAAAATTTATTGTCAAGATTTTTAGCCGTAAATTGTGTTTTCTGGCTACTGGAAAATAAATCAATTGTTATGGTTTTTGCTGCACATTATCGTTCGACGACGAGAGTCGTTTATAACATCGACAAAAGGCAAATCACAATGCAACTTTTTATTATTAAATCGTGGCTTTCATTGCGATTATAAATAATTCGATTGACTCTCTTAAATTGAATATTTATTTGTTTTTTGTTTCATCGCTGGTAATTCTCTCAGCCTCCCTTTGACGTGGCTCGAATCGTATTTCATTTTTCAGCTCCCGAAAAACCGCAATTGTATTGTAAGCAATTTGACTATTGAACTGCTGATAAATGATTGTTCAATTCATTCCGCAATGTTAATGTAAAAGTGTTGAACAGCAGTGGGGAGTTTGTGTTGTTGAGTGACTGAGAAGTTTGTTTGTTGCTTTAAATTGACCAGACAATGAGACTTGAAAAAGATTTTCAAGGTCTCATGCAGCAGTCCATTGGAAAATAAAGTTCCACAACATCAAGTTGACGTTCTAGTAAACGTAGAAAAAGTATAATTGATGTCGTTTTATAGAGAGAGAGCGATAGTTCCACATCATAAACATGAAAAAAAAGAAAGATCTTTATGCTATTATTTCCGCTTAAGAGATTTATGGTTTTCGCTGTGCTGTACACAAGCAATTGTCGTTCGGGTAAGAAACAACATCACGGATTGTACTTGCACACATTTTTTGTGTCTTTTCTTCATTACCGTTCGTTTAGAAAACTTTGCATCGTATTCTGTGAAAAATTAATGTTTCGTCGCGTAATGATAGCCAAATGAAAACGTCGCACCAAATCGTCGTCGAACAGAAGAAAGATTGTAATCAGGAGAAAATCAGCACAATTATTAAATGGAGTAGTAAACGCGACACACAACAACTTAATGATTATGAAAATTTCTCATGCGGGCATATAAAGATGATTCAAATCTAATGAGCAATTTTCCAGCTTTGCTTTGGTGATGGGTTAGCTAAGTTGACTTGTTTGGTTTCTCTTTTCCATTCGCCAACAACAATAATGTTACATGAACGAATGAAAGAGAACAGAAAAAAATTTATTAAATTAAGCGTGTCACATTCAAAGTTTACCGAAGCCTCGATCAATCTCCTCAGATCGTTTTTTTAAAACAAATTCGTGACATATCATACCATTAATCATATTATCAGACAAAATCAATTGTCGGAGGTTTACTGTGACCACCAATAATACCTCACGTCCACAAAGGTTGGTCTTTTCTTTTTATCAAAGATCATCATCGTCGCCCTAAACCTTTAATCGAATCAGAAGAAATGAAAAAGTTTTTTTTGCGTGAAGAATTTCTTCTTTTTCAAAACTTTGTCGTTGTGGCTTTAATCCAATTTATGGTTGCTGTTATTCGCACACTCACTGCTGTAAAGTAAAAGTTCTCTCATTTTTTTCTTTCACTTTGGGTTTATTTTTTCGGGGGATGAACGGGAGGAAATAATGAATCAAAAGGAACTTCTTTTCTCAACGTAATCCAATTTCTTTCCAGTTTGCACAAACTCGTCGAGAAAGGAAGCGATTATTTCTTTTCTTTCGTTTTTTTTCTGTTGGCCGATGGAAATTATTCTTGTAATCGTTTCATTGTCGACATTTTTAGTCAGAGTTGGATCTGCAGTGGAAGAAAGAATAAAATTGCATCGTAATCGTTTCCATTAAGATGTGCCCGAAAGCATTTCTTCGTCTTCTGTTAAAACTTGTGGCTATCGTCTTTACCTTCACACAATTTTCATTCGTTTTATTGATTTTTCTTAGGCACATAATTTCGAATATTGACTGAAGAACATGACGAAGACATGAAATGCAATTTCTTTATATGTTACATGATGCGAAGTGCATTGAGACGTTACAAACTTTTAATTTTGTACATCTTTCGCCATCATTTTCAATTTAATGCATTATTCAGGCCATTTATGTTTTCGTTGATGCACTGTGGGACTAATTAGGTCTTTCTCCTTTATTGAAAAGACTTTTTTTTGTGTTGATACGAGCGAAATTTCTTTTATATAAAATAAAAACTTGTCATCCGAGATTGTCGCTTCCTTTTCCTTCGAAATGCACTCGCACATAAATATCTCGCCTCCAAGCGTTGAAAATAAGGACATTCTTGAAAAGGACGATTACAGGATGTGATTTAGATGATGATGATGTTGAAGAACAGAAAATGTTTTATTCATTTCACTATTATGTGAAAGGATATCATGTCAACATTGCGCTGTTATGTCTCGAGAGCCTCAATTTTATCCGCTCATTCATTCATTGGCATGAGAAAATAATTTTCTGTTTGCTTTTGTGTCAATTCAGTCCTTTTTATCAAGATAGAAAAAATCTCATTGATGACACCGAAGAAATGCAATGTCTTGAGTTGATCTGAATTTTCGTCTTCTTTTCACGAATGGCATTAAATTTCAATGTTTTCATTCGAGAAGCACTTCACGTGCAAGAAATAAATTATCTTAAAAAAATGAAAAGATTCATCGATTCAATCATTGCCCGAGTAAACGAAGATCAATCATAAAAGAACCAATCATCCATCGATCACTCTTGTTTCTCGAGTGGTCATTTCTGTGAAGAATCGAAAATTAAATAAAAGACTTAACAATGAGTTGTACAATATTGAAGTTGTAAAGAAAGCAGAAGAAATGATTTCATTGGATCGATAATGAAAGTTCATTTAAGCTATGAACATTTTAAATTCATAGCTGAGAAGTTGGAAAGAACTTCAAAACTCTAGTGAAATAGCACAAACAATTGCAAACTCCCCAGACTCTTTGGCTCTTTACTTTTTTTTTGTTAAAGCATTACAACGATGGTGTTGCATTGATTAGAATCATTTCATTATTTCGCAGTGGGAACTGAACGGTCAGGTCAAAAATAGAAGTAAAACTTTTAAAAAGAAGAAGGCAAGGCATCATAATCCCTGACCTACATACACTGATCCACAATGTCATGTGATTCATCATTTGGCATTTGGTGCAGGTACAAAAGCGTCAAGAAAGTCGTCGGCATTCAATTATCCGATATCGGAGGCGAGAAATGAATAATGGAAATTTCTCTAATTTGCATCAGATTTAAAGTCGAAGCGAAAACAATTTTTTTTTGGTTTTGTTTTGTCGTAGTTGGACCTTGTTACGCTTAGTTCTCTTTTTCTTCCCATTCGGGTCAGATGGAATGGAATATTATTGTGCAAAATTGATTTTTTTTCTCATTCAGTCGTAACATAAACACAACAACATCAAATCTACGTAATCAATTAATCATTTCTCGTAATGACATCGACGAAGAAGAAAAAATGCATAACGTAAATTGGAAAAAGAAATTTGACGAAGCATGTCCATTCAAAATATTGAAGCGTTAAATATTTTTGTCAATAACGAAATGTTCTCTGTCTGGTGACTAGAATTCAGGGAGAGTTTAGCACAATTGATTGCTGTAGATTTTCATTTATAAAAGTTAGTTTCACAGCATCAAACATTCACTTATTTATTCATAACTACATGAAACTGTTTCGATGATGATTTCTATGATTTTTTTTCTGCCGACTCATCATTGAACATGAAAAGCTGAAGCAGAGACCAGTAAAATCATTAAAAATACCAATTCTGTCGATCAATAGACGATAAATATCGTTACGTTTAATTTCATTATGAAATCACCTTCGTTCTCATGAAGATTTCTTGTAAAGATTTCTTTTTGTTAGCACCAGAATTGGTCACTAAGCGAAGTAGTCGAGAGAAAGACCAAGAAATATGATTGATGACTTTTTGACATCTGATCGTGTCAGAGTGAAGGAGAATGATACGTTAATATCGCCCAGAAACAGATTCCCTTTAAAATTGCCATTCTTTCTCTTCTGACCTTTTCACATCGAACAAAAACTTTTCATTTTCACTTCCACACCAAAACATTGTGCAAATTATGTCGTTCGCATAACTTTCAATAAACATCTTAAGAAAATCCCGAAACAACAATCGTTCACGGAATTAATCAGTTTCTTTTACTCACTCTTGTCTCTTCATTTCATTCATAATTCTCTAACCAAAAAAAGGTTTGTACCTCGTTAACTTATCTCGTGTAATTTTTCACTTATACTTTCCAGATATTTATATTTTATTTACTTCATTTCGGGAGGGCAAATGAAATGACTGAATGAGTGAAAAGAGAAATGACTTATAATTTAATTTTCTTATCGTCGACAAAAGATCTTTTTAATAATTTACAAATTAATACATGAATAATAGAGCATGTAAATATTGAAATATCTACTTAAATGAACTCACTCAACCCTATGAGTATTAATTTTATATTAAAAGTCTAGTAAGACTGTCAGTTATTTTCAACTTCATTACTCACTGGGATCAAATTTAAATATCCATCAAAATAATGAAAACAGCGAAATCGTTTTCATTTACTCTCTCAAGCCCCACAAAGGCGATACGATTTAAGTAATAATATTGTTAATATTGAAACATTTATGGGTGTATCAATCGATTGTTGTTCGAACAAAACGAATATTTGATACTAATTTTATTTTCTTCTTTTTATTCTTCTGTGTCGTCTCAGTTGTGCTGCATGAGACAAGGGATGGGCAATCAGAAAGATGGACGTAAAAAAGAGACAAGATTAGACTTAGATAAGATGTGAAAAGATCAAATCTTTTGACGAACTGCATTTAGTTAACATTTCATAATAAAATGTTTTGATTTAATAAGACGAAGAGAATTTGTAATTGTCAGAATGATGGGATAGTTTCGATTTCCTTTCTTCTGTTGATGAATATGATGTGAGAGGATTTTACATTTTTTTAAAGTCTTGTTACTATTTTTGAGTGTGTATTAAGATAGAATAAATTTAAGTGAGAATCATTCATTGTTGTGAAGACAACAACAAGCTGTATGTATGAAATCTGTCACAATAATGGACCACGTCTATTCAACAAAAGAAGTTAGACCTCTTCGACGTTATTATTCATTTAAATTATTTAACTTTTCAATAGGTCATGACTCGCTTTTCTTCTTCAACTCATGATTCCATTCGATTTACATTTAAATGAATTTTAATAATTTTCTTTCAACTTCTTTGTTGTCTTCTGTCTTCATTCAATTTAAGCGCGCACTGAACTGGTGTTGTGTTCGTAATCTCTGACTTTGGGTTGTGTCTATGAGTCCACTTTTGGTGCGAACTCGTCATCGAACAACATGACATGACCTGACAATTGTCTGGTGAATGCTTTGAGACAAATTCGATGGAAAACATTCGTAGATGGATGGAGACGAGAATTGACACTCCTCAAAGTGCTTTGTTGTTCTTCGAAAAACATTAAAAACGATGAATTTTTAATGCGACGATGGATGGACGAATGGTGTGCTGTATGTTCGTTATTAAAAATGATTTATTATTGTTTGTATTGATATTAATATCTTTAAGAGAATGAATATATCTCGTCTTTTCCTTCACTTTGATCACTTCATTCTTTGTTAATAAATTCATTTTCGTTTCGTTTTGCACATCGACTCCAACAATGGGGAGCGTTGGACATAATTATGATCTGTCTAAACATTAACTGCGATAATGATCGAGTGAGTTTTGGTGTCTGAAAATGATGTTTTGGAAAAATAATTTCATCTCATTCATTATAAAGATCTGACATTAAATCCATGAATGGAAAGAAAAATCGCCAACAACTTAATTTAAGTACTGGTTCAATGTCAAAATAAAATATTTAAAATTTCATTTCAACTCGCAATTCTTTTGGAATTCAATAATCTCAACTTATACGAAAAGAGATTGTAATTGAAATTTTATTTGATTAAATGTAAATGAATTTCGATTTCATTTTTTATGTGACAAATTTAATCATGAAAACATTTCGGTCCATAACATTTTTTTCTTCTTTGATTCATTACCAGGAATTCTCAAGATTATTATTATCTCGCCTTTCCTTTAAAGATATAAAACTTTCTGTTTGTGAATCATTTTTATCTTATTTCCGTTTTCACGTTGTCTGAACAAAGCAAGTTTGTTTGGTTGTTTGTTATTCTTTCATCGTTTTATGGAGCTTAAGGTCTGTAATCATCGTCATGAGGCAGCACCTTTGAACTGGTATCTGATGAACACAATCTGTAAAACAAAAGAAAATTTCAACTTTACGCCAACGAAATAAACTGAGACAATGTTTTAGTCGAATAGAAGTAAATCTCATTATTAATCTAGAACAGTAAACTGATTGAAAGTGGAGGATGAGTGTGAGGGATGATGTCGAACGTAAATTGATGGGATTGACACAAAGTAATAAGAAAAAGAAAGAAAGAAAGAAGACTCTAATGCAATAAAATTGTAAAACTGTTGCATCTTTGGTATTATGAGGATGAAATGATATTGTAAAAGACGGAAAGAAAAGCAAAAGATCACTTTAAAGGCGAGGCCATTGCAAATCACGTCTCTCGGTGCTTCGTTTCTCTTCATCTTTCCAAAAACCCGTCTCTGATCCGAAAAGAAATAATAAATAAAACAATTGAATGAATGAGGAGATGAAACAATAATCTAAACTTTATACATAGTCGAATGTTGTGAAAATGTCGAGTAACGTTCCTAAATCCAATTTCGATGCTTATGAGAGAGGGAAAATTTATTTATGTGGGCATCACTACGAACATGGCCTCACAATTATTCTTCAATCTCCTAACATTGTTTTTAACAATTTCTTCAATGAATTTATTTATGCAGCGTGATGAGAAGACGAGAAGTGAAACTGGAAATCAACACAAAGCCCTTAATATGAATTATGCTGTGACGCGAATAATCAAAGTTTTGATTAGAATTAGATACGCCACGACTTCGAAGCACAATAAACTCGTCTACGATGTGAAATCTGAAGTCAACAACTATTCCTTGCTATTAATTTAATTGTTTTGCATAAATTGCTTATTTCTTTCTTGTTTTCACCGCTTTTTGTTGCTTCTGTGATTTATCATTTACTGGTTTTCGTATCTCGTGTGTTACGTTAACTCACAAATCATTTTTGCAGATGTAAATATTAAAGAAATTTTGAATACTCAATTCAAACTTTAATTGAAATTTGATTGGATCCTTTGAAGATTTGAATGTAACTTCTGCATTCAAAATCTTTAATTTAATGCAACTGCAAATGTATCAAATTTCCTAACGATGCGACGAAGACACTTCTCAGTTTACCTTTCCAAAAGCTTTCTGCATCTTGTCAATGTTTTATATGACATCTGACGATGCAGAGATGAATATCAAAAACATGAAAGTGTGTTTTAAGTGATCCGATTTCTTATGACGTCACAACTAAATCTCATTATGTAAACGAATTATTTTCATGGGAACATGATTTAAATTACACGATAAAGAAATCTTTTGCTAAAAGGATCTCTCGAGTCGAGATATATTTTTGCATTTGGCTTTTTTGGAGCTTAGTTTGATGGAAAACTGAATGGCAAAGAGGTCTTATCTTAATCTAATTATTTTGCTACTGCAGCTCATTCTACACGACAACAAATAGTTTTACTTTAACTAAAGGAAAAAATCTCTTAAAAATAAAGCAGTTGAAAAGAAAACAACATGAATGTTTACAAAATAAATGTCAAATGTAAAGCAGGCGAGTGAACAAACATTTCCTAATCTATCGACAGAATCTCATTGAAACTTCTCAATTTCTTCAAGATAAGGTTACAATTCATTTTAAGATCTCTTTTCTTACAACATTAAGGAAAGAATTCCAACAATTGCAACACTGCGTTTGATAATCTTGTTGCTAAAAAATCAACAAAAATGAAAACGTTCCCAGACGTCTTGTCGAAGGCCTTCTTCGATAGTCCATTGTGAGAAGTTCATAAAAATTTTGATGTTTTAAAATTTGTACAAAAGTTGACGATTGTTCAGAGAGATTAAAACTTCGCATATATACACATAGAACATAAATAGAAAAGAATTGAGAATGGAAAAATAGCTTGAAGCATAAAAGACGTGAAATATGAAGTTCTAAGGAAATTTATGGCCTTTAGGCGTGAGATGGACTCAATAGAAGAAGCTTAAGCAATTAATTCAAGATTTTATTAAGCCAACTTCCAATCGAAGGTCTTTTTGTTATAGTTTTGGAGTCTACCTGAGGAAATAAACTTAAAAATGTAAAGAAAAAAGCTGCACAAACAAACAAATTAAATGCATCCAATAAAGAAAGAAAATGAAATAAAAACTGAAATCGAATTAAGCAGTGAAACGTGCTCGATAAATTAAAATTCAGAAGCAATTAATGATGCGGGTATGGAGCGCGTATTAATTTTCTTCTGGCCTCTAGGTGAGAAAAAGTGCTGTAATAGCTCATGTGTAGTAAGCACACGGCTTTGCTGGTGTCACGTTTAATTTGTTTTAGCTTTTCACCTTTTTGTTTCGCTTCTCGTAGAGAGGAAATATTTTTTCTCTGAATAAATTAACGTTCGCGAACTTGTTTTTGTCCCCAGTGCTGTAATAAAACTTTCCATTAACTTGCCGAAGAATAATATCAAACACATATGGAACATTAATTTCCTCAGCATTTATTTATGCATTTAAAGTCTTCTCAGAAGTGTCCTGAAAATTTATGCGCGATACTCGAGAAATATTAAAACAATCGAATGGTTATGATTGGCGGCACAATCATTTTATGCTTCTAAATTTGTCGGCATTTCAACAATTTAAATTTGAAATAAATGCAATTGCAGTTCTCTGAAATAATTTGAAGTAATTTTGTGATTTGTCGGCTTTTTATAACAACGAATTCAATTAAAGTGGCTCGCGCCAAAGCAGGTGTGAATGCGGGTAATTTTATGTTAAATGGAAATTTTTTATGCTTAAGTCATAGATTTTAAATTTGATGCTGTACACTTTTCAACTTTCCTTTCTTTATGATGACTTTTAAAAGTTTTTTTTCACTTTATCTTCTCATAATTTTCCTACCCTCATGCTGTCGATGTATTCATAAGAAGTTTTCAAAAATTATCTCAACGATGTCATCAGACATGTTTTTCACATTAAGAACTTGAACTTCTGTTTAAAGATAAAAATAGATCAAGAAAGATTCTCGCAAGGGTTGTAAATGTCAGTTTCGTCAGTCGAGTCGACTTTTAAACTCTTGAGTAGTTAACCATGCATGTTGGGAGGATGTGAGTTGAACACGTTATTCAAGTGGTCAGAAAAGGTCTTTCTGTTGAAAGAAAAACATTCGAAAGATTTATAATTGATTAAACAGATTAATTAAACTTTGCTTTTCATCCAAGAATGAACGGACATTTCAAAGCATTTGAATTTAGATTTAAAGATGAAACGATTTGCGTTTTCTTTTCAAAGAAACATCTCTGAGAAGAAACAACATTCAGCGAGAAACATTTAAGTATCTCGCACTCATTAGAGACACATTTTATTTATGATCTTAACCTCATGTCCATTTCCAGATGAGAGTTTATGTCTTACATTACACAGTGGATAGAAGGAGGGAATGACTTGACTTCAACTTAGGCACCGTCGCTTCTTTGACATGTGTGAAACATATGCATAAAAATGTTTTCTCAAAGTTTTGATTCTTGAACAAAAGAAGAGCATTTAAATAGACAAAAACATTTCGTTTTGTTTCGAAACTTTGCTCTTTCCATGAAACTAGTCGCTCAACTCATAATTGAATCATCTTTCTATTGTTGCTTTGTGATTTACTCGAAACATGAAGTTTTTTTTTGGGGATTGGCTCGCTGAGATCTTCAAAATGCTACGTTTGATGGAAAAGAAGAAGAAGAAATTTACATTTAATCATTCCAATTACATAAGTCACTCGCTCGATCGAAATTCCATGAGGAATTGAATCGACAAAAATAATGTCTTTGAATATACAAAAGACGATAAACACGCGAGAGATTCCAAATGGGAAACCGACAAGCGGAATATTTGCGAATAGAAGTCAAAGAACTCCGTCTGAAGTTAAGAAATTAAAGTTGCATCCGACTGATCACTTCCAAAGCAAAATAAAAAATATTTTTGAGATAAAAATAAGAGTTGAAGAGAAGAAGAAAATTCCTATTTCGCTTGAAAATTGCACCCAAAAAACCAACAAAAGTCAGGCTGAAGCAGCATGTCGAGTGAACAGAAGAAAGGAAATTAAAATTTGTGCACAGAAAAAGAAAAGAACAAAAAAAATGTTAATCTTGATTTCTCGTTGCGCAAAAAGAATGCATTTTAAGTCGACTATGCTGCTGCTGTGAAGCAGTTTCCGTTGAGTGACCCTTTCATTTAAATATAAAAAATTATTTCTCTATTCCGCTTTCCGTCGTGAAGAGTCGCAAAAGTCAAATGCATGTCGCAATCGTACATGAAAGTAATAACAGAGTGTAAGATGTGCACCATAACCGAACCAAAATTTACATTTCATTCAACAGACGGAACACAATATTGCACACATGAACTTACAGTTGCTGTAAAAGATGGCAAAGAATAAATTGTTTGTTAAAGAAGATCAAGGAAAAAGAGATTGCCAATGATACACATTTTAGAAGTCAACAGAATAAGATTAAGTAAATACAGTGAAATGTTTTATAGTCTGTGATCTTCATAATTATATCTCAATTTAAATCAAGTCATTTGATTGTGATTAATAAACTTTTACGATTATTTTTTATGTCATTCTACAACACAGCATTCACTGTACCACTTCTCAAAAATATCTTTTTTTCTCTTTCCTTTTTTTATTCGCTTAATTAAAAACGCATAAAATGAAGCAGAAAAAAGAAACTCGAGAATTCTTTTTTTTATTCTCATTTGGCTTAAAATAAACAGTCATTAAAACAATAAATAAAGTCATACAGCAACAAAGAGGCGACTCATATGAATGGCAAAGTATAATATTAACAGATAATAATGAATGGACATTGAAGAAGAATAATTGTTCGTTTGTGATGTTCCAGTACTTGAGCTGGAACTATGAGGTTTTTAAATGAGAGCAAAATAAGACTTTTGGATTTGTTCGAACGAAGAAGTAATCCTTGAGAAGAAAAAGTATCTAAGTATCTACCGTCTTTTGCGGAACTGGACCCACGTGCTTTATATTAAAAATATAAAGCACATGTGCTTTATTTTCGTGGGGTGCTTTAATTTCCGTCGTTTTGCAAACACTCAACACAAAACCCCCAAAACAAAACAAATCAGTGAAAAAAGCGAAAACGAGCGTTTCATTACAGAAAGGTTGAAGGCATTTCTGGTGTCTCTTTTATTAACTTTCATTCTTGTTTATTTTTCTATCGTTCTGTAACGGGAAATTACAAAGTAGTGCTTTATTTTCGGGGGGTGCTTTAATTTCCGTCGTTTTCCCAAACAGTGCTTTTTATTCGGTTCAAATGACGTTTTTGCAAAACCCCGAGTATAAAGCACGTGGGTCCAGTTCCGCAAAAGACGGTAGTCATAAGAATAATAAGAAAATCTTGTTGCAAGATGGAGAAGTCATCAGTGTCCTTTAACTACAGCAATTTAATCCACCTCATGATTTATTGCACACTCGTTGGGAGTTATGAAAAGCGTTATGCATTCCCATGTTTGCTAACAACTGTTCAGCGAATTTTTTTCTCCTTCATTCGTTTATTCGACAATTTATGAGAAGTGAGAAATTTCATTCAGGAATGCGTCATTTGAAATTGCAGCGGATATTTTCAACCCATTCTGTGCAGTGTGTTTCACTCATTTGGGAATCGTCTTTTAATATTCTTTATTATGGAAATTATTTAGTTTCTTTTTCAATGTTGGACAGAGAGAATGAGATCATTTCTTGATGTCGTTTGTCGGGTGCTTTATGTCTCTAGATAGTGTGAGAGAGAATTTCATTCTTCTTCCAAGCTTCTTCTTTTTATTCTCCATTCTTTTTTTTTGTGGAAACATTTGTTACGTCGCTTCACAGACTGTGCACAGTTAGGTTTTTCTTCGAGTAGCACTTTTTGGTTCAGTGCATCGCTTCGATGAACAGGAATGCACTTTGGGGATTGAAACCAAAGTTTTTTTGTCTCTTTATTATTTTCTAGTTAATGAAATGTTTTAAAAATGAATTATCGAAGTAGTTGAGAGATACGTTCTGGTGACGTTTATGTGTGGATGTCATCATGACCGAGAGATTCTAATTTCCTATTCTAAATATGAAAAGAAAATCTCTCGACCACAGAACGAATATTCATGCTGCGTTCCCTCGCCAAAATGAAGAAGACTGGAGATAAAAATAAACTTTTTATTTCTTTTTTTTTGTCTAAAGAAGTTTTGGAAGGAAATCATCAGCGTGGTGCGTTGTCGAGCCGACTCTTGGGAGAGATTAAATCAGAATTGTCTTGTCTTTGATTTTCTTCTGTTGGTCAGTGAAAAATATGCTAAATTGTTAACTTTTAATTAACATATTTTGCTTGTTTTGGTCATCACTGAGGAAAACAATTAAAAGTATTAAAATTATCGCCTTAACGACCACAAACATTTTTTTAACTCAATTAATTTCACTTTTCTTTGTTATCAATGACAAGTGAAAGAAGAAATTTCAAATAACAACAAAATTTAAGTCTGGAAAAAAATAAAAACATTTTTGAAGGCCTTAGACGCGAGACAATTTTTATCGGACAACAAATTATCGATAAAATAAACAAAACGTGACAATGAAGGTTCATTGACCTTCTTCCAGCGGGTGACGGGAAGAAACACGAAACTTTTGTTTTTACAATTGTTTGAAGAAAAAAGTTTTATGACCGAAAGAGAAAATTTCATTATTTTGTATGAAATCGTGAAGCTTTTAAAAAAAATTTATTTCCATAATTTTCTTATGAAAATCTTGCGAGAATTGAACTAACGTTGATATGATTTGCGCAACGGCTAGAAATTCGATGAAGAAGCTTTACATGTATCATCGCGAATGTTACCATTACACATCTCGCTTATGGAAATCATTCCGCCCGCCCTTACTCGTAATCATCCTTTATTTTCCCCCACGCACACATGCAGAGTTTATTTTAAATGGTCCTCGTGAAATATCCCACCTTCACATGTGTTGTATTCATTTTCCGACATCGATACACAGTGACATCTTTTGTAAAATGAAATGTAATTTCATTGTGCTTATCACTGACCACTGGTTATGGAATTAGGTCGCAATCAATCAATTGATAAGCTTCTAATTAGGTTTGTTCATTGAATGTTTTTCTTTATCAATTGATTGATTTAAAGTTCTTTTTTGTTCTCTTTTAATTCACAGGTATTGAAATTGATTAAGTTGTTGTTGCATCATATAAAAAAGTTTTTTACGCGACTTTCTTAGTACTTTTATGTTCTGTCCCAGTGAAGGAAGAAAATCTCGTTACTCAGAGTAAATTTTTATATTGAAGAAAGATGTTCTTGTTCACCCAAGAAACCATTAAAAGAAGCATGAAATCAGCGCGAGGAGAGTTCCGCGAACGTTGGCGGTGAAACATGCTACAAGCATCGCGGAAAAAATAACATAAAAATTATGAATGAATAAAAAAAACTGAGACTTGTTGTAAATCGCTGTGATGAATAAAACGAAGAAAAAAAAAGTCGAGGGAAAATCCATCACAAGGAATAATAATAATTTTCTACTCATCTTTACGATAATCGAGTTTTATTCTGAGTTCATTTCGTTTTAATTTTCTATCTTAACAGTATCAGTCGTTTAACTGTGACAAAAGCTGGTTTTAAATTTAGTCATTCATTCGGCGATGTTTATTTGTTTGAAGAGTCTGTGTGTAAAAAATATCTCGCTGAATATGAACAGTTGTTTTTCTTATCAAAAATAAATTAAGAAAATTCTTTAAGCACACTTTAAAGAAGAACTTCGATTACTGATAATCTTACTTTCAAATTTTTCTTTCTAAAAG
This sequence comes from Clunio marinus, assembly GCA_900005825.1. Lineage (NCBI taxonomy): Eukaryota > Metazoa > Arthropoda > Insecta > Diptera > Chironomidae > Clunio > Clunio marinus. Next base: position 110,555 of record CVRI01000046.1, on the reverse strand, counting down.
TTGAATTCCATCATGAAATATGCACTAAAATATTCATCAGCATACTGAAACATTTTCAAACTTCTAAGTTAATGAATCATTTATTTGAAACACTCGGACAAGTATAAAAACTATGAAAGCGATGATTAAGCAAGCACATGACATTTAACGCGATTTTCTGGTTTCTTTGAATTATCCAACAAAGGTAATAACGAAAAATGTTTCAGTCTTTGAAAAAGAATTGATTTTCTCATCTCATCACTTCGCTTTTCTCCATGAATCATCACCCAACTCTGATATTTTTCAAAATGGAAATCCATGTTGACCACAAACCGTTTTTCTTCTTCCTTAGTACATTTTCATCATAACGAGAATAGATTTTTTCTCCTCTTTCCACCCACACCTTGAGTGGAGGGATGGTGAAAGAAGAAAAGAGAGAAAGTCTGATGAAGAAGAGAGTGAAGAGCGAGTGGGGGGGTTGAAAGAGTAGGGAGAGGGTGGAAAGATATCGCAACACATAAACGGTGGAAACAGGACGTTGCGCGCGCATCGGAAAATAGAAAGTCGCATGGCACTTTCACATCTCATACAACAACCGTCACCCTCATATGTGGAAAAGGATGTTTATCACTTTATAAGTATGTGTTTGCTTCTCTCGTTTTCGATTTATGTACATGCATGAGATTAGTAAGGGGAGATTTTCTCAAAGACTTTTTAGTGGTCTCTCTAATGAAATGAAATTATTTATTAATTTCAAATTTATCTAATTAATTTTAAACAAAATGTGTTAAAAAATCTCCGGCGGTTGTAATAATTGAAACAATTTCATGTCCATTTCCGATGTGAATGGAAATCCTACAATTATCCAATCCAATACATTGATATACATACATCGAAATATCTCAGTAATCATCATAAGAAAGAGAGTCAGTCTCTCTGGACCAAACATCATCACAAAACTTTATATAAAGTAAGCAAGAAAAGAGAGGAAAAAGGGAAACTAAATAAAATCTTCGACCATATGTATAAATGTTGCATGAAGTTGAACTGTACGGACACACATACATCAACACACCGCCCCGATTCTCCGACTCATTCGGCCAGCAGCGAAAGACAAGAAAAGAAAATTAGATAAAATTGTGTTGTATTGTGTGCGCGGCGGGAGAGTAAGTGAGAGCGAGTAACAACAAATCGAGTACTCGACACAACTGATTTTCCCATTTTTTCAAAAAGAAATATAATACTAAATGAATATAAAAAAAAAGAAGGAAAAGAAGCAGCGAGACACGAGAAATGATGTAGTAAAGTTTTTCAACGGAGTCTTGTGTGTTACGGGTTGTGCTATGTGTTGTCGCTCCGCTTGTGTATCGCTCAACTTTATTTTCTTTTCATTCTTTACGGTGCTGTTTAGTTTTCCTTCACATTAGCTACACGATAGACGCACGACGACGTGTGATGCGGAGGATTTTTACATCTCTTCGTCGATCTCATATTAGAAACATAAAAATAACGAAAAAGGGAAAAATTGTCTCGTGAACCTCGTGTTGATCTTTGAAGAGAAGAAAGTTTGAAGAAAAGACATTTATTCGTGAGAAGAAGGAAGCAAGGAATTTTCCAAAAAAGCAAGTCGTTGAGTCTCCCTTCTCGAGTGTGTTTGACTCGCTCTACTCGTGCTTCACGTATATATAATTTTTTTTTCGGGGGGGTTCACCAATTTTAGTGGTTGCTACACACAAGCAGTGGTTCAGTGAGAGAAGAAGAGATACACTCGGATGACTATTAAAATCTCCTATGTACATGTGCCATGAGATATAAATATGCTTTCTTCAGTGGATGGGGACATTTATACATTTATGTATGGTGAACACACAATATTTTTTTTTATATCGTTTGGCCGGTGAGTTAACGTTTCTTCGTCCATCAATGCATTAGATGTAAACGGACTGTCGTCGAGTACGGACGCAAAATCTATTGATAAAAAATAATCAGTTTCTAAATAATATTTTTGAGGATTCTCATTTTTCCTTAAACAGAAGAAAACATTTTTGGCAAGTGAATTTTTCGTGAAAATTTCTGGATTTAATTTATAACAAAAAAAAGGTGAAAAATATTTTCTGGATTAAAAGAAGAAAAAAATATTTGAAATCAAGTGAAAGAATATTTTGTGATTCTAATTTTAAATAATTTTTTGGAAAATTATTTGAGTGACAGACAGCAGATAGAAAAATATTTTCAAAAATTTCTTGAAATTCTTAAATGGACATTTAACAATGATTTTCAAACAAAATTAAATTATGTTCAAATGGATTTTAGTCGAAGCAAAAAAAATTATTCGTGATGTATAAGAAAAAAACCTTTTTGGTCCATTTGACAGTGTCGTGAAATTTTTGATTTTAATTTGACAAAAGGACCTTAACAACAATAAAAAAGCCTTCTCAATTCGGCCAAGGATATTTTTTTCACAATTGTTCCATGAATAATTTAAATCATCGAAACGAGGAAGCAGTGAAGAGAGAGGAAAATAAAATAAAAATTTCTCGCTCCTCGTGAATAAAATTTTTTCGGCTGTGACTTAAGAAAAAGTAAAGAAAGAAGGAAAAATAAAAGTTTGAGGAAAGAATTTCCAAACGAACGGAAGTTGGGTGAAACACGGTGTTTTGTGTCTGATAAATACAATCTTGTGAGAGTAAAAGGAAGAGAAGACATAAAAATATCATCCAAAATGAGAATTAAAATGCCAGCTGTTCGTATTGCACAAGGTAATTACTCCTTTTAATTTATCACTTTGATTCAAGTTAAATCCACTAAGTGTACAAAATATTTTACGATTCTTCTGCTGAGTTTACAAATATCCATTTAATAAATTGAAAAAAAAATAATCCAGACGATGAAGGAGAAAGTTCTAACTCACCACGCGACTTACGAAAATAATTTCGCACTGAAACGACGATTGCTAATTTATTCATGTTTTCAATTAAACCGTAAGTCGTCGACTAAAAATATTTACAACGATGCTCATCGCACTTCTTCTTTTTTTGTCCTAATTGTAATTATTTCTTGTTGCCGCTATTTTTTTATGTACCCAAGAATTTTTTTATTCTCTGCCGACTGTCGTGCGATTTTTTTCCTTCTTATATAGCCAAGGACGAAGATGATGAAAAAAAATTTCTTATGTACTTTTCTCGCCTTGTAACAAGGATTTTCTCTCCTTCTGCGAATTTTCTTTTCTTTCATTCTTATTTTTTAGTCGTGAAGAAAAAAAATATCAACAAAAAATCGTAAAACGTTGCAGACAATGAAGATTTTCCTTTACTTTTCCTTCTGTTCTATTCAACAAGAAATTTTCTTCTCATTTTCTCACGATGCAAATTTAATTAAGATTTTTTTTATAAGCTATTAAATATATTTTCAATGTCGCAATGCGAAGATTTGTCGTCGTGGATCTAAGAAATCTGTAGTCAAGCTGGTGAAATCGGTTTCTACTTTAAACTTGCACCTTCGATTACGATTAAATGCGTCACAATAATTGATAAAGCAATTTTTAAATTTTCTATTTTCGGTCAATAGTCGTACGACATGTCGAGGTTTTTTTTACCTTGTGTCCGACGTCCGTTAAATGAATGATAAAATAATCAGCATTTCAAGATTGTACTGATAACAAAATCACAAAAAAAAATGAGAACGATTCATCACTTAAGTCGATGGCGCGTTGTGTCGTTCTATTTGCTAAGTGATTCGTTTTTCTTCACGATAAGGCTCGTGATGTGTAACATGACTAGCTGTTTTAAAAACAAGTGACTGAGCAGAGTTCTTTGGATTGGTTTCGTCCACAGTGTTGAGTGTCGCCCGCACCTCGTAATAAATATAAAAGTTTCAACACATTCGTCGCAAGGTTCACAACGAATTCAGTTCTTTAGCTTAGCTTTAATTTGTGTGTTTTTTTTGTCTATATGAAGGCAAACAATTGATAAGAACCGCCGTTTATTCCACACCACCATTAAAACGCCTTAATAAAGGTAAACAATTTGTTCATGATGTTCTTCTGCTTTTATTTGATTGAAGCGCAGTTAAGTTTGAGAATGTTTTCTCTTTTATCGCGAAGGTCTTTAAACTGGAGATCTTCTGACTTCGAAACAAAAAACAAACTTTCCTTGAGATGAAGGAAAAGTTCACCCTCAGATTTATGACATCGCTAACAAAAAAAAAGAACTATGAGTGAATTTAAATTTTTATCACCTGTTCCAGTTCGAGTGCGACTCAGGGCGACGAAACACAAAAAAAAAATAAAAATAAAATATGTGCCCAGGGTTTTATGTGGTCTCGTTTCTTTCTGTGCTATTTGTACAAATAAATTGAAGTTAGATAAGACGAACAAGAATGAATCCAACGCCAATTGCATTTTTAATATCAAAGTACAGCGGAAAAAATAGTGAAAAAAAATCAATATTTTCAGTTCTACATAAATTGCTGATAAGCGACGACAACTAAAATTCCAAAACGTTTTGCGGGTAGCAAAGGGCGATAATTTATATCTTGTGAGTTTGTGACTCAGTTGGGCTGTTTACTTGGTTTTGACGTCGTTTATTTGATCAATAAAAAAAACACATTTTTTCTATGCCCATAGCGCTTCGCTTCGGTTATCGTCAAGCAAATTTCACCAGGTTCGAGTCGAATGGTCATAAAAGTAGCGAATTCGTTTTATTATTACTTATTGATTTCAAATCTGCTCGCGATTGGGAAAATATTATGCTGATTTACGATTTCTACATAAAGTTCTTCCTTCACTTTATCGGCCTGTGCACGTCTTATGAAACAAAAAAAAAATCGGGGCAGCAGTTGCGGGGACATAGAAAACTGAAGAATCGATCAAACTTTTTTTGCCCCGTAAAAACTGATGTTTTATGTGTTTTTGAATTGGGAAAGTTTTTCTTTATTCTCACTCCTCGGAACTTGGGAAAATTTATGCTGTAAAAGAACAAATTCGTTTTTCTTTTTGCTGGAGGTTGGATAAGAAAAGAAAAATCAACATTTCTGAAACGCTTAACGTTGTTGAGCCTGGTTTGATTGGAAAAATAATTTTCTTGATTGATCATTGATATTTTTCTTTTGCCTAACAGTTTTTACAACTTATAAGTTTTGAAAATAAAATAAATTTTCAAATTGTCCTCGTTAATTTTCCAACAACTTCAATAGCTTTGACTCACGAAATTGTTTCTCTTTAGGCTAGAAAAGTTTCAATCATTCATTGAAAATATTTTATCACCACAAGACTTGATTTTTTTTTATCGATGTTAAGAACGAGAAAGGAAAACTTTTCCACTTTGAAGTTACAAAAAGTTAAACGCTTTTTTCTTTGTTTTTAAATATTCATGGCTTTACTGGACGTAAATTAAGTTTTCGTTGTTGAACTTTGTGAGATTTATAATCGCGAAATGCAAAACAATCAACTAAACTTTAACGAGTCAATAAAATAAAAAATACTTCTCAACATTTTCGAGATTTATATGATTCGGAAAATTTATTTATCAAAATGCTGATGTCACATCTGGAAGTTTAGATAGTTGAATAAAAGTTAGAATTTATTAGAAGTCGGGTATGGGTCAATGGGCTTTAATATTCGAGATCATCATTCCACGATAAATAAACAACACAAAGCAAGAGCAATAATCTTTGGGAAATGGTAGAGAAATCACCCATATAGAACATCGCTCGATTCTTATGTTTAACATATTTTTTATGCAAACTAGCTGCACATAGAGTGCTGGTTGAATGTAAAAAAGTCATTTGCGGATAGCGGAACAAGAAGAGAACCCAAAAAACCTCGTTATGAGGTCGCAAAGGTCTCGGTATGCCCTTCCACCAATAAACAAATAAAAATCGTTGTCGATTCGGGGACAATTGCATGGCAAACAATTATTAATATCATGCTGTAAAATAACAATAAAAAATTGTCGAAATAAACACAACCGAACTGAAAAGACAATGTCCTAAGTTACACAGCGTTCAACGAAGCGATATTCCGAATATGAGAGGAACTTTGAACCCTTTTAACGAGTTGAACATGTTGTAATCATTAAATCTAATGGGAAATGAGTAAAACGAGAGCCAAGGAACTCTTCGAAAGTTTCTAAGATTTTTTTCTTCTTTTTTTTAATTCGCGATGTCATGAGGTCTTGGGATCGGGTTGCGCATTGCTTTTGTTCACGGCATCGTCCATTTGTGTCGCCCTTTACTTGAATGCGTTCATTTAAAAAAAACTATGAAGAAGAAGCAAATTACTTCATGTCGTGTGGTCGATATGAACGACTCGCCTAGAAGCAAAAATAAGTAGAAACTTAATTCCATTCATTTCAATCTTTCTTAATGCTTGATTTATTGGAATAAATGTTTCTGTTATAAAAACAATGCTGGCACTCTCCCTGTCGAAAACCAAGAGAGGATGCGATTTTATGCAAAGTAAAAAATGTTCTGTAACTTATGCCCAAACAACGGCAGTTTTCATCTAACGAAAATGCATTCAATTGGAACGGAAGTCAACTCTTCTTCCTCCAGCGCGTGATTATCGCGAGATGCAACAAATTTCTCATAACCGAAATTCCTTTGTAACAATGTAGCAAGTTAAATATTGATATTTAAATTGAATAATAAGAAGGAGAAGCAAGAAAAGAATTCAATGCGGAAAATTTATTTTCTTTATGCTCTAATTATGAGTTTGTTCTTGTACTTGTAAAATCATTCAGTCGCGTAGAACTAAAGAAAAATCAAAGAAGCATAAATGATACTGAAACGACTTTCGATGAAAAAATATCAACGATTTATCCCAGTAAGAAATTCTATAAAAGAATGTCTTTTCAATTAAATAAGTTTCACAACAAATGCGGCAACTTTGAAATTCACTTTTTTTAAAAGATTTATTTCTTCTACTTTTCCGTTTATGAATTTCCTAAGCGGGCATTGCGATTATTTAAAACAACCAACAATGAAAACAAACAAACTAACTTCTTTGTTAGAAATGATCGACTCTTCTCTCTTCTTTCTATCTCTCTTTGTTTCTGTGTTTTATGCTTCATTAAATAATTCTGATATTTTCCCGTTAATATAAATTTCAATTCTTTATAATAAGTTGTTGATGTCAAACTCGCCCGCGTCGTCAACCACGAAGAATAATTTCCAGTGATGTTTTTGCATTTTTTTCTTAGAACTTAAATGTTACATGAGCTTCATTTGACCCTTTGGTTCAGCATCATTTTACCTGAATATGATTTCATTAAGAGGGTTGACAATTTCATTTTATTAATCTTCCGTCTCTATTACATTGAAATGTTAGCGAATTTCACAACATCTGAAACGAAGTGAATGTTCTGTTTAATATTTAGAATGAATGGACGACGATTGTTGTGTCGCTTATGTGTGTTTAAGCCGAAATTAACCGGAAACACAAGAGAAACAACATTAGGATAAAGTTTTATTAGCACGCGACAAGGTGCTGTTAAACATTCTCTTCATTTCACTCTTCTTTACTCTCCCCGCGAGGCGCATCTTTAACAGCACGCCGCTCATGAAAAGAATCATTATCAGCACTTAACATCAACAGCTCCTAATTTGCACAACTTAAAGCCAAGAGCATAAAAATGCGGTCGTGGAAAGCATAATGAGGAAAAATTGTATTTAAAGCCGTGAAAAAAAAAACTTTTCCTTTTGCTTGCGCTCGTCGCCTTCCGCCTTTTGTTTCATTGCCGTCTTTTTTTTTTCTTTGGTGGAAAGGCGATGGTGAATAAAAAAAAGGAAAACAATTTTCAGCTGATTTTAAAATCCTACGATGTCGCGTTGTGGAGTGAGTTTGTGTATTTTTTATTTTTCATCATTCCTTTTTCCCTTCGCCCAGTCTTGTGCCTTAATAAACATCTACAAATGATGCTTTACATTTTTTATTTGCCTTAATGTTGTAGAAAAAGAAGAAAGAAGAAGTTGAGATGGTGTTGGAAAATTTATGCTTTATATAATCGGACCACTAACACATTCAAAGCAGAGTTTTCTCTTTCAAGTCCTTTTCCATTATTTTCTTCGTGTGTTGATTTATAAGCGAGGAAAAAGAAGAAAAATGATTTTCTCTCGAAGCATTTGAGATGCTGCTCTCTTTCTCTAGCGACTGCCAGAGTGCGCTGCTGGTCTACATTAAGTTAATTTTGTTTTGATATCTTTTATTACATAAAAATAACAAGGTTTAATTTTTGAAATATGATTCCTCATTAAGTATGAGTTTAATGTTCAAATGCAAGCTTAAAATTATCTCCATTTACCGTCGCGTAAATGAACAAGAACAAAAGGTTGAAATGCTATCGATGTTGAGGTGCAAACAACTTCATGAGCTTCCAATTAAACAATCAACAAAGAAGATTCGTTTGATCGATGAGCATGGCAATCACCAAAGATTATTAAATTAATTGCCAAGCTAGAGAATCGTGATCGACATTAGTCACTGACTCATTATTGCTTATTTTAAAATAATTATCTAACTTTATTTTTTTCTAAGTTTTTCTGCCCCGCAGACGCATAACGCTTCTCACATCGAATGCCCACGTTTCAACATCTAAGTTTGTTTTATGCAAATTAATCTAAAGTTGAAGAAAATTAAACCTCATTGCTTCGCCATTAGTTTTCTCGTCGTTGCCTGTAATTTTGCTATATGCCGTTCGAATTCGTTTGAAATGAAAATAAAATAAGTCTACATACACTTGGAGTCACACCTTCTTCTGTAATACATGGACTTTTGAATTGTTTTCGAGTGACTCGAACAGCAAACTTCAAGGCTAGTTTCGCGGAGGGCATTAAAAATTCAAAAAAATGAAAAGAGAGAACTTACAAATAAAAGCAAACCATTCATCAAACACACACGCGAGTTGTGACTTCAAGTGCCAAAATACTTGAACGCACACAATTTCAATCTCCCCAAAAATACAAAATAGAAATAAAGAAGAAAAATCATTGGCCGACGAAATTATTATTCAAGCAACACCATAAAAGGCCGAAATCTCACGTCGCGCTCGCTGATTCGCATTCGTTAAAAATATACGTGAATTTTAATTCCATTACCGAAAACAGTCGAATCGCCTTCATTTTGTCACACAACCAGTTTCAAGTTCTTGTAGTTTTTTATTGCCTTCTGCTGACTTTGGTGATGAATAAAATTTTTGCTATATTCGGAATCACCAGGGGAATTAATGAAATGTCGAATGACAATACGAAATAAAAAATGGTGGACGACGAAGGTGGCATTGACGATTAACACATCAAAAGTCATTGAAATAATTTTTTGACGCAACCAACTGATAACAAACTTAATCCATTGAATTACATTTGTCTCGCCATGCAATATGTGAGAAAACAAAATTAATTCTTGAGAAAAAAATGAGCGACATTACGTCATTAATTAATGTTCTTTCCAATTCATCAGCTGTTAATAATGCGATGTTCAGAAAAGGCAAAATAAAAGCCTCAAAACAAAACAGGAAAAAATATTTGTGATTAATCGAATAATTAACAAATCACTAATTTTCGCGTCGTGATTCATGCCAAATACGAATTGCACTTAATTGTGCTTTGTTAGCTTATTTCAGTTACTTAATTACACCGTTCAACTCAGATCACTGCTAAATAACGGTCAAAGTGACTGTGTGCATGGCAACAAACAATTGTTTAGTTAGAAAATTTAAATAATTAATTGAGATCTTTATGCCAATTCTCACTGCTGTAGCATTAAAAAAATGAGAAAACCGCAAAGAAAAGCTTGATGAAAATTGCATTTGAATAATTAAATTTTTAATTCTAACACAGAAAGAAGTGAAGACACAACAATCAACATTGGTAAGTCGAGTTGCACAGTGCATCCGAAAACCTGGTGCAAGTAAAACAAACGAGTCGAAGAAATTGAGCCCAGTGAGTGTTGTTAAAAACAATCATTTAATTGAGTTGAAATCTTCAAAGCAAAAGATTCGTTGCTGGGCATCTCTTTTCTCTATTTTTTTTGTGCAATGCTGCAAAGCCAATTTAATGCATTTTTATGTAAAAAGTTCGTGAGAATCTGATGATAATCATCCACGGAGTCGCGATGTGCCACGGTAAACTCTTTTTTTCGTTGTGCATTCATTTTACTTACCAAATCCACTTCATTTGTGAGCTCACAACGACGATGCATTATTTTCACATGAGTTCATAACTTCTTTCTCCTTTATTTTTCACTACTGTTGATGCTTGCACAAAAATAGTTTTATGGATCATTCTAATGCTTTGTTTGTGAAGTAAAAGAAAGAAAAAGATTTAAACAATGAAAGATTTTAGTCTGTTGAATGGACATGAATGGACAGAAGAAAAGGGCGAAATGCACTTTACGGTTGCATTCTTTTGTTCGTTCAGACCTGACTCTCAAACACCCTAAACTTCTGTTTTCTTACCCCTTTGCCTTTCTTTTCCATTCATTTAAATTTTACAGAAAATTTTCTCACAGATTTATTTGTCACAAAAGAAGTTTTAATAACATTAAAAATGTTGCAAAGAAATCAAACTAGGAAATGTTGGAAATCAACGGTAAATTCTTTATTCGAAAGGGTCGGGGGCAGTGATTGGCATAAAATCATCTTCTGCACTTTACACCTGCATCATTTTCCCATGATTTTTATGATCTCCCGTTTCCCATTAAAAATCTGATCCCATCGTTTAAGTCTCTTAGTTCGTATGTTTACTTCGAAGATGATCAGCGATTGATCGATGCGAGCGAGTGAAAGGCGAAATGAGAAAGAAAAAGAAGAAACAGATTGGACAAATTATTTCTCTTTCTTCTATATTTAATTTAATGAAGCACCGAAAAAGGACTTAAACGCAGAAAATCTGGTTTATATCAAGGAAAAAGAAACGAAACAGTAAGAAGGATGAAAAAGGATATTTCGCTTTATATTTATAAACATTCCTTTATCTAAAAATAAAAACATTTTCGAATGCATTCAACATGTGGTTTTCACTGCCGTAGCAGATTCGTTAACAAACCAAAAACGCATCGTAAAATATCCTTCGAAGCTTAGACGTTTTATTGGGTCAAAAACTTTTGATTTTTTTCGGCGGAGAATGAATTTCTGACCTGCTTTTTCTCAACATCATGCGATCAAATTGGACAATAAAATCTCTTTTATTTTTTCCTTCCAAAAAGAATTCTTTTTTGCATTTTTATATGAAAAGATACGGATTTGTATTTTATTTTAATGTTTTATGTTTTCCTTCAGATTATCCCGATCGTATAATATTACAATGTCCTGAACTAACAAAGGATCCCAACTTGACATAACAAGTGTACAGTTGTCGACGTTTTTGAAGCCCTCGTCATGTCATGGTCAAACCAATTTATGTTTTGTTACATTTCCAAGAATCTTACGACATAAAATGAAACAATCCGATCGATTCTTTGAATCACGATATTAAAATTAATTTAAATTGGACAGTAATAAGATTATAAATCAAAACTATTCACTTTTCTAACGACTGTTTTTTACACCGAAATAAAATCACAAACTGCCCTTTCTTCAGACTACTTTCAAGCCATTAAATTTTTGCTATAAATCAATTAGTTATCTACTTATATGTATGCCAAACAGCAGGAGAAGGAAAATCCTATAAACTATGTAAGCCGAGAAGTAAAGCGTTAAAATTGTTTTTATTTGTGTTTCGCTCAAACGACGAGAAATTAATTTTTATTAAAATTAAATTGAGAAAGAAGGCAGTGAAAAAATACTCCATCAATATGCCAGTTTTCAAGCTCTCAATTGGTGTAAAAGCAAAGCTGGAAGCAACCGCAAATGCACTGCGATAGAAACTGTTGGGCGCTCTAAACGATTTTAAAATTTATAGCTTTGAATATCTTAGTTTGCATTTGCAAGCACACACAAAACAGCAAAAAACGAGGAAAAGATTTTTGTACCATGCCAGACATTTATGTTGAAAACATTTAAGATACAAATTAATTATCGATCTTACTAAACTAAGGAAAATTTCTTTCTTTACAAAGAAGAAATTGAAAGAATGAAGTTATGAGCACAAAAACGTCGACGATTAATAAGAGACCAGCTTCGTAAAGCATGTAAACAAGCGCCATAAATAAGCTATTGAAGCATTGTCGATGACAAAACTATTTTACATACTTATACGTATAATAATAAAGTTAATAACGTAATCAAGATTAAAATATATTTAAAAATCAATTTAAATCTCCTTAATTTGTTTAACGTACATGTCTCCCTACGAGGTAAGACATTTTATCAATAGGCTTAGAGTTTGTCTTTGTTCAACTGCAATCATGTTCGCTAAAACGAGAAGGAAAACGAAGATTAAATAATTTTTTCCTTCTCTGCTCGACCACGCGAAGAGAGCTCGAGAAACTTTATAAATAAAGAAATAAATTATTGTTTTAACAATTCGACAACAGCAGCTAACAACGATGAAAAAAGCCAAAACAAAAAAGAATTTTTATGCAGCAAATTAAACAAAAGTATGTAATTTTTATGCTAGCAAATAAACATGAAAGTTTAACAAGGCAATTGATGCTGGAATGAATAAAAAGTTGTTTCATTTTTGCTTCCAGTGACGCCTTTTATTCAAGAATTTATTTTAATTTGCTGATTCGCAGACCACAAGGTCTCGCGAAGTTTCTGCGAAAGTTCAGAAGCGTGGGTGATGTTTGAAACTTATGTCACCGTTATGTCAAAACTTACATACTTAAATTTAAGTTAAATATTAACAAGAAGTTCCCTACTTGAATTATTCCTTTCTTCGTCCAACAAAATTTCAATTTTTTTTATCGAAACTTTACGAGTTAGTAATTTGTTTAAGAAAAAGAGAAAAAACAGTTCAATTTATGACTTAATTTTACGATTCATTGCAGCTCGATATGTTTAACGTTTAAGTAAGAAAAAGTTCTTGCAATTACTTATTCATCGAATGCAAAGCATTATGAGGTCATGCACGGCTATCAAATAATTAATATCTCAATTTAAAAGAGAATAACTTTTTGTGATCGCTTGGAAAAAATGTGAATTAGCCAGAAATAGATTTAAATGGCATTGCAGAAAAGAAAGAAAATAAAACATTGTTGTAATAGAGACGGAAATCAGTGCATAAATTGTTTCGATTTCGGTTCTAATATGGAAATGGTTTAGATTCATTGCATTGAACATTAGACAATTTAACTGAAAGAAGTCAACACAATGTGCACATGTTGAAGTCGTTCCTTTAACCATTTCTGGTGCAAATCGACCGTGAGAAATTCTATGGTAATTTTCTGTCTTTTTTTCTCCTTTTTTTTTCTCGCCGAAAGCAAAGCGACATTGCTTTCAGTACCGAGACCGACCGGAGAGTGAAAGATTCGCCTTTGATGTTTTTGTGTGGCATGGACTTATTTTGTTTATTACAAAGCTGTTTGTATCTCCTAATGATGGTCGACTACGCTTCTTTTGTGTGCTTAAATGTACTAAAAATGAGCTCTAAGTGACAAATTCCAACATCGTTTATGTCATTTATGCTCTTGATTTTTCAGTCCAATATGATTTATGGAATCAACTCTTTCAAAAGTCGTTTGACTTCTTCTCTTCTTCACCTTCCTTCGTCATCTTCTTCGTTGACGATCACAAAAATGGACTCAACAATGGACCATCGAAAACCATTGAAAAACATTTTCGATGGTTGTGAGGTAAAGCGCAGAAAAAAAAAGTCTCATGAATATTTTCATGTCTTGTGGTTTCACGTCAATGAATTTATTTAGTCTCAGTCCATGTCCTCGACCAATGTATCTGAATTTGCATTGAAGCACAGCAAATTTAAAATCTTCTTCTATGTAGATCAGAGACACAATAACCGCATGTGTGAACGCAATTTTCTGTTTCTTTTCCATCATGATTCATGATGAATGTCATCTAAATAAAATCTCAGTTAATTAGTGCATGAATGCATTCATGTTGCGCCTTCTTTATTGAATAATGCATATGTAAGTTGTTAGCAATTTGAATTGTCTTAAGATTCACAAATACTCATCTAGGTGATAAAAAATTATCCGCTACTCTCTCGCGTGTCTTCCCATCATAAATTAATTTAATGACCACATAGTTATAAACACATGAACTTCACCGACTCTTTCAAGAACTCCGAAGTGGAAGTTGAAAGAGTAGACGAAGAATTTCCATGCGTAAGCGAGCACGCTGCTGATCATTCATGCCCATCAATCGCATGTATGCATCTAATTCTAATTGTTTGTTTGCTGTTTGAGTGAAGACACGCCGAGGCAGGCGGAAAATGTAATCGCTGCGACTTACAAGCGAATAAACAAGTGAGTGGAGAAAGGAAAGAATAAAAAAAACGTAAAAGAAATCGTTTTGAGAATCTTAAAGATATGTACAAGAAGACAAGAAGTTCACCCAGTGAATAAAGAAATGCTTTTTGAATCGATTGAAAATTTGAAGAAATCTTAAACTTTTACTTTGGAAATCACTGGGACAAGAAGACGACGATGCAAGAAAGAGAGAAGGAAGATTATCGCATACTAATCTTTATTATTATTGTTTCCATTTGCTGTTATATTAGTTGCCATCTCTCGCGTTATCGTCTTAATTAATTAACTTCGTAGCGTAACAAAATAAAGAGAAGCGAAGATAGTCTTGCAGATGTGAATGGAGAATGCTGCAGTTTTTATATTGTTCCGTTTTCGGAAAAATAGAAGGAAAGAAAAATCACCAATGAATAAGCTGTGCATGTGACTACAAAAACTAAAAACGTTGGACGTTAACAATAAAAACGAACTAATGCTAGGCTGCTCGGTTAATTGGTGAGAAAGTTCTCATTAATTAAAAAAAATTAAATTTATCGAAAAATTGCCTCATTTCTTTTACACTTTACAACTTCTATGCACCTTTTGTGCAGTTTTATGATTCTCGCGATCTTTAAATGTCGTGTTAGATGGAAATGCATTTTATTTTCTTGGCTTTAACGTCTTGCGAAACAATTTCATTGCATCATGTTGGCCTAGAATAATTATGATGACTTTACAACAAAAGCTACTTAAAATGCAAGAAAAGTTTTATGAAGAAAATTGAGAAGAATTTACTGCGAAAGCAGTGAGTAATTAATTTACTTTATTGACCAAAAATTAATTAAATAAATCCAACAGATCTGACAAATCTTTTCATTGTTATGCAAATCCTTCACCTTACGATTTATCGACAATAATTATTGACAATTACACCGCATTAAAAGTCAAGCAAGCGCTCGAAGAAAAGTCTCAACATTTCATTAATTGAAAGAGATGATTTTATTTAAACAAACAAAACATATTAAAGAAACCAAAGCACTTTCCCGAATGTATATCGTGAGAATATTTCTTTCACTTCTTTATTTCTTTAGTTTCGTTGCAACTGCAAAAACTTTTTTTTCGTTTTCTTATTTTTCGACTCCAATAGGATTTGCTATGACTGCAGCATAAATGTTTTCAATTAGATGATTTATTAACTAATAGGCAGTATATAATCCAAAAGCGAAAGCTGTAAAGAAAAGTAGTGGAAGCAACATGAGAAAGAAGAGTCTTAATACGATTATTTATATACATTAATGTTGTGCAATTTCTCAACTGACTCAATTTTATGTGGTGACTCTTCATACAATCGAATCAAGCGCCAGAAATGCATCTTTAAAGTTTAACATAAACTCTGCCCTGCAAAGAATGTTGCAATAACTTTAAGGTAATTGAAGCTATGATTGGAACTTCAAACAACACCTTAGAAGCTTCAGCAACAATTACAGCTCTGAAAATCATTTTAATGAATGTATGGCGAGGCCGTTAAAATGTTTCGAGCTTACATTTTGTTTGTTTTAACATTAAAAACTTTTTTATTTATCGCTTGCAATGTCTCGCAAAAAAAAATGATTACAGCAGTGGCGCACGAATCTGAACTGTAATAATCGTCGTTGATCTTTCGGCAGACGATCTGACACTGCACATTATCAGACTGAAAAGATGTTAAAAGCATCGCTGGTCGGAGAATTGAAATCAAAGCGATTATTAATGTGATCATGTAAATATCTCTGATGTAATTGAGAATAGGAGAACATATAACTTTGAAAACCTTATTGAGCACACTTTTCATCGATGATTACGTAAATGAAACAGAAACTTCTTATGACAACATCGCGGAGAGCTTCCAAGATATTTTATTTCCTAATTGACCGCATCGACTGTCATTACCAAGATGACGAAAGCGAAACAAGAAAAGCGATGGAGAGAGAAGAAAAAAACATGTAAAATTATTAAATATCGAAAGACGACGACGTACAACGAGAAAAAGAATGACGGCGGCGACAAAGTTTTGTTCAATTGCATAAACAATTGTCAAGTCTCTCATTATTTCTGTTTAATGTCCGCTTGCCTTGTCCATAAGCTTTTGAAATGACTTGATTTCTGTTGTGGTGCCCTAGTGCAAGATCAAGTGTCAGAACCCACGTTTACTAACGATTTATGCATCAATTACATGGCATCTATGAACGAGTGAGAGATGGAAAGAGAAGAAAAAAAAATGTTGGCGATTTCATCATCAAGTGGAAGTTCAACACGTCTTAAGTCGTGGCTCCCACGCTTTCAATTCGACCTGCAGAAAGCCCTAAAGCCTTTCTACGCTTCTCTTCTCTTGTCATTTCATTTCTTGCGGCATTTTGATGGTCATTGAGAATTATGTTTCCACATTGCGCGGTACTATTCTTCATTGAATTTAATCTGCATCTCTGCTTATAAGCAAAAGTCGGAAAGATTACGATCAGCTCTTGGGTTCTCTTCGTTTCAACTCTTTCTCTTTCGATCGCGATTCTTTGTTCAATGTTATGTTGACCGCAAGCCTTAAACTCATGCAAAATTAATAGTTTTTATACTTATTGAAGCAGCTTTCGACCGTGGATCTTTCATGCAATCATCTGACATTGTCATTTACTTTTTCAGCGCGATTAAGAAATTGCGATATTTTTATTTACTTTAATAAATTCGGTTTAACATTGTGAATGATTACATTCACTTATATCATCTGATTACGCTTCTGTTTTGCCATTTAATGTCATGTAAAGAGACATCTGCACTCTCTAAAAGTATAAAACAAAAAAAATATGATTTAATATTTATCTAGATGTTGCTGTTTTGGCATGAGTAACTTTAACATGCATCTTTAGTCGCTATGATTGATAGATAAGAATGAAAAATCTTTGCACAGTTTCTTATTCTCAGTTATAATTTATTGATTCAATGTTCATCTTGTGTCATGAGATTTGCTTTTCTCTCTCGTTTTTCCTTTTCCTTCTTTCATTGCATATCAGTAAATTCATTTAGTGACATCAGATTCATTTAATTAAGTTATAAATTTTCCTTAATGTGTCTTCTGCATTCTCAAACTGTTCTCTCATTCGATTGGAAGTAAATTGGATGTTTTGAGGGTGACTAGGTAATTTAATTGATAAAAGAATGCAAATTTATGTTCAATTTCTAGTCTTATGTAAGAAAACTTTTTTGTTGCTTTGCTTTCAATTCAAATCTTATAGATGGCAAGTAATCTCTCTCGTGGCTAAATAATTTATAATGAGTTGAGAGCATTCTCTTGGAACTTGAGTGAAAGACAAAAGTTTGCATAAAAAAGTTCTTCATGACTTAAGCGACATTCGAAGTTGAAGCTGAACTTGAGCGAGAAAAGAAGAAAGAAGAGTAGCCGACAAAGAATCATTCGAATGGCATGAAGGGAAGAATAATGACTTTCCTTTGCTTGGTTTTGAATATTTTTTTACTTCTCCGCTTCTTTTTTTTATATTTTTGAATGTCACACAAAATAAAATCTCAAAGCAGATCTTCAAGTGGTCAGACAGTTTCAAGAGATTATCCAATTTTGCATGACGTTTCTGCTTCCCGACTTATGATTGATGACATTTTCGGAGAATTTCACTTTGATTTTTGTGTCTTTTGCCCTTTGCATGTCGCATATGTTTGAAGAAAGTAAGAAGAAAAAAGTTGAGCATGCTTCAACATATCCAACCATAAAACATGATATTGTTACGTAAAGATAAAACTCGATGTCTTCTTTATTTTATTTTTTTGGCAAATAAACTCATCACAAAGAGACTTCAAAGAGAACAAAAAAGATAAAACAATTTATTGCAATATGCCTTCTAAAACAGCAAGAGAATCAGTGGGACTCCTATTCAACATCAACAACATAAACCACAATGTTTCAAAACACATTTAGTAGTTTCATAAACAGATCATAAAAATGTTTTGCTAATTGTTTAAAGAAGATCCTTTTGGACTTTCTCTTACTTGTTTGCTTGTCCTTCTACTTTTATTTTGTTATTTCGTCCAATAATCGAATCATCATATAGTCATAAAAGAAATATGAAAAACAAAAATAAACAATAAAGTCATAAAACATCACCGTTTGGTAATTCAAATGTCCATCAGAGTCTTCGGGTTCTGGTAGGCGGTGTTGTGTCCCTTCAACCTCTCACATAAAAACTAAAAAAATAAGATAGAAAAATTATCTATGCGCTGTCTGGCAAACGATTGGTGAAGCGAAATAAAAAATTGCCATCAATAAAGCGACATGGAAAATGCTTTTTCGGCATCGCAGGTCTTTGAAGTTTCCAGCTTTTTTTCCCTTCGCTGTCTTTATTGCTGTCATAGACTTTTTTTTATTATTAAACAAAACAATTGACAATAATTTTCTACAGCTAAATGGAATAATTAGAGCTCTTGTTGTGCCATCTCGTGACGACATTATTGGCCTTAAACGATTGCTTTTAATTACAAAGCTCAACACAAGTAAACATTCCTAGAATATTTTCAATATCGTGTAATGTGTAAAGAAGTACATTTGTGTGTCTCATTTAATGAGATCATAAATTTGTTATTGTTCAATGCTGTGATTGAATTATCACTTTAAATGGACATACATCTAAAATTACGTACGTTTCTTCACTATTTTAGAAACAACATTTGTAAATTTTATCTTTCACTAGTTCTCTAAATTATTTCCATTTTTTTCATAAGAAATGATTAGATTTTCCGCCAAATTCATCAACGTTTAGATTCCAGTGAAGAAGGGGACAAAAGTTTAAGTCGCAATAAATATTAATTTTATCTTCGGCTCAATTTCCATATAAATATTTCTAATTACATTGCATTGCATCCTCGTCATGATGACGATGAAGAAAAGAATTAAACAGCAAAGGTAAAAAAAAAAACTTTACATTGTTCAGTGTTAAGAAAAATTGCATACATGAATAAATTTTAATTTAACTATAAAGCCAAGTTACGCACCTCAAAGTTTTAATTTTTTATACATGAATGTGAAAGCCGAGAACTTTTCGAGAGTCCCATGGGTAAAAAAAAACATCTTGATGAGAACGGGGGGAAAGAAATGTAAGATTATGCATAAAAAACTGCCGTTATGTGAATGAATTTTTCTTAGATTGAAAGATGTTGAAACGAAACAAAAGAAGTTGAAAGGGAAAAAAATTCTTAGGGGTATCAAATGTTCGTTGTGCATTAATAAAAAAAATAATCACGCACCCTATAAAAAATCATCATCATCATCGGTTTGTTTCTTATGAAATCAGGGTCCGTGGTGTAAGACAAGATGAATCTGTTTTTGTTTCTCATCCCGTCTTGATATTAAAAAGAAAAGTAGCATCACAAATAGTTAAAAAAATCAGCTAAAGGGATCATCACGATCAAACGGGATTTTTTTTCCCTCTACCTGCAAATAAATTTTCGTTGATCAGCATTTTTACCTGGACAGGGACTTTTTTTATTTCTTCTTTTCATCCTTCTCTGACTCTCTCATGATTTAGACTGAGGGTAGTGAAATAGTTTTATGTCACCCCTCAAAGTATTTTTTTTAACAAAATTTTTTCCCAAAAGATCTAAGCGAAGAGACGAAATGTTATTGGGAAAAATAAGCTCAGTGCAATTTAGCCGATCGAAGGATCAACATCGTTTTCGAAATTCAAGCTATTTGCGTGAAAAAAATAAAGAAAAAGAAAATCGAAAAGTTTTGTGGCTTTTGAGAATATTTTGTGGACAATTAAAAACTTTTAAATCAATGATTAAGAACAATTTCATTGATTTTTGGTGTGAAGAAGTTTAAATGCCACTTGTGTTGTGTGGTCTAATAGATTGAAAAGACAAACATTTAATTATGTTATCGACAAGCGACGATGCTGGATTCAGTTCATTGAATCGTAAGTGTCTCTATTTAATCAAAAAATAGCCTCGCATGTAACTTCACAATCGAAGATATTTTTTCTTACCGTTTGCGCACGTTGATCATAATTATCGATCTTAATTTTGAACGTGTTGTTTTTATCAGTTAATTTACCGAAAAAAAAAGAATGTCTCTGGAAAGATAAACACACGTTTTGTGCTCTTTGGAACAAGCATCTCCATGTGTTACTCTTTGTTTGCCTTGTCCCACATCGTCATACATTATAGAAACACTTTCAACACGCTCATCAAACAAATGAGACAATGATCGGTTATCTTCTCGATATTCAGATATCTTATTTTGAACGATGATTAAGCATATCGCGGTCGCTTTTCAATTGACTTGAATATTTCATATTTCAATGTTGACTTTAAGGCCCGAAAAAATAGGAAGGAAAATAAAAAAATATTTTTCTCATTTTCATTTCAATGTTTGCTCAGTAATTTGTGTGTCGCCCTCGAATGATAACAGCGGCTCGGATAATTTTGATATGACACATAATGACAGTGGAATTTCCTGTGTGATATCATAAGAAGGGATTGTGCAATGATAAAGTGTTTAAATTTCGTGTTGAAATCAGTGCATGGGCTTATGTAGAACTTTTACTGTAACAAACAACGAATGTCCGCTTACAAATGTCAGTGCGATAAGAGTAAAAAAAAAAGGTTGAAATCGTTTGTCGTAGTTTCATATGGAAAAAATCAAATATTTGCATTATGATTAAAGGCAAGAAAAAAAACTTTAGATCCAGCTATATATTATTATATAACAATAAAACTAAGTTAATTTTAATTTTTTTATTTGAAGTGAACGTTAGAAACAACGACGAGATTGCGACAATGTTTCAGTTCTCGTCTGATATCGAAGGGCGAATTTCTTACATTTCAAATGATACGTTGACAGATATAACATTCCAACATTGACTGATTCTTGGTTGCATCTGGTTAATTGTGTTAATGGAAGTTGATAAGAATATATTTTCAAGAAGGAAATTGAGTTTTTTTTCTGTGAAATATTGAAACATTTATTTTTCTAAGGAAATTAGTCACCTTGTTAATAAATGAAAAGTTTTCTCGTGAATGATTCCAACAACTTCCTTTAATGGTAAATTTGCGAAACTCTCCCAATCGTAACATTAAATCAATCGACAAACACTCTCACTTCATACGACGAGTCTTTTATCCGATTGTGAGCATAAATCAGCCCTATAATCCTAACATGTCAATTTCCAATAATTTTTATTCTCAACATTTCTCCCCGGAAGAAAACAACAAAAAAATATTCGCTAATAAAAAAATAACACAAATTGAAAATATCCGAGCATCGCTTCAAGCAACAAATAAAAAAAATTCTCTGAATTATGACGGGAAAACATAACGAGACGAAATATCTGATAAAAAATGTAAGAATGAGAGAAATTTTATCCAGTGTCGACCGACTCCTTCGTGTCTTTGTCCACAACAAGCAAGGACGATGTGTAAATAAATAAACAGTATCATTTACACATCCTAATCAAATTTATTTGTGGTCATGAATTTGATACACTTCGTTTCGCTTCTCTTCCCTTTTTCCATGCTCTAGTTTAGCATTTACAACATTCGAATAAATATAAAAGTTTGATAAATTTATTCCAATTTCATTGCATATGAGATTGGAGATAAACAGACGAAGACGAAGAAGACTTGTGGAGTTATTCTCAAGGAGACGAGAAATAGAATAAAACGGTCGATTTCGTTCACAACAAATCGAATCAGAATTCAATGACTTATCATTGTTTGCAGATGGATATGCTTTACTATTGCCATCCCCTTACACATGTCTTTATACTCTATCAACCTCAATTTACCGTTACATGTCAATCTGACGAGGGATATGAGAAAATGTCTAATAGTTAGTTTGATTTTGGTTGATATCACAAATTGTCTTCCCTTTTCGATAAATATTGATTGCGAAATTTTAGTTGATTTATGCAAATTGATTTCGTAATTAAATGGAAAATGTTACAACGTCAAACTAACATTGTAACGAATGACAAAGTTTGCCCCCACATATTTGCCAATAAAATATCGCGACATAATTTCCCAATTACAATATAAATTGGAAAATTCCGCAAATGGAAAAATATTAACGACAAATATCACACAAAAATTTATTCGTTTCAGTACTTAAAAATTTTTCTTTCCCATCTTTTATTTTTATATTTTTGTTTTGCTTTGTTCTTATTTTCATTTCTTGCCGTTAATTTTGCGAGCTGCCACACAGTTTGAGGTCGTCATAAAAGCCAAAGCTCTCTGAAATTGATGCTTTTTGGCTGATTACCATCAATTCCACTGGCTCCATTACGCGACTGATTTGATGCTTATCTGTCGTATAGTTACTTGCCACAACGCGAGGCAATGAAAGAAAGAAAAAAAAACATTACGACAGTAATTGTGCACGAGAGTTGGTGATATGGTTTCATCGTAAACAGATTGGAAATTGTTATTTCACTCTCGGTTATCGAAAAAAATTTCTGTGCTTTTATGTGGAAGCGTCAGAAGAATGCCAGTGACGCAGTGGAGTTTTAATCATAAATATTTGTTCTCGTATCTCTTTTTCCACATCACTGCAATGACATCAACATTTAAGAGAACCAATTTCTAGCCTCGTTCAATTTATGTGCAAATCGCTACTTTTTCTTTCTTTTTCTCATCTTTTTTTTTGTGTGTGCAAAAACAAAGTCATAAAAATTCAGCTTTGCTGATGTGAACATCAAATACTGTTCGAGTTCAACGAAGATGATCGAAATAATAAAACTGAGACAAATTAATATGTTAAGTGCTACTTGGGGATGTGCTGGCGACGACATATGTACGACCAAAGCCCTCGTCCATGAGTAGCAAAGCGACAGAGAAAACAAACGAAAAAAAATCAATACACGTATGAGAAGAGGTATTCGTTGCTAGTTATTGCCGACTTCTCTTTTTTCTTTCATCCTTGCCAGTGAAAAGCAGTGAAAGGAGAGAAAAAGGGCGTTTTCCGATTTTTTCTTTTCTTCTTCTTTTTCATCCACACATGGACGAATGTCCTTTCATGTGGCGCATGACTTGACCAATGGTCATCCTTTTTTCGATTTCATTCCATCCCCGATTATGGGAGGAGAGAATGAAACTGACCATTTACAATAATTTTCTATTGTTTCTTCTATCCCCTTCGAACTACTTGTAAGGCCAATCTATTTCACGTTGTAACATAAAACTCGCTTCCTTTTTTCACACGTTGCACTTCTTTTTGAAATTCATTTGATTGAAATCATAATTAGAAGAAATTTCATGTTAGATGATCCAGATGTTAATTTTCCATTCTCATTTTTATTTATTTCCAATTCAACAAATAATCGAGACTTCATTCACTTACAAAAAAGAAAGAAAAAAATTCTGTGACAGATGCTATGGACCCGAATGGCCGATTTTTAATGAAAGACCATTTCAACCCTTATTGACAGCGATTTCAATTCAATTTTCCATGGGTTGAGATCAAGCCTAGAATGGATGTCCTTTAAAGACCGCAATAAGTTCATAAATCTTTTGTGTCGACAAATGAAATATGTTTTCATCCCCGAGCCAAAAAACATTCAATTTCTCTAATCTTCTCCTTACAATCGATAATAATTTACAACAAAAAATTATTTCTCTTTCGATTGCTGTCCGCCCTTAGGATTTCTTCCTTTCTTTAGTGACATCACTAAATAACAGTGGCAATTAGATTGTCATAAATTTGTGCTGCCGTTAAAAGCTCTTAAAGTTATAAATAGCACACGAATCGATAATATTGAGTTGTTGCTTTATGAAATGTTTCGAATTCGTCTTGCTTTTGTGATATTTATGACAAAAGACATAAAGCTGCTTAAAGTCAAGCTTACAATCAGTAGAAACTTATTGATTTATCAGAAGACGCTGTTGAAATTGCATCATGCACTTTCAGCTTCTTCTGATGCTGACTTTGAGTGAATTTAATTACAATGTTGTGAAGTAGAAAGACGACGACAACCTTCTTATTTACGTAACAAACCGAGCTTGTAACTTAACAAATGACTCCGCGGATCAATCACAAAAATGTGAAATCTGAACAGATGTTCCCACTGAAAACATTAAAATAACAAATAAATTCCATGAAAACAGCGAAAAATAAAATTGAATTTGCTTCTTCTACATTTTAAGTGTTTTGACATTTTTTGTTTTCGTTATTTCCACTTTAAAATGCATTACGGGGTTGAATGAAATTTCTTTGAAGTCCCGCGAATATTTTTGCATTTTACTGAAATGTCTGACGATTACATTTAACGGTCAGGTCTGCCTTTTCCATGACGTCATTTGATTTCAGATTTTCATCACGATAAATTTGGGGTGGAAGGAAAATTAATCATGGGAAATATTTAGCAAAGGGCGAAGTTTCTTTTCGTTAATCCTTTCTTCACTTGCCAACGAGTATTTGGTCAATGGCACTTGGAATTTCTTGACTCTAAACCGACAGAATGGGAGGGAAAAAACGAAAACAAATAGACTCAAGGCGAGTGAGCAGCTTTTCGGATTAAAACGAACAATTTCTTTCTCCTTCTGATCTGAGACTAATTTATTAATTCAATAATAACGTTTGACGTAATATTTCTCTCTCTCTCTTGACTCGACCAATAAGCCCTTCGAAACAATAAAAATGAAAGGAATTGGGGTGAAAGGACACGAGAAAGCAAACAAAAAAAGAGAGAGACAAGATATGATTATTCACACAATGCTTTGTGGTTAAAAAGAAAAACTAACAGCATCGATAAACAATATTCGGAAGATTGTAAGCGCCCAGGAGAGATGAATGAGTTCTGTTGATGTTGAAATTGTTGGAAGAGCACGAACAATGGATATTCCCATTTGTTATTCATTTATCAAATTATATTCGATAGTTTCACTATCGATAAGAACAATACAACAATGTCATACATTGACGATGGGGCAAGCAAACAACTAGAGAGAGAGAAAAATCCTTGCAGGCATTCAATGAACAAAACGAGTGACATAATTCTTGATTACATGGAATTTTCATCTCCCACACCCTTCTCGCCATACCCAACAAACCAACCAAGCAAGCAAAGACCATTGAACGAAAATTCATCAATGTCCCGGAAGGCTGTCAAGATCGGAAAATCAAATTAACCGTGTTTATTATGTGATTGTGTTTCATCTGAAGATTTTTCCTTCTTTTTTCTTTCTTTTTTATTCAAAAGGTCACGTTTTGGGACAATGAAAGTTTTCTTTTTCATGACTTTCCATGTCCGCTTTTATCATTCTTTCGTTCCATTTTCACCGATACCATCGACTAAATATTTGAAGATTATCTTATTGATTTTTCTTTCCTTGTTTTCTCGTTCCATAATTTCGAGGGTAATTTACATAAATCAGTAATAACTTACATAAAATCCGATGCGAGCCATTTCATCTCGAACCGTCAATTAACTTCAAACAGATTTCCTAATAAACTCCAATGAGTCTTCTTATCCCAGTTATACTTACATAAATATGCATGAGAGTATGAGGGAGTTCGAGGAAGAAAGTTTCACGGAAAAATGCTTTTTATTGCCCACGCTATTCACCACCATTCACTTGTGTCGATTGTCTTTCCTTCTTTCTACTTACTTACGCTCGTTGAGAATTGTAATTTTTATTATCCACTCGAATTACAAGCAGACGATGAAGGAAGGAATCAGAAATTATGGACTTAATCTGCACCAGAACTCAAACCAATGTTCACCGAAGATATTGCACAAGTATTTTAATGGTCAATTGCGACACAATTTCGTATAATTAAAAGCAATTTGTCTCCTTTGTAGGAGGATGTAAGATGTTGAACACATTCGATGGTTGATGTAGAAAGAAGAGGCTAATAAAAGTGTCACAAAGTTTCATTCTCTCTCGTTATTATTTCCGTAAATTAATGTTCACAGAAAGTGATAGAAATTTATTATTATTGTATGTAATCCACTGAACTATTTCTTTATTTAAATAGTTGAGTGTGAAAAGAATATGAAAATACTTAAAATGATTAATCAAACATTTTACTCTCTCATTACAGCAGATTCCGATACGGGTGAAGGTGAATCGACAACACATGACATTCTAACGTGCGGTTCATGTCAGAAGACTTTCGCTCTTGCTGAAATCGTCAAGTTCATTCAACACAAAGTGTTACAATGCAATAAAGAAAACTATGGACAATGTTTTACGCAAGGTAAATTAAAGCAGATGATTCTGACGCTGATCGAGGCATATAATGGTGGAACACTTTCAGGCACATCAGGTGATAGAGATTCGGATGATGGGCGCCCACTAAGTTTAGCAAATTCACGTAGACCATCAATATCAGCGCCGATTTCACGTAAATCGAGCCTTTCACGCATGCACTCACCACCCTTAGCGAGTCCATCAAGTCACCTTCTTGAAGATGGTTCAACGAGCACACCAAAAAGACTATCCGAAGGTATGCTTCGCTTACTTTCGCGCAACATATTTGGAATTAATTTTAATTCAAATCTAGACAATGACAAGCGACCTGACAGCGCGACACTTTCTCTAGACAGTAAAGAGAATGATTTAGACAATAAGCATCGTGACAGTGTCGA
Source organism: Clunio marinus (assembly GCA_900005825.1). Taxonomy (NCBI): domain Eukaryota; kingdom Metazoa; phylum Arthropoda; class Insecta; order Diptera; family Chironomidae; genus Clunio; species Clunio marinus. The sequence continues at coordinate 83,615 of CVRI01000046.1, read as the reverse complement.
AATCAAACAAGAGCGTCTAAATGATGCAAGCTTGTGTCCGGATGACGACTTCAATTCACTTTCCAACACTCAACCCCCACTTAAGAAGCTTCGTGCTGATGTTGCTGATGCTGAATCTAATACAACAAACAGTGGTAAGTTTGCAGCTTCATGAAACTGAATAAGGGTTGATATGTAACATATTTATGAAAAGAATGAATGGAAAATCGATAAATAGCAGGAATAATTGCACGAGATTCATGAATAGCACTTCACCTAAATGTCCACTCACATGAGATGAATTATTCAGTAAATTTCTTCTTTTAATTGCGCTACTTTGTTTACAATGTCATTTCAATCTATGCAATGAATACATCAAAGGGTTGAATGTCCAGATGAGAGATGAAAAGGAGAAAAGGTTAACGTTTGCACTTTTGTTTACAATTTTAAAGCTTTATCGTGATTCCTCTCTTTGTCATGGATGAGATAAGCTTTACGGTGGATGGACGTCACTTTGAGATTGTATCAATTAAAATTTTCTTCTTTTTATAAACATTTTTAATGTGCCGTCACATGAGATATTCAAAAAAAAATTGTTTACTTCAAATGGCAATTAAAAATATTTCAAATTCGAATATTCTTCATTTAAACTTTAATGCGAATGACCAAACAGCATCTCTTTTTCATAATATTTTCATTTGAAGGGTGTTTCTTAGTATCTCCATATTCTTGATTTTATAAAGGAGTAAAAAGAAATAAAAGTGATAATAAAGAAGATGGCAACAATGGGAGTAAAAGAAGAAAATATATAAGCTCAAGTAGCAAAGCGAAAGTGTACACAATCGCTGAAAGTCATGTAAATATATAATACAATAAAATGCAAATATGAAAATTTATAAATATGGAGCCACCATCTGCTGCCGTTTATTCTTTCCATTTAAATATTTTTTTCTTCGAAGCTTGCTTTTCATATTCATTTGTATTCTGAAACGTTCATCATCGCTTTTCCTTCGACAAGAATCAAGAAAGAAAAGTAGAAAGATACAAACTGATGTTTACACATGCAGTTGCCTTCTTTGCTGTTCCCCCCCTTCCCGAATCATTTCTCATCCGGTAGTGGAAGTTGAACAGACCATGTGCAGATTATTGGGCTATCAGTGTGTACCATTTATTGTCCTCCCTCGACGAGATTTTTATACAAAATCGTTTTGTATTTTTAGCGTTGATTTTGTTCGGTCGCGAAACTCTGTAAATTGCATGAACGGAAATCTGGAAATTCTCGTCATCATCTGGCAGCAAGTGACATGAAATATTGACAATATTTTCCTTCATGTTGCACTAAAAATTTCCACTTATTGCCTTTCCACATATTTACAATTTTTCATCTTATTTTTTAACAAAGCGAAAAGTTTTTGTTGTGGGTGGAGAAAGATTTGAAACATCTTCCTGACCATAATTGGCTTTAAAACTCTCTCTTTCAATTCTTCATGTCTGCTTATTGGGGTGCTAATCGTTTTAACAATATGTTTCTTGCTGTTCCCACACAATATTGAATTTAAAATCATTAAACCGCATCGACATTGACACAAAAATTGGCAGATTACATTTATGCTTCATGTTGAACATTGCCATGAAATATTTTTTTCTTTTTTTATTATTTCATTCCTTGCTAACCCAGCAATTTATTCGGATCATGGTCCACTCCCTTAACTGTTAAATTATTGGAATTTTTCAATATTAATTTTCATTTTTCAATTGCTAAGCGTCCGATGATATCCGAGGGATGAAAATGAGGAAAAAAAACGGTTTAGTTAGCAAACCCTCAGATTGTGGAAATAAAAAACGTTTTAATTGCAATTAAATTTTGCTACATGACTTTTCTGTTACCATTATGATGGTCGAGAATAAAATCCCTGGAAATAGAATATTCCCGGTTAAATTTATTAATTAAAACGCATACAAAAAGCAATTTTTTTTCTATTCTCATCCTTTCACTTCCACATTGTGTAAAATGTTGAAGAACCACCGGGGAAAGGGAAATTTTAAAATATTTCACTTCATTTATCACGCATGACCGGATGCACGGTGGAATGAGAAAACAAAAGTTCTCCTCTCGTGGCGCGTTAAACAACGAACTGAAAAAAAAAATCCGTTCAATGCTGCTGCAATGCACATGGGCTGGGAAAAAAACCAATTGAAAGATTGTGATGGTTTAGGAGAATAAAAAAAACTTCGTTTTTAGTGGCATATTGAAAAACCCTCATGTGTAGATATTCAGGACATGACAAAAGAGATTTTTTACTAGCGATGTCTCGCTTTTAGACGATGAGGTTCTCTATCAGATTAAAATAATAAAAAAAAGTTTTTTTTCTTTGTTGTTAGCCTTTGAGTTTCATTACATGAGAAAAAAAGTTTGGTGTACTTATTTAAGCTTGATGGAATGGAAAGTAAAAGGGTCAGATGGGATTTACATTATCATTTAGCTCGTGTTTATCGTACTTATGCTAATTAGAATGCATCCACGTCCCTTCATTCTTCATCAACCAGTCAACAAGCGAAGAAGGTAGAAAGAAACAAAAGGGAAAAGATTCGTTTAATTGAAACAGGATATAAATAAACTTCTTCCCTTTACTTTAATTTATGAAAGTTTAAAAATATATTCGTGGAAGCAATTGAATGTGCCAAGACGTGTGGATCGTCGAGAAATTACCGGATGGGACTTTATTAGTTAATAAGAAAAAGGGTTGATGTTGAGTCAAGAAAAGGAAGCTCTTTTCATTTGAATTGAATGTCACGCGTTGCGCATAATGAAGCAAGTCAAGAAGTGATCAACTTATGTCCATCATCTGCATATTTAAGATACTTGACTGGTGACTAGGTAGATGGAATCAGATGTAAATTCAGTAAATATGATCTTATAATGTGACTAGCCACCTTCAAACATCTTCCAGACATCGTCCTTATTATAAAAGGGTTAAAAAGTCGCATCAAAACTGTCCCTTTCACTTCGTCCTTTTTTTTACGATTATCATCTCTTTATGGTCGTCGTCTTGCCCACAAATAATCGAAAAAAAAGGCTTCCAGAGAAAAGTGATTTTGTGTGAGAAAAGAAAAGAAGTGAAAAAGGATAATAAAAAAGTTATTGTATCCGATGATAAGTGTCCATAAAAGTATGAAAAGAAATCGACCCTTTCCGGAATAAACAGAAAAATCTCCGTTCTTGGTCTCTCCCCTTTCGTTTTTTCATTCTCAGTTCATGACGGATGAAATGAATAAAAATCATCAACCTCTGTTCACACAATATTAACTGGCACTGTAAAGATGTTTACACCCACGCTTTTGAGTTCTCGCCTCAAATCATCGGGCACTTGAGGCTAGTTATGATCAATGTAAATATAAAGAGAGCAAAAAAATCTTTTTCCTTTCCAATTCAAAGGACAAACATAAAAACATTACGAATACTGTTGAATGGCATCGAAGCAAATCTTCATGTAAATAAAAATATGAACAACAATGGGAAGTCATGAAAATCTTTAATCTGGACATATTTTTATGATGTTTATGAGTGGCGTGGAACGGGAGTAATTGCATCATATATGCGACTTTATGCACAGTGGCACTCTCCCTTCAAAGATTAACTTCACTGATCTGTAAATGGAAAAAGAACGAAATGCAAATGAAAGAAACTCGAAAAATATTTTTTTGTGATTACAACGATTTTTTATCGACAATGGAAATCATAAAAAAATTATTCTACGGTCAATGTTAATGTAAGTAATCGTTGGTTGATGGCAACATTGTGACATTAAGATGGTTATCAGCACTCTACAGAAAATGTCGCAAATCATAAATTTCAATGTTGGACTCTCAGCTTCGCTGTTGTTCTCGAGGCTATAAAAAGTCATCAAGATTTTGTCCTACTGTGTCGCTTTCTTCCTTTCCTTTCACTTCTTCTTCCTCTTAACATTTACTTACGTTGATAGAAAGAAACAGCCAACAGTCTCGTTTATTGTTTTCGTCTTAACGACACCGCAACTTTTCATCGTCAATTCTCATAACTCATGAAAATATGTTTCAAATTATATTTTTAGTGGGTGGTGGGGTTTGTGAATAAAATATTAAATTTCTTTCAAGTCCATTTTTTTGACAGCAACTTTTACTTAGAATCAACATTAACATCCTGAAAATGATATCACGTTAACAACTGGAATGCGTTTGACGAAAATTGATTTTCTTTCTGTCCATTTACCTAAAAAGAAACAAAATAAAATGACGCAATCACAGTGGCTTATGAAAGAAAGGATTGTCATGACAATTGACATTCAAAGTCGAAAGATTTCATGACTGCAAGTGACACATAAACGTCAATCAACTTCCTATTAAATTGGGATTATTGCGAAAAGGCTTAAGCGACAACATTTGGCTTTGAATATCAACGCCCAACATGTATTTATGTATAAGAAAAAAAAGGATGAACACAACATCGCGCGATGTCATAAATTAGAAAATTTGTTTGTTGTGAAAAGAATTTTTTTATGATGGGAAATTTGACTTTTCCACAGCATATCAAAAAAAGAAAAAAACTGAAGAAGAACTTTAACGAGCGCAAAAATATTTATCTTATTTTTATGTGCTAACAATGGTCGACGATTTTGTGTATGAAAGGAGGGAGCAGTGCTGAGAAAACAACATGTAAAAATATTGTCGGGGAGCAGTCTCAATGGTAGTTTTTAGAATAAAAATTTGTGGAGTTTGAAGCTGAGGAAAAAGTTTGTTTTTTATCTACTGCGATTTTTGGTCGAGACAGGAAATGGAAAATCACTTCCTTGATATCTTATTTTCACGCCATGAAGATTTTTCACGCTGAGTTATCCAGGAAATTAATCCAATTTCATCCACAACCATCCGATGGTTTCAATCTCCATCAAGACGATGAATCTATAATGTTAATTACTCTTATTGATCCAACAACTCTTTAATGACTTTTCCGACTAATTAAACGGAAAGGATAAATATCGAAACGCTGCAACTTTAATTGTTGCAAATTTTCCAATCAATTTCATGCATTTCCACATCGATCTAAAGCTGAGCTTAATCGAAGTGAATTATGTTGGTCAATTAACAATTATTGACGCTATATTGTCACTTGCATCTCGTAAATTATCTTACAAATTGGCCATCGAAGGAAACTTTTTTGTCATTTGATTTTCGATCAAAGCTGTGGGTCAGGAAACAATTTTTTTTATTCATCGTTTCCCACCAAAAGTTTATGTCAGAGTGATGGCATAAAAAAGAGAAGAAGCATTGAATTGATCAGCGATGCCCTCATTGGATTCTTGTTACACTAGCAAACAAACAACCAGTCACCCTTATAATTGTTATGCGCTTTCAAATAATACAACAAAAAATGATAAAGAAAGACGAAGTTGATCTGAACAGAAGATTTATTTAAGTGAACTCGAAACTCATCACGGCATGTGCCCGCTATCTGCTTATGAATACAATTGGAAATGAATCTCTCATGTCTGTAATGAATGAATGGGTTGAGAAGAAGGAAAAAAAAGAAAAGTTGTGCAAATGTTTATGATGTCTTGCGATGGTTTTTTAAAAACATTTTATTTAAGGATGGGCAAATGTCGTAAGACAAACCTTTACAAAGAAAAAAAAGGCGAAAGGGAGAATGAGATATGTTGTGACGGGCACACGTGACATTTGAACCATTCACGAGTTGACGTAAAAGGGTTGAAAGCTGTTGCAAAACACAACACACCTGATAAGAAGCTATATAAGAACCAGCGGGTTTTTCTTCCAACGTAAATTATGACGCGAATGAAACAACTTCATCTGCAAAAGATTGCAAATTTGCAAATCAAATATGTTCGTTAACGATGAATATTTCATTGGTAATTTGTCAATGTCATTCGCAATTTATTTAGCATCGCCATAATTTTATTATAATTTATTGGCGAACTTTGATTGTCATCACGTAATTGAGCGTCTTTTCTCTTCATTTTTCGAGATCTCGAGGTGCTTTCGTCATTGTTTAAGGAATGTCCACAAAAAAAGAGAAAAGAGAAAAAAGATTTAAAATGGACGTTGACATATTCACCCACAATAAATGCAAATTCAATTGATTTGCATACAATCGGCAAGCCCTGTTGCCTTATTTTGTTAAATATATTTGAGAATATGAAAATATGAAACGGGACGGAATGTCTGTGGGAGCTTTTAACGTGAGATTTTTATGTTTGTATTACTAGCGGGTCGGTCATGTTGATTGCATGACAAATCAAAAAAATATTGTTTGAATAAATATTTTGATTGACGCATTTTACGACAACGCACGCTGCCCCTACCATCATCATCAGCCATCCGATTTTACACGCACTTTAAGTTATCAAATGATAACTTTAGCGATTTAATATCAAACAGCAATTATATTTAATCAAAATTAATTAATTTTTATATCGAGATGTATGTGCAACATAAACATTGATCGGCATTTGTTTATGATATGTTTGAGTGAGTGAAAGAAGTTTCAATGGAAATTAATTTAAGAAACCGACAATGGACAAATGGATGGAAGAAAACGTTTTTAAAAATTCAACATAAATGACATTTTATTTGCTGTCACATTTCATCTCAATGTAATTAGTGGAGTAAAGTTTAATTAAAAATCATATTTGACATTGTCAACTAACATTTTCAATAAAACTTCCGCATAAATCTGCCGCAGATATTGGACTTAACTTCATCATTTCAACAATGTTGAGCTCTCGAGAGAGAGTAATTGTGTGTTTATTATTTATAGCAATGTTTATTACTGTCATGTAACTGATATTCCCTCAAACTTTTTCCTTCGTCTCTTCATGCATATGCTCCGCATGTTTCATGCCGCTTCAAACACAGCACAACTTTTATGCTTTGTTTATGCTTCAAGATTCTTTTTTTCAATTTGATTTTTTATTATTTTTTATTAAAAACTCAAAATCCCTGGGACATTCGACAATGACTGGGAAATATGAAACATAAACCGTCATGAATGTCAATTTTTTTCTTTATTTGATTTTTTTTTTGTTGTTTTCATGACCAACGCAGTGCCGACAGATTTTTATTTTATTTCCACTGCAACTGCTGCATTGCTGTTGGTTGCGATGTTTATGCTGGAAAGCGTTGATGAGACGAATTGAATTGATGAATAATTTTTCTTTTCTTTCTTATTCTTACAGAGCCCAGCAACTATGTTTGTTCAACATGCAAAACCAAATATAATTCCGCATGGCGATTAGTGCAACACGTTCAACATTCACATGGCGTTAAAATCTATGTCGAATCATCAAATTCTAATCATCAACAACAGAATCAAACAAAGTCATCAAATTCAACGTCATCATCATCGAGTAATAATCTCAGTGGTAGCTCAACGTGTTCAACAAGTTCCTCAAATGGTTCCGGCCAATCAATGCAGCAACAACAACAACAGCAGCAACAACAAAATCTTCCACCAGGCTTACGTCATCATCCATTGTTGCCGCCACCTGATTTACATGGCAATCCATTTGGATTACTGCGAATGCCATTGCCACCATCGCTTTCCCAGAGTCAATTAGTTCCACATGCTCCGTTATTCTCTCGACCTCATCACGACTTCCGAATGGAACAATTCGAACAATTCCGTCATCATGGACTGAATTTAGCAGCTGCTGCTGTTGCTGCTGCTAATCAATTGAATCACAATCAGTCAACGTTCGGTCAAAATGTTAATCCAGAACGTCCACCATCATCTGGAAAGATGAACATTCCATCCATGCCACCAATGGAACCACATTTGGATTTCTATTCACAAAGATTGCGACAATTGGCTGGAACGACAAGTCCTGGTGCAAGTACGATTGGAGTTGCTGCAAATTCTCCAAGTCCACGTAAACAACATTCGCCAAACTTTGCAAGTCCATCACCATCACAATTACCGCCAACACCATTGACCAACAATTCACGACCTCAAAGTTTAACGCCACCTGATAAGCACAACGAAAGAACGTCAGAGAATGGACAAATCACAGCAACACCACGTTCAGCTTCAACACCACCAAAATCATCTCAATGTGCTGACACTTATCATGCATGTGAGTTCTGTGACAAAAGATTTAAATTCCAAAGCAATCTCATCGTTCATCGACGAACACATACCGGTGACGATCAGTATAAGTGCACCAACTGTGATTTCACATGTCTACAAGCATCGAAATTGCGTCGTCATATGCGACTTCATCGGACGCCGGAAGATCGTGCAAGTAATTCGGGATCTGTTGAGACAGAGAATGAAGATTCGCCTGATGATATGGATGAAGAAGAACAAGAAGCTGAAGAGATGATTGACAACTCAGATATGGATGAAGATGGCGAAGAAGAAGCTGAAGATCTCAGCTTGTCAAGTGTTGTTCAAAATAATAATAACAACAATAATAATAATAGAAATAAAGACATGATGGATCCGCGTCATGCCAATGCTGCTGCTGCTTCGTTAGTTGGTGAGTTGATGGATAAATTTGGCTTATCAAACATCGCTCAATATTCTGAAGCGTATAAGCAAGCACTTCAAGAATCTGGCAACGCTTTGAAACTTCATTTGACTAGTAAGGATCGTGATAACAACAACACATCACTTTCAATTCCTGGACTTGCTGAGAAGCTTAACGGCTTTCCATCAGCTTTGAGATTGAAGGAAGAATTGATGGCAAAGAATATGATGCAACATCATCAGAATGCGCAACTTCCTCAAGTTCCACTTTTTAATCCATTTGAGAATCCATTTGAAGCGTCAAAACGATTGAAGATGGATGGCAATGACAGTTGGTGGAATCTCACGAATTTCCATAGAAATGAAGCTTTGCTTGAGAATCTTAAAGCGAAACTTCCGCAAAGCATGGGAGGCAATCAGAATGTCCTTCAAGCACCACCAAAGAAAGAGTCACGACGAAACGACACATGCGAATTTTGCGGTAAAGTCTTTAAAAATTGTTCCAATCTGACGGTTCATCGTCGATCGCACACTGGCGAAAAGCCATACAAATGTGAGTTGTGTTCATATGCTTGTGCTCAAAGCTCAAAACTTACGCGACATATGAAGACACATGGAAGACTTGGTAAAGATGTTTATCGTTGTCGTTTCTGTGAGATGCCGTTTAGTGTTCCATCAACGCTTGAAAAGCATATGAGAAAATGTGTAGTGAATCAAGGGAAGAATGCGTCAGCACATCAACAAGCACAACAACACATGCTGATGCCTCCAAATATTCAACAACTTGGCCTGCAACTTGCTGGTCCACAGAGCAATCCCGCAAATTTATCGACATCTGCTTTGAACCTTAACTGCAATAGCAATGGAAGTTCAATCAGCAGCCTCAGCATGGGCGCACCAAATGGACTTAGTCGTAGTATTGATGAGAGTTCAAATCATTCTCAAAGCATTAAAGACGAACAGAATGCATGACTTTTTGCCCCGTGGGCTTACGAATTACCACAAAATCGACTCATGTCGAGAATTTTCTAATGAAGTCATGAGCTGAAGAAGCAAATTGGGATGATGCTTGCTAGTCCATATGACGAATTTAAAAGATGCGTCGCTACTAATTCTCTTACGAAATAATTCGATGACGTTGGTTGAGATGAAATTCTAAGAAAATAACTTTAAACAATGTGAAATTTCTCTTTCACTTTCATTTGAAATTAATTCAATGACGGGAAACTTCACGATGTTTACTTGTAGAATTTTCTTCTTCAAACTTCGTCATGATGATAAACTTGAACAGAAGAAAGAAAAAAGAAATGATTAATTAAAGGAATTTCTTTTTCCTTTTTCCTTTCAACAACAATAAATAAACTAAAAAAGTAATAATTTAGTAAAGTTCATAAAATTTTGAGGCACGCATTGTCGAGAATGAAACCAAAGGTGAAAAACTTAATTACTTATGTACATTAATGAAGAAACTCGAACTACTTGTAATTAGAAGTTTTTAAGCGCGATTTTCATGATGTTTTAATAACAATGAATAAAGGATGAAAGTTTTAAGTTGATGTTTAGACAGAGAAACTAAATAAGCGAGTTGATTTTTTATTTTAGCAAAATTCATTTTTAATTTTTTCTTTCGGTTGCCTTCTTAATTAATCTAAGTTAGTTAGATGACGATCATCGTCACATTTTGTTATGTTTTCTTCTTATATGTTTCTCGTTTTCAACTAAAATAGATAAACGTTGTATTCATTTAACACCACAAAAGACCCAGCAAATTATTTGAATTCATTTGAGACTGAATATATCTTTTAATTATTAAATGACGAATTGTTTGATTCAATTTTTTATTTTGCATAATTATGAAGAAGAAGAAGAAAAATAAATCCTTCAGTGGGTTGTAAATAAATGCGAAATTGAGTCTTTTTTCCCATTTTTTGATAGTAATCATGTTACTAAATAAAAGACAATGAAGAAATTCATAAAATTTTCACAATGATTTCTTATGATTTGATGATAAATTTAAGAAAAAATGTACAAAGACAAGAAAATTACAAAAAAAAATCGAAATTCCTACTTACTTAAATTAAGTTTTTATTTTGGCGAAAATCAGAATCATTTAATTATTTACAAATCTCACTAAACAGATGATGATGAAACTACTTACTCGTACACAGAATGAAAGACAGAATTAATAAACTTCAAGACAAACTAACAGGGTATTTTAAACATGAAGCATTTGCACACAAGATGGTCGTTCTAATTGTAGGATCGTCCAGTAATTCAAAAGCCAGTTTATGTAACTTAAACAATGTATAAGTATAATGGAAATAAGATGATGATGATGATGATGAAAACCAATTGCAATATTTAAAAAAATCAGTTTGTAAATGATAATGCATTGAATTTTCCACAGTAATTGTTGTAGTCACAGATGAAATTCTGTTTGCATTCGAATGATCGATGAAATTATATCCCTAAGACACAAACACCCACACAAGAAATTTAAACTAAGAAAACTAAAATGAAATAATTCCCATTCAAGGAAAATCTACTTAAAAGTTTAGATTAGAAATTCATATTTAGGCGATTTAATTTCTTTTTGTAGAATATTATAATTGTAAATGTGACATGAAAAAGAAGAAATCAATTAAATAATCTTAAGACATTCATCGTAATTATATTAGACAAAAAAATTTACATCTACTTAACTTTTAAGTTTATCTTTTTGTATATTAAATGTACATTTTTATTATAGACATGATTGATTTCCTCATTTTAAATCAATTGAACAAAATAAGAAGATCGCATTGGAATTTTTTTTACATCCTTCTCATATAAAGAAACGTACTTATAGTTTCCATTGGGAATCTTTGAAAATATTGACGATGTGAAATTATATTGAACTTCGAATTAATATTGCATATTTAATGGATAATGTAGATAAGATGATAGTGTACGTTTGAAACGATGATTATGGACAAAACACACAAAAAAATTCAATCAATAAAGAAGATTAATTGTTTAATTTCAAAAAATAATAAATTACTGTTTTAAAATGTTATAGTGGAGAATAGAAATGCAGAATATTTCTTTCAGTTATGATCTTATTAAATTGACTTGACTTTAGCGAGAACTTTCTGTACAGGTAAATTGAATGAATTCATTCGCCTACGGAGTATGCAACTGGTAAAACTCGTACAGGTAAAAAAGGTGTTGAAAGGTAAAAGAATTAAATTTAAACTACATTTAACTAATATGTTGTCTATTGATTAACGAAATTTTGTAGATAAGCTTTCAATATTTTAAGCAAGTCAAATAAAGAAAAAATACTTCATTGAGATTCCAGCACATCTAATAAGAATCTTATATGAACAACATATGTGAAATCTAGTACTACACTCATATATGAGACATCGGCATACTCCAGAAAACGAGAGAGAACGAAATCAGATCCATTTGAAAGAGAGTTGGTTGCCTAACCACTTTCTAGCACAGGGGAAATAAATGAAATTTTCTAGCAGAGAGTGCATATGAACCAATATGAACATAAGCAACCTCATCCCTCTTCCAAATGTTTAAATGTGTAGCATGTGTGGAATAAAAATATTTCTTGTATGCACGTACATAAAGTGAATAAAGAAAGAACGAAAGTCCAACTTTGTGTTTCAATCGTTGTGTCCATTTTCAAAATTTCTTCATAGTGGGTGAACAAAATGGCTATTTCAACATTATTGTTCGGGATTAATTTGTTTTTCTCATAAATATTTAATAAGCAATAAGCTTTGCTTTGATGTTTGCTACTTGATTTTTATGCGCTTACATTTCATCATTTTAATATGACCAATTTTAAGATTCATTCTCTTAAAATATCTTTTAAGAAATCAAAAGAATTGCAAAGGCGATGATTAAATAAAATTTATAAATAAACAAAAAAGCTGATTTTTATATCTTTACAGAAATTTCTCGACTTTATTAGAATATTAAGTTTACAAATAATTTTTTACGACTTAAATAACAACACAAAAAATAAAATTTTACATTCAATAAAGACAACTGTTAAACATATAATCTTTTAACATAGTGATTTTAAATCTTTTGAGTACTAAATACGAGGGTAGAACATTCATTCAAACTGAAGACATTAAAGAGCTACTGAACGTCATTTCAAGTTATTATTTCATTTTATAAATAAACTTAAAAGATATTTTAACATTAAAAATGATAAGACGATGAAATTTTCTTCCTTCCTTCACTCGAAATTTGTAATAGCAAAAATGTCTTCAGTTTCTATAGATTTCAATACTTTGAATAAACGGACCAAAAATCGAAAGAATGCTCAAAGTGAGTGCACATTATTCTTTATTCGCATGGTTATGTAAGATTCATATTACATTTCATAATGCTTTATACAACATAACGACAATGTCGACGCAGACATAGTTCGCTTTCAACTTCAAATAAAGTTTTCATCAATTCATCATCGTGGAAAAAAAATTGGAAAATATTTTCCATTTTCATGTCGTCTATTAAATACAGCCAGCAGTGGAAAATCTATTCAATTATTTTCTCTTATTCTTCTCATTCTTATTCATTAAAATACTGCATAGATGTGAAATGTTCCAAGCACAAAAGGGAAGAAAATATAAAAAATGCTAAACTATTTACCGTCTAATGGTGAAGCGTATTGAATTTCCGTCTCTATTGTCTTTTTCCTTCAGAACAAGCAAGACTCGATATTTCATAAATCCAACGAGATGGTTTTTGGAAGAGAGTCTTCACTTCAAAATTGCTCAGCGGTTTACTTGGTGTTGATTTACAGAATATAAGACGACAAATTGAGTATAACGACAATGTCGGTTGAATTGTACTTTATAAAAAGAAATCTACAAAGAATCCCAGCTACAGTCAAACTCTACGTTTAAAGCCCAAAATCGTTGATTCGCCAAGAGAAGCTTTTACTTTTATAAGATGATCAACGTCTCTTATTCAGATGAATTTCAGATGAGATTAAAATTTATTTTTCACTATCCAAAACCTTAATAATTTAATTTTCTTTTCTTTGATGAAAAATTTTGTAACATTTAAAATAGTCCAACAAACTTAAATTGTTTGCAACTTACTTGAAGCTCATTCATATAACATGAAAGAAGAAATTAAATGCATGAATAAAGATTGTCAAAGAAATTTTGTCATTTTATTTCTTCTTTTTATTATTAAACTTTAACAATTTTATTGAACGACAAATTCCTTTCTCAAATGCATTTTCCGCCTTTGAGTTGAGTCAGAATGTGGCAAGGAAGGTAGTAAATAAAAGTTTGTCAAAGGATGCTTATCAGCAGTTCGATTTGCCACAAAAAAACATCTCTTGGTGTAATCACATCCCTTAGTAGTTCATCGGGAAAATTTGTCTTGTCATTGCACTCAAAATGAGGGTTTCACATCTGAATAAGATTCTGAAATGAGATTGATGAAAAATGAATTAAAATGGTGATTTTAATAAACATGGAAATGCTTGAATGAAAAAACTGATTGATTAAAAGATTTAACAAGAAAATTCATTCTCAACAACACATGTGCATGAGGAAGAAAAGATTTGAAAACTCATTTCAGAGCACACGCGTCCAACTCATACGACATGGCCATAATCGTTAAAAAGGGTTGTAAACGGACATAAATTTCTTATTTTTTACTCGATCTGATGACCGTTTGGGAACAATAATTAAACCCTTCGACCCTTTTCGTCTTCTTTGGATTTCATTGTTGTCGACGACTGCAGCTTTATGCAAAACATACATAAAATATTGTTTGACCCTTTTACTCATCGCCATATCAGGGTTCGTTTAATTCTTTTCTACACGACAAAATAGTTTAGTTGTACATAAATTTCAAAGCTTTTACAAAATGACGAAAATGGGATTGAGAAACGTAGAAATTCAACATTCATCTCGGCTACCTGAACCAAATGGAAAGAAGGAACTGTCATGAAAACTGTATCAACGTTGGAAAGGTGTCTGTCCATATGCTTCCGTTACACGACGTAAAACGAACAATTTTCTGACAGCTTCAGGTAGACAGAATTTTCATTAAAAAAGAATTCCAACGGAACCGTCCATGCGTTTCCAATTTCATATTCATTCTGTTTAGTGTCATGACAAGACCATCTGAGAATGGAATTCCATTAGAATGGGCTGTATGTTGGGACGAACATTAGATGGCAATAGCAAGAAAAACATTATTGTTGGCTTTTTCAATTTCCAACCAAAATTGAAAATGTTGGGATGTTCAAAGTAAATTTTCTGGAAACTCATTGCGATATCATTAATTTTAAAAGTGCTGCCACCCGCAACTATTGAAGTTTCTTAAAAGGAATTTGAACGATTCCCGTTAATACTTAACACAAAAATTGTTTTTGACTTTTTCAACTATTTAGAAGAGTTTTTTGAGTTTAAAGGAAGGAAAAACTTTAACATCCATTTTGAAATTGACCATTAAATGTCAACATATTAATTGATTATTTCATCTAACTATGAAGTCTTGTTCAAAGTTTATTCAACAACCAAACCTTCTATTAAAACGTGAAAGTATTTCGAAACGGAACGGAAGTGAAAGAAAAAACGGAAGTTTGCTTCTTATTTGCATAGTCACGAGTAAAAATAAATATTTTATTATGCCATTCGCCTATTAGATGATATAAATTTTCTTGGATTATTAATCCTTTCCTGGCATATATGAGCACAATAAGTGAATGGAACTTTGCTCATAAATATACAAACAGAAGCAGCAGGTGGAATGGGCATTGAACGCCCAATTTTTCCTACTTTTCCAACTGAAAATGCACCATGATTTTTCACAAAGCCTTTTTATGTAGATTTCTGTTTTGTGTCTCCTTTATTATATGCTCTCGATATGAAATGGAAATATAATTTTCCTCCCTGTTATAAATGATCGTCATTCCGATGTTCGCCATTAGAATTTGCTTTCTACGGTTTTTTCCTGGAGAAAGCAGTAATGGGAAAAAACTTTTCTGTTCGCGAAATAAATGGTAGAACTTATATATCAGAGCAAACAAATGATAGCACCAAACCGAAGCATATTTCATACAAACAACAATGTCCTCATCGGGGCAGGGTTACGAGGGGTTTATTTTGACACTACGTCACTCATTATTAACTTAACGAAAACTTTTCTATTTTCATTTTTCGTCAAAATTTTTAAAAAAAGCGTTAATTGCTTTTACCATTTTGATTCTATTAAAATTTTGTAAGATTTTAAAATAATCTTCTTGCTTTTATGAGTTAAGCTACTTAACTTTTATATTGCTCCCTTTAAAAATACCATATTCACCAAGGCTCACATTCTTTAAGCGTGCATAAATGTTAAATGTTCAGTAATCAGTTAAAAAAAAGAAGAATATGAAATTTCCTTTCCACTGGAGAGCTTTATTTACATGTGGAGCGAGACTCAAAGCAACAAACCAAAAGGAAATGAGATTGGAGATGATGGTGCCTCTTAAATATATACACAACATTGTTGTCGTATATGGATGGTGTGTCTACATACAATAAAAAGCGAAGGCGAAAATTATGAAATATCACTTTAACTCCTTTTGTCTTGCTATTAAAATAGCGATGGTTCTCGCTTCGTCCCCTTCCATCCGACATTCACATCCTCAGCCCAAGCCATTAAGAACTTTTCTCTTTTCCGAAAATGAATTGAAATAAGCTGAGATTTGTGTGTGCGAAAGGGAGAACGAGTGGGGGGAACAGGCAAGTGAGTATGTGAATGGTAAATGACTTTTTCCCTCCTTTCCTTTCGTTGTTACCCTCTCGAGTTGAGTCTTGAGAAAATGAAAATAATAATGAAATGAGATAGGAAAAATTTCCCGTCTATTTTCCGTCTTTTACAAAACCCAGTAGCAGTAAAAGGAAAGGAAAAGAACTTTTCATATTTTCCACTTTTTTATATTTTATTTTTGAAAGAAAAACTAACATTAAGCCGCTTTTCTTCTTGTGGAAGTAAAACCAGCATGGAATCGGTTTTCAAAGGGCGAAATGTGAGTTCGAGTCATTTTCAACGAGTCATGGTTTGATAACGCAGTTTGTTAAAGAAACTTCCCTCACCATACTTTGCCACGACAGCCGCCCATCGACTTTGAATGGCTCGGAAAAGAACTTGACTATTAATTAACATTAACTTTCTACACGATGGTGATGGTCTTTAATGCTTTTAAATTTAAACACATAGCAGTATAATGCTGTGTAGTCATTGAAAGCAAATAGAAGGAAGCTGGTGTTGAAGATGTAGTCGGAGGGAAGCGAAGTCATTTAACGAGAAAAAGGGATTTCTTTAGTATCCGAAAATAAATGTTCTTTGGTTTTTCTGGTCGCTGTTTTCCATCGTCTCATCCGTGTAAGTTTTCTTTGGTGTTTAAATATTATGGCAGAAGTTGTGAAATCTTTGTGATGTGGATGTGGAATTAAAATATCACGTAAGCATGTTTAAAGAAAACTTTAGAAGATTTTGATGTTTAAAATTTGTAGATTTTGGTTTCATGATTTTGTTATGTCATCTTAAACGTAGGATTCAAATTATCTTGAGCTCAAGACGCTTTTGAGACCGCGAAACAGACAAATAAGCGCACTTCAATCATTCTCTTTCCTAACCCTCCACAATTCTTCTTGAGAAAAAGATTTTCAACAAAAGAATAAGAAAATCAACGCCAGAAACAAAGTAAAATTATCTAAATTATGTAATAAAGCAAAAAGGAAAACTTTTTCGCTTCATTCCTCAATGTCGCTTATGAAGGTGTGAAATATTTAAGCTTTTGTTTCGTCCCTCACATGGGACGTTCGTTCAGGCTTTTCAGTCAACATGCAATCAATCATAACGAATGAAAACTATTTCCATTGGCTGTGAATGTCGTTAAAGTTGAATTAAAGCGTGAAACAAAAGACGAGTGAGTTGTATTTACGACTTAAATCTCAAACAAATGTTAAAACACATAAAAGCGAGATGAAAAATTGTTGTGACGATTCAACAACAACACATAAGACCGAATCATCTTTATTCTTTCGTGAAAGGAGAACGAGGACACGACGTTCATGATTTATCATTGAGAAGGTTGAATAGATTCGTCTTAATGGCAATTTGAAATTCCACCATTTCATTCACAGACAATTTACGATCTCCACGTCTATTCATGTGTTAGGGGTGGGTGGGGGTGGTGGAGAAAGCCTACATTGCTTCTCATAAATCAAAATAATTTTCCAATCGATACTCCATCAGCTCTCACGAAATGAGTTGACGATTTCTTTCATATCTTTTTTTAGATGGAATTTGCTTCTTCTTTCTTTCACGTTTTGTAAGATTCATGCTTTCCACTACCAGGTGACCTCAAAGTTAGTTTAACCTTTTCCTTAACCACTGTGAAAACATCACCGCATATTTTTACTTGGCTCATAGCGCGAGCGAACTCGAAATGCGAATGTCATTTTTTAAAAGTTTCATGAAAGAAAAAGCGAGTCAGTCAATTTGTTGTGAAACTAGACCATGGAGAACATGTTTTGGGACGAACGGAACAAGCATTAGTTGTGGCGTGATGACATGAAAGTATACAGGAAAGACTTCGATATTCAAAGTAAATTAAATCAAATGTAGAAGGAAAAGTAAAATGATTCGAGTTGAACGACATCAACTTCCAGTTCTTTCAAAAAAATATAAAAAGGGTGCGACAAAGAGTTGTTAATTTATTGTTATTTCATCAACAACAAATGTATCTCTCCCGTGCAAAATACTTTTATAACATGATTACCTTTGATCAAATGTAATACGCGGTAAAATCCGTAAATATTTGTACACATTTTCATATGAAACTTGTCATCGTTCATTGTCGTTGCAAATGTTCACGGAAACCGGTTGACGAACAATGACGTGCAGATATTTACTTAAAGTTGATATTCTGTTTATCAATATTGTGAGTGAAATGAGTAATAAAAAGATGTTTTTGATAGTTTCATGAAAATTGACAGATTGACGTTAAATGCGGCAAGTATAAGAAGATAATTAACAATCAAAGCAGCAACTATGCTGATGCCTTTTACTATTGATGAATGGAAAAGTAATTTCCACGTTTCCCATATGCAACAATGAAAATGAAATAATTTTGAAAGCTAAATTCCTTTTGTTTACACCAATTTACTTCCGATTAAAACATTCTCTGATCCTTTGTCATTACAAATCTTTCGTTGCGTTCTTCTCACAGGAAATGTTAGAATTTCAATTATTTCCAACAGTAAAGAAAATTGAAAACTCTTTCGAATAAGCTTCGAGTCTGTAACAAACGAACTTTCCTTTAATCGCAAAATCTTCATGAATGCATACTGAAATTTTAAAATGATGTGGAAAGAAATTAAAAATTTATGAAGAGAATTTTCCGAAAAAAAATAAAGAAAAACAGTTTTCCACTCGAAAGTCGAAACGATGAAGATGAAAGCAAGCGAGACTCACCATTTCCATGTTGTTGCCGTTCATACAATGAATGTAATGTAAAGTTTAAGACGATGGCTGATGATAATGGTTGAGTTACGAATTGTGTATTTATTCAACGAAGAAATGGGTGAAAAATAAATGCCCAAAGCATTCTCGAACATCTCTCTTCCTTAACAACTTTATACATTTTTGGAGTTGTACCAAGTGAAAAGTAAGCAGAAACTTGCCTGATGATGATATGTAATGAAGTCAACATTAAATAACTATAAGACGAATCTGACAACTCCAAAAATAACTCCCAAGAAATGGTTGGTAGAAAAGAATCCAAATCGGAAAACCAACCGAGGAAACTTATATTTAGACGAGTATTTCTCGCGAAAAAAAGGAACGAAGAAGAAAATTCTTATCTCTGGTGTTGAAATTGAAAATGGAATGTTTATATACATTTTTCACTCGCTCTCTATCCACTAGATATTTATAGTTTAATTAAAATTTTATTCTTCCCGAGTCGAGTTGAGTCGACAACGGCGGACAGAGATGTACGAAGTGGGTGGTAAATATTTATGCGTTTGCCATGGCGCGAACAAGAAAATTGAAAATAAATATCAACAGGATGAAAGTGATTTAAAAGATGTGTTGCTTTGTATTTAAAATACTTGCGATGAGAAAGCGGAAGTTCTTATCGTTGTTATGTTTTGATGATTGAATTAAACTTTTTTTTATTATTAAAGAATCGAAAATAATTTCTCTGCTTATGCTTGGAAATCATCATGTGAATGTAATTAATTGTTGTGTTATTCAACATATTTCCTCGAGGCTATTAAATTCATGTTAAATCCATTCAAAGGCAGCAGATGACGTCGTGATGTGCCGTCACATACAAGTCATAAATCAAAAATATAAAAAAATCCATCACCACACTCAACCCTTCTCATTATAACTTTTCATTCTTGTGACTTTCTTACGATGATGATGTAACAGCTAATTATTAATTATGTAACACGTTAGCACTTCAAGGTTTCGTATTTCATAGAAAATTTCTTACATTAACACCACAACATCATCATCGTCATATTTTCATTCGTTAATTTCCATAGAAGTCATGAAATAAAATTATTTACGAAACGATCATAATAATAATTATTGCAACTTGCAAGTTTTAAATTGAGATTACGTGACAAATGTTCAGTTAACAAAATTTCAAAATTTCCATTTAATTTTTGAAACAAAATTTTCATCTTCATTACGTGAAATATTCAACACTTGACGTTAGTTTAGTTAAATGAAAATTATCTAACTTGAGTCGTTTATGAATTGCATCATGAAGCGAATAAAGTGAAAATTAGAAAATTAATGATTTTCATTGTCAGTTAGTTTTTGTGTTACTTAACTTAACAGTGAAGGCGATTGTGACATTCCAAAGTGATTTTCCTCATTTTCCTAACTTAAAATATTAAAATTCGCCGCTTGATTTAATTAACTAAAGAAAAGTTTTCTGTTGGGGAAAACTGAGAATTGGAATGATTACGAAACGATTGTAATTAAATGAATTCTTGCTCGCCTTCCGAAATCTTCCATTTTGTCAAATCATGGACGGCTTGTCGCTTGGTGTGGGCGATGGCGAAAAACTACCAAAAGAAATTTTCTCGAGAAAATGAAATAAATTAAAAATATTTATGTTCAAACTTTACCCCTTTTTTGTCTTCACTCAAGTCGTCGTAAGTATTTGAGATTGAATAAGGTGAAGGGTGTGAGTGAACATAACACTTCGAAAGGAGATTTTTTGATGAAGAAGTGGACGGAGGGAAGGAGGGAAGGAAAGAAACGAGAAACGATGTGGGATGTTGAGGGAGAATTTCGATGTGGAATGAAGGATACTTTTCCTGCCATCATCCTTCTTACAACTACCGAACGAATGAACAAGCGAACAAACGAACATGCCCGGGCAATAACAATGGACAAAATGGATAAGGAAAAGTGGCCTAAAGCTTTGTGTGTGTATGTGAAAAAGGGATTCGGGGTGTTAACACTGCTTAGGTATGGAATTTCAGTAACTAACCCTTTACTTTCTACATTTCAGAAGCAGTTACAACCATTGACCAGGGATTAATAAATATAAATTTTCTTTCACGCCTCATAAACTCGATATGATGATGAAAACCCTGCGCTGGTGCTTCACATTCTCATTTCTATCAACCAACATCACAATATGAAACCAGAGACTTTTTCATGTTGTTCCTTCGCTTTTGTTGAGATATTTATAAAATTTTCCAAAAATTTTCAAATTTCTTTTCAAAACGATTTTGTTGTATTGTGGGTGGTGGGGAGAGTAAGTGGGAGGGAAACATTCAAAAGGACAAATCATTTCGTTCATATTTTAATGAAAGTTATGGTTCGTTTTGTGTGCTTTTTCTTTTGAAATTTACTTCCACTTTTCTTGTTTGCTAGTGTTCTGTGGCGGTTGAGTTTCTTTCCTTTTTTTCCATTTTCAATGAGAGTTCCAACTTGGAGTTTAAACATTCACCCATTTCGTAGTCTTGTTTAAGTAAAAGCAAACAATTTCCTGTTTTATCTCAAATAAAAATAGTTTCCCCTTTCTCTTCTTCTTAAATTGAAAATAATTTCGCTTTGTGTAAAATGTAAATGGGGCCAGTGACAAGTTTCTGTTTGCTATGGCGACTCACACCCACATACTTCAAAATCAACGCGGTGAGAAGTTTTTAATGTCAAAGAGAAAGAAAAAAAGGAAGGATTAAAATTGAAAATTCTCTCCCGACAGCAATATTGTCATGTCCTTGAAGTGGAAATAACAAGAAAAGTCTTTTGATTACAACTCTAAGAACGGGACGATGAATGAAGCGGAGACGATTTGATTTCTATTCGAGTGGAAACAAATAAAACCGTAGTTGTATTCGCCTCTCACTGTTGTCAAAATGTTAACGAGTTCAGGTTCCCAATTAGAAAAGTAAATCGATTGATGAGTCAACGAGAAAAATTTTATCTCAGATATATTTAGTTGGATTGACACGGTTGTTGTGGGTGGAAAGTAAGAGTGAGAGAGAAAGTGAACATAAATATCTATTATCAAACAGGTTTTTATCTCATTCCCCACCTGAAACTTACATAACTAAATCTCCGCTATCGATTTTCGAAGCAGTAAAAGTTTTAATTCTAAAAATTAACTGACGAACTTTTATAGATAAATAGCGAGGTATCCAAACACCCACTTTTATCCACCCACGATGAAACATAAATAATTGAAAGTTTATAAATTTAAAATCTCTTTTCTGCTCAACACAACTCATCTCATCTCAACATTTTCTTTCTGTTCCACTCCATAATAAATCGTCAGGTTTATGAAGGGACTTTTCTAAATATAAACAACAACAAGAACAAATCGTAGATTATATTCGGCCCGCTGCTGTCTCCTTCTCGTTCTTCATTTAACAACATAGCTCAAAAATAAATAATTCAAATACTTTTATGATGAATATAGAAAAAACAAAAATATTCATTCAATGTGTTATTAGAAGACTCTTCGAGAAGTGACGAGAAAGTTTAAAGATGTTAAGATCTCTCAAGTACTATTTTTGAAGGTAATTAACGCTTGAGTAATTAGAGAACAGCTTAATAAGAAGCTCAATGAAGTTCGATTTACTACCCCATCCAATTACAAGTTGCCAACATCTTTTAAAGAATACCCAATAGTTGTTCTCATTTCCATTTCTAACCACACCACCGAAAGTTTCCCTTGAAGAAATTATTTTCTAAAATGTCGAATGAAATAGACAAAAGGCAAAGAAAGGAATGAAAAAAAGTTTTTTCGAAGCAAAACCTCAAACTCTCTTGATAAATTGGCAGAATGACAAAAAGATGGAACTGAGGGCCAATTTTTAAGGCAGGCGGGCGGTTTTCGAAATGAACATTAAGCGGGACGAGGGACGAGAGAGGGCGAAAGACCAGAAAAGGGATATTTTAATGAAAAGTGGTTTTAGTGAAGGAAGTTAGTTTTCTTCTCCACTACCCGTTTCAACTACACAGAAACTTGCCAACGATGGTTAAAATTTACTCTTCGCTTAGTTTTTGCATAGCAAAGAAAGCCTTGGAGAAAGGCGCTTCATTTGAGGGACTTGCCATACCATGAAAAACTTTTACTTTTTGTTACCATCTTCGTTTCTCAGCAGTTGCTTGGTTAAGACTGGGGATAATTGCATGTTCATTTTCGAAAATTGAAAGAATTTCAGAAATATCTTTTTCAGCTTTAGATGGGCTTCATAATTAAGATGGGCTGCAGGAAAGGTTTCACAGCTTTTTTAATGTTATTTTTCAATTATTGAATAAGATTTAAGGAATTAATTTTTTTATTGCTGCAAAATGAATGGACCAAAGTTTTAGACCCCCTGAGAAATGTAAATTTAGTAACGGTTTTAATTTAAATTTATACCATTTCGAGTGTTCAACATTTTCCGTTCTTCTCCCCTAAGTTCTCCCATCAAAACTTCAATAAATATTTAGTTTGCTTGCGATCATTCGTGAAAGTTTCATTCACCAATAGATTTAACTTCCACCCACTAACTAACAAAAATAATCTTCAACTATCCATCAACCCTTCTTAAGTCGTTTTCTTGGATCCATCACATAGCAGATCTTGCGGCTACGAATGATACAATTAATCTTACTAATGAGATGCCAACATATGAAGAGTTGTTTACTATCAAGGGGCGAAGATATTCACCAGAGGGAGAAGATAGAAATTGATGGTGTCAAATTTGTCATGATTTCATGAGCATCAACAAAGAGAATGTTCAAAGTTCAAATTGTCACGACTTCTCTGCCACTTTATGGTTCATTCAAACAAACAATCGCAGCATCAAAATGAATGTAAATAAATATTCACTTTGTTCACCCATCCACTGGACCAACCAGTTCTGAAAATGATGTCAAAGGGTGATATCACATGAAGGAAAAGGATGGAAAATCCAGTTTGAGTCTCGAGTAAATTACACACATCAGAGATCATCGTGGCAAATGTCAATTTGAATCATCCAGGATTGAGATAAGTACCAGGGTTCAGATTTAAACCGAAAGCGGAAAGAAAAAAAAATCTCCCGACGTGTTTGTCGAAGAAAAAGAACAAAAGAAAAAAAATATTCAACAAGTTTTTCTTTTCCTTTTTTTAACTTACAAATTGTTTTCTTCATCATTCTTTTCTTGCTCCTTCTTTTATCGGCTATTGTACGATGGCTGGTAGTGGGAGAAACTTTTACTTTCATTTTCACACCGTCAATGAGAACGATAAGAAAAGTCTTCGTGGATCTTCTTTTTCTTTTTAAATTAAACCTGCAAATTAAAAAGAAGATAAATTAATTATCCAATCAATTCAATCTTGTAGTTTTCATTCTTAAATTTTTTAAATTATCTGAGACGATAATGAGACAACGCAACTACATGGATAAAGAAAAACTAATGGTGGAAGAGTTAAAAATTCTTTTCATCCATTTTCAGCGTTTCAAATCTTTTGTTTTAGAAGCACTTAACAAACATTGGTGTTGTTTATAATGTCAACCCCTTTTCATCGTGAAAGAAATTCAACATTTTATCGTCCCATGTCGTGGCTCTTTCATACTCAAACTGAAAGCGGATACTTGAGATTCTTTTTCAAAACTTTATACTTCGAATGTGAGCTTGTCATGGCCTTTGAAAGCATTCATCAACATCAAACAATTTCATCTTGAAAATAAAGGGTTGAGTTTTCACAACACTTGACATTCTGCAGAAGTTTTTCAATTTAAATGATGTTTTCTTTATTTTTTATGTTTTATGCAATGGCGAATGCTAATTACGATTTACATATTTTTATTTGAGAATTTTATCATGCAATTTGTTAACGCGGTAATTATGAGATGAATTAATTGTAATAAAAGTTTTTAAAGACAAATAAAAATCAAAGCTGAGTGCTTTGTTAAAACCTAAACAGACAATGTCGCCTTCAAATTTATTTTTACTTATTCATAACAAGTTCCAAATAACAATTTTCAAATGTGTAAGTAGATAGATGAAGAAAAGAAAGAGTGAAAGGGAAACAACGGACATTATCTGAGAAAGCGAATAAGAAAAGCAAATTAATGTTCGGTTCAAGTAATGTAATTGGTACTTTGCAGGATTTTCACATTCATAAAATCTCTTAAGAATGGATTCGACAAAAGTCCTTTTTTTCCTATCTCCACTTCTCCACTATCTTTCGTCGTTTCTTGTTGGAAAAGCATTTTTCTCTGCCTTAAAAAGACATAAAATTTAATGACTAAAGTACACAGAAAGGCAAAATGGCAACATGAAAAGGACCGAGCGAGAGATGTGAATGAGAAACTAAAAGCCATCCCAACAGTCGATCCCTAAGAAGGAATCCCTTGACGCCTCCGCCATATTGTTCATATCAAATTCCATAAATGAGAAGCTTTTGTTGGACACGAACACTCTTCTTGATTTCTCAGCTGTATAAGCCTGTCATGTCATATCTCGGGTGTGAGTTGGATTTCATCAACTGATAATAAAACAATTTGTTCGTCACAACATTCAATGTGTGCTGATAATGAAATTTAAAACGTCTTTTGTCTTGTTGGGGACGAGTTTGTAAGTAAACTGCTTGAATGGGTTATGTGACAGAAAAAGGGATAACTTGAAGATATTTCCCTCATACACGAAAGAATTTTTTATGACAACTAATTATTAAAAGTTGTGATTGTGTGTTAGGGTTTGTTGAGCAAGAGATAAAAACTTTTCTTTTAATTCTTCTTTTTTTTATTCATTTTTCACTTTTGAACGAACAACTAGTTTGGGATTACTGAGGAATATTTATATCTTTGAAAATATTTTGAGAAAATTATCTTTTATAACTTCTATGCCCACTTCCGCTGACAAAGAACAACCCAAAGAATCTCTGGGAAATTTAGAAACTTTTTTTCGAAGAAATCATCTCAACTGTGAAAAGGATTTTCTTTAAGTTCAAGGATTCAACTTTTAAGCATATTCTTCGTGACATGCAGAGTTACGAGACGAAATGAAATCCCTGACATCACAAGAACAACGTCGGAGTATCCTTTTTCACTGCCAATTAATTTTCGATCAGAAAAAGGATAATTTAAGCTTCGCATATCTTTTATGAGAGATGTGTTCTCGTCCTTCTTCAAAACATATTGTAACACCCGATAATATTTGTTAAAATTATTTTTATGGTTTCTTCTTCATGTTTTCTATTTAGAATAAACGGAAATTGAAATACCGCACTTTTTGGATTGGGATACACAACCAGCACAATTTAGAAGCGAAGAGATGTGATTAGAATGAGTTTAAAACTTTGTGAAGATGAAATTTATGTTTTCAATTTAAATTTATGAAATTAATACACGCCCTCAGGACATAATCAAATGTCTTTCATTTCCCTTTTCACAAGCAATCACACATTGCAAGTCAAAACATGTTCTTCGTACAAAGTTGCATTTGCCGGAAAGAATTTATTTTTGACTTTTCTTACTCAATTTAAAACTAATTTTTCTTTTAAACAATTGAACTTTTGATTACCAGCATCACACATGCATCAGATTTTACTTTCGACAATTTCTCTCTTGAACTTTAAACATGCTTTATGACTAATTTTCATGAATTCATGAAAGTCCATTATCATCAAAAGAAAAATAATATGAAAGCATAAAAAGCATACATGAATATAATATAAGATGGCACATAAAATCCGCTTCTCATTTATAAATTGCTTTTACACATAAACATGTAGATGATGTTTCAAACAATAGAGACGAACGAGAGCTCTTAAAACCGGACGCCATCATCTCGTCTGCATATATAGCAAAGAATTTCTTTTTATGATGTGTTTTGACTCACATAGGGATATGCGATATGAAAGAAAGTTTCGCTTCTTCTTTCATCTTCATGTTGTTTATTATGAAAATGTAGAAATGTAGTTAAAATAAGAACAAAAGTTCTACTTGTGTATTAATTGTCTAGCGACTTTATAAAGCGACCTGTAAACTACCAACAAAAAAGTTAAGATTGAAAACAATGAAATTTGAATAAAACTTTTAATTCTTTTCGTTTTATGTACAAATAAAAATTAATAAAAAGACTTTTCCAGCAGTTACATCTAACGACACCTGGTGTTGAAAAGCAGTGGAAGAGAGTCAACGACCTCAAAAGGGGAAAATAAAAGTCACTCTCTCGGAGGAAAACATCCTTATTGGTGTTAGTAAGGGTTGATAGCAAGGGGAAAACTGAGAGAGTTTTTTTTATTAGTGTTGGTGAGGAGCGAAAAGTTGCATAAATATTTTTTCATTCAACCATCAACACCATTTTTGCCAAGTGTTCTTTAAATATTTAAATTATGTTTTAAAGCTCAACGTCTTTGTTTTTATTTTTTTTCTCCTCGCGAAACATTTTTATCGATTTTTCTTTTTCGCGGTTGTATTTTTTTCGTGGAAGAGCTTTAAATCTTTAAAGAAATTTTCTTTCACAGAAGGGAAATCTTTTCATGTTGAGAATTTTCGTACAGTTTTTCGCATCGACAAAGTGTAGGTGAACGACTGTGTAGAACAAAATGGTCAAATGGGATGGTCAAATAAGGTCGAGAAAATGGTGCCGCCGGCTATTTGTGAATTTTCTTATGTTTTATGAATAATGTCAAAGAAAACATACTTTCATGGTAAATTTTACATATTTTGTAAAAATAAATGACATACAATGTTAATGTTCTCATTATAGCCTATCGTCTTTAATTATTTATCCATATTTAAATAATTTTTTTAACATGTTTTGAAAGAAATTTTTTCATTCAATAATGAGAAATTGATAATTACAAGAATTAAAAACTTTTCTAAGTCATAAATAAAAATGACCGGAGTTTCTTCCTATGACTTAAAGAATTGAATAAATTTTAAGTTTCAAATTTATTCAATCAACAAGAACAAGACCGACAATATTTTCTCTTGAGTTAGTTCTTTATTGATAATATTAATAAACTATTTTTAGAGCTTTTGATCAAAAAATATTTTTTGTTATTCACAAAATTAAGCTTTTCATAGCAATATTTAGTTAGTGATTTTCCTAGAAGGAAAGTTCATCAAAAATATTGACACTAGAATTCTTTGTCAAAGGCAGGTCGTAATTATAATTATCGAACGATAAATTTAATCGATTACATTCTTCGAAGCAGAACAAGACAAAAAAACAAGAAACAAATGTTTGATTTCAAAGACGAACAGAGACAAAAATAAAAGACGAGGTAGCTTGGAAGATGAAGAGCTTGAGTGATAGGAAAGGGAGACTTTTAGAACAAGGGAAAATTTCATAAGGAAATCAGGAAAGCGTAAAGTTAACTGAAGTGAATCGAGAGGACTAAACATACACACGTTCTGCAGAAATTGGTTTTTCTCAGTTTACTTCTTTTACTTAAGATTCTTCTTTATATTTGCTTTCGCAATGTAAAACTATAGTTCAGTGATTTTTTACCATTCAATGAATTGATGAAAATTTTATTCGCAAAACTTTCAAAATATTTTTCTTGTAGTAAATAACTGAAAACATGGAGTAACAATTGTTAAGAGTCAATAAAACATGTCAAAAAGAAACACTTTGCTGAATGGTCTCGACAATTAATTCAACAAGAAATGTTTCTTTCCACTCCGATTTTAATTATTTTAAAATCTTTCATTACTTACACAAGGAAACATCTTTTCTATGAAGAACAAACACATATGTCACTGAGTAATATATTTAATGTATTACCTTCCCTGTGAAAGCAAAAAAAGATTTTACGTAAATGCCCAGGCTGGCAAAGACATTGAAAATTAAAAGGGATAAAAAAAGGCAATCGTGGTAGGGGACGAAACTATTTTCTATGCCATAAACAAACATACAACATTATACATAGATACATAAAAGAAGAGGGATGGGAAAGAGCGAACATTAAGCACATAATGCTTGTACATAAAATCTTTTAAGTGAAGGTACGGAATGAAGTTACGGAGGGTGAAGAATATGGGATTGGTCAGAGTCTCACAGAGTGTGATTCTTATAAGAAAAACGTCTCAAGAACTTTTTGGGATTCAAATCGTTTCACAATTTCAATCGAATGAGATTTAAAAATTCATAAAACAAGTTTTTAATAATTGACTTGCGTCGTTCAAGTTTCCACAGCTGACGCGGGACGACGACATTAACTTATTCGAGTTTGAATGAAATCAAAATTAAATGCGGTATGACCATTTGAAAACCGGACCAAAACAAGAATGTAAAATATTTTAATAATTTTATTGTCAAAATTGTGTGCTTGGGTCAACAGAAGCATACACGAACGAGCAACGATAATGATCCAACGGATTTTACACGTGAATAAACTTTTCATAAAACAAAACTTCCTGCTCTTCTACTTTCATGATCACATCAGGAAACATCTTGTCGATTGAAGTCAATTAATTTTCAATTTTCACCGAAGATTCGTTTAATTAAGCAATAAATTTTCAAATCAGAACACCAGCCACAGTTTAATCAGATTGCGGTTTATGAAGAAGAAAGCTTCTCAATTCGGTTATCAATTAAAAAGTTTTTAATCAATTTCGACAAGATTTTAGGTAGCGCATTAGTCAAATATTCACATCAGACAATCCCAGTAAAAGCATCTTTAAATCTCGCCCTCGTGATTTGAAATTTCTTCATTCTTACCACGATGCTGATGTCGTCAATAGAAAGAAACAGAGAGAGAGAGAGAAGAAGGAAAAGGACATTGAATGAATAAAATTTATCTTGAATAGAAAATCGAATAATTGATTGAATGCACATTGGGGATAAAAAAATGAAAAAGAGAATTGGAAGTGAATATTTTAACGATACTATGGACATTAGCTTTGATTAGGGATGTCGATTGGCTGCTTACTAAAATAGTTGATCGCAAACTTTTATGATAATTCAAATTAAATTAACTTTTTAAACAACTTTCTAAACAAATTTGACAATCTTCAACCCTGCTTTGTCTTTCATGACATGGAAGGAAAGTCTGAGAAAAAGTTTTTGCCTATTTGCAAATAGTCAACAACTCTTGGACTTTGTGAATGTTGAAATCACCAAAGAAGTAAATTTGAATTTTCGAAAATGATTTGAGACGAGATTGGAGAAGAAAAAACTTGTCCAGAACTTTAAATTTGATGCAATGCAAGTAAAAGATGGAAGATGTGTGTGTGTGAGATCAAACAAGATAAAAATCGATAACATGAAAGTTTTCTTAATCAAATTGCAATCATTTCGAATGAAGGCCACCGCTTGTAATGATGTTAAGCTTTGAAAGCATCGCATTTGATGATTTTAACTTTGAGTTTGTTTTCCCATCATCCATCAAAGTTAATGTCGTCATCTCAAAAATAAATCGATTCCTTTGCTAGAACTCAATTAATCTTCATTCCATTTTTCGTTGGTGCACTCGTGGATGATATCAGAACGACAGAAAATATCGAGCAGTAATTTTTTTACAGCTTCTCGAATGTGTGTAGATGGATACGGTGACGGTCATAAATATTCAATTTCTTAAAAGCGTTATCCAAACGAAACGAGCCAGAGGAGATGTGAGAGGGCGGACGACGACGGAACATCTCGGAACCCATAAAAACCCAAGAAGCAAATCCATTTGCTAATACAATTTTGCCCGATTAAATTTGCCTTCCTTGGCATGTTCGCTTTTCATTTCTTTTTTTCTCTCATACTGTCTTCATGAAGGGCGATTCGAAGCAGAGGAAAGGACGAAGCTGTCGCTTTTTTTGTTGGAAAATTCTCTTTGGGGTTTGGACGGTTCGTTGGTTAGTTTATTTTATTATCCTTACGGGCAGATAAAGCAAAAAGGCTTTTGGAAAAAGCAAACCCAACTCACACATATGCACGAGTCAGGTCGTTCGTTTGGCTCTCTCGCAGACCACTTTAACGAGCTATTTTATATTCTCGAATTCTTATGTTGTCTTACTTATGCTTTCCTCTTTCTTTTTTTGTTTCAAGAAACATTTTCATACACCCAAACATGCAGCGAGTAACCGTCATAAAAGGATCCCTTCTCATTCCACGTCAATCTCCAAATGGTTTTTTATGTTGTTTTTTTTATGTATGATTATAGTCTCGTTTCGGGCATAAAACGGAAAAAAGGACAACCATTTCATTTTGTGATGTGTTGAGGAGGTTTTTTTGCCTTCATTTCGCTTCGTTATCGGAGATCCCAAATCGCCCAACAACTGAAATGAACCTGTATTTGTTCGACCAGTTTGTGATGTTTTTCTGTCGGGAAATGAAGAAAATTTTCTTATGTTTGACAGAGATTTCCAACTGGGCGTTGAACTCATCGACTAACCGAATGGAAAAACGACCGAGCTAAGCAGAAATGTCCAGAATATATGGCATCGCTTTGCATAATAGAGGGGAAGAATGCGAACATTACTCTTTATTACTTTCTCCTTACGTTTTCTCAATGCAAAGTCCGCTTACAAAGTTTGCTCGTCGCTGTCCCTTGGAAACTTTCTCTTAATATTTAAAAAGGGAAGAAAAATTGTATCGACCCGCATTTTAACTCTCCTTAAATGACCATCTTTACTTACTTTAAGTATTTTCTTCGTTCCCTTCAACACGAGAAACTTTAAACGACACATGATGAAGTTGCAAGAAGAAGACGCGCAAAGTAGTCTCTTGGGTGGCATTGGCAACCCCATTTGCAAATGATATTTAAGAAATTGATGAAATAATCCGAAAGAAAGCGAATAATCATGTAAAATATTCATCGGACCTTCGATGTTATTCGATACTTTTTTTTTCTATCATCTCTAAACATAATCTGCGCATTAAAGGGTCAGGCATTAGAATTGAGACAAATTGGACATAAAGTTCAATGAATAAAAGATGAAGAAACATCTTTGATGTTCTCAAATGATCACCCTTTACGATTTGTGATTGTCAGTTGATAAATGCCAACATTTTCCATTTCATTCTCCAACTGAAAATTGTCTCACTAATGAGCTGCAATTTTTCACATTTTAAAATGTTCTCATTCAAAACCCTTTTCACATGTTTGAAATTGTAAATTATTTACTGAAATTGATGTTGCACAAAAAGTAAGTCAAGCGAATAAATAGAAAATTTAATTTATTAAAAGTCTGGTGAGATTTTAAACTTTTTTTTCTGTTGCTTTCTTAAAAAACTATCTTCGAGTATGATTGCGCAAAAATATTTCGCTCATCTCGTACATCAACAAATAATAAATAAAACACCCTTTTTTATGCTACTGTGTTCCTGGGGATGTTTTCAGCAGAAATCTCATGTCATGAGAACAGGGACGAGCGTCTTTGTTGCTGGTATCCTTTTTTATGACACTGACATTAATCAATAAATGTATATTGAACCCTTTCGATGTTTTATATTTTATTACTTTTAAATTTATTTATTTTTTTACTCTTCACTACGCTTTCGATAAACTTTTTTTTTATCTTTTGGACTTTGCTATTATAGTCAACAGCATATAAGTCTGATGAACATGCACTTGGGGAGAGAGAGAAGGAAAAAAGTAAATCGAACTTTAAAATGAAATGACTTGTCATGGTTTATTTTGTTGTAATGGCAATTTTTTGAAATTATTTATTGTCACGAAAACTGAAACCGAATCCGTTCGTAAGCCTTTATCGAAGGTCGCACATTTTAAAACTTTAAATTTCACAGGCATTACACGGATATTTTTTAAAAAAAGAAGTTTTCATTGTTCTATTGAAAAAAGGGACAAAAAGAAGTTAATTTTGCATTGTTGTCTGATGAGAGAGTTGAAGGATTGATTTCTGATGGGTTGAAAAGGTTTTAAAGTTCATCGATTGAGGATTACTCGGATCACATTAGCTGATTAAGGTTTTTTAATGATGAAATAATTTTCCATCGTTCAAACGACTTCAACTCAGTTTGATTACTTTTCTTGTGTCAAAATGACCTCCAACCATTCAATTTCTTTTCTTCCTTTTGATGTTCAATAAATCAATTTTCAAAGAAACTCAATTCACATCCCCCACATGCTGTTTTTTTAAATTGAACAAGAAATCATGCACATTTGTTTGTTTGTTTGTTTGATCAGAAAGTGATGTTGAATGTGTTTGCATTGTGGTGGATTTGAGTCGATTTCCATCCTGTAGGGAACGAGTAAAGAACGAAAATAAATTTAACACCTTTCAGGGCATTAAAGAATATTTTTTATATCGAGTGGTGTTGTGTGTGCCGAGTCAATAGATGAACAGGATTAAAAGTATTTTACAATTGTCAAAGTTTTAAAAAATGATGTCAATAAACCGATATCCAGGCCAACAGTCCATGGGTCGCTTTACTTCCGCTTTTTATCTTCACTTTCACTCTCATCTGTAATTTATTGCCTTCAATCAAGAAGATAAATCAGACTTTTATGTTCCGTCGACGGTTTTTACTTTAGTTTAGGGCTTGTCGCAACACGCTCAACATTGAATCAGATGAAAAGCATTTCAGTTAACGTTGCCAACCTTAAACAGTTTCTGAACGTGATCAGAAATTGCTGACGTAAATTACTTTTCATCTCTAAATTACAATCCATTATCAAACTCCTTCCTACAGTTTTGTAGTCATTGAATGACAGACACTAAAGTATCTTTGACATAACACAAAAAGAGTAAAATAAAAAAGTAAAAATAAAACATTCGCAGGCATCCGCAAACTATCAAAGATTGATTTATTACCATGAATTAAAATGTCGAAACGAAAACAGAGCGTCGCTCACATATTTCAGATTGATTGGCGACAAAGCATTTTGATTTGTTTGTGCAGACCCATTGGAGAAGTCGCGAACGAGTGACGGTTGATGGAGACGCATGGCTGAAGGGAAATTAATCATGAAAATGGAAGTTTTCCATTTCAATTCACCAACAAACAGACGTGGTCGCCATTTAGGATGATATCATGAGTTTTTCAGTTATATTTAGTTTGTTGTTAGCGTAAGTAAGAAGAATTATGCAATCATATTATTTTGGAAAAAGGAAAGCGAGACAGAAGCAGACCTAGAGCTGGAGATGATGGATGGTTAGTTGATTTCTGTCT
This sequence comes from Clunio marinus, assembly GCA_900005825.1. Lineage (NCBI taxonomy): Eukaryota > Metazoa > Arthropoda > Insecta > Diptera > Chironomidae > Clunio > Clunio marinus. The sequence continues at coordinate 49,501 of CVRI01000046.1, read as the reverse complement.
CCAACTCGTTGAGTTTTCATTTTATTTTATTTCCATGGAATCTGAAACTGACAAACATAATGTGAATATCATATTTTCATTTCCTTCTTTTATGCAGAGAACGCAATGCCAATGAACAATGCGACCATAAATGTTTGTACAAACCGACAACAAATGGATCCCATTACTCCCGAAATATTATTATTTTTTTTCTTTTCCTTTCTTTTGTTATCATGTAACAATTCCTACTTCGTCTTTACATCTACATATCTATCATTCACGAGAAGAAGAAGCAGCGAATGAAAATCTTTTTCCAACAACGTCGCTGGGCTGTTTGTTTATTTTGCAATATGTTGTGATATTCACAATTTTATTCATGTAAATTTACTTTTCATATTCTCCTTCTTTACTGAATTTAAGATGTTTATGAAATGTTGCTAGCCGATGTTATATATTCGAATCAGAGTTTTATTTTTCATAAAGGTTTTTCATCACAATGAGAATGAAAATCTTGGCTCGTGAGTAAGCAAAATAATAACAAATTTCCTTTCATTCTTCCTTTTTTTATCTTCTATTATTGATCGAAAAGATGGAAATTTTAATGGCAAATAAAGAATGAAGGAAAATAAATAAATCTTATGACCGAACCCCATTAGATTGATTACCATGGTGAATTGGCCTTATTGAAGAAAGATGGAAATTTATCTTGCTAGAATATTTATCATTAAATTTATGCATCGTTTAGTAATGAGAAGAAGCTTTGCTTGCTCGAATAAATTCACAAATGACCTCAACATCAGACATGAAGGGACTTTCATCTCCTTCAAATGCACTCGACAATGAAAGGAATGACTTGAAAAGAAGTTTTCCATTTCAGTTATTAAAGTAAAAATAATTGTAGCACTTTTTAAGAATTTTCTTCACTCCACCTACTCGACATTAACACAATGGTCGTCATCACCCCTCACCCGTCATATCTCGCATTCTAAAAGGACCAAATATCGACCGAGGGTTATCGAGAAGCATATAAAATGAGAGTATGAGGGTGAACGTTACGAAATGGTGAAGCAAACACATGAAAACCTTCAGCGCAGCGTACAACACGAAAGTACATTACAAATAAATTCATTTATTATGATATGAAATAAAAAAGCATTACGAGGAAAAAAAAAACATTTCTGGTCGGTTTAAGATATGGAAATGGATGGCAGATACACATGTTGCCATCTCGAGAATGTACACTGAATTGGAATGAGTATTGATCAGAATTCACAACGAAACGAAAACCTTTTTCGTGAACAATGTCGTGGGATGGAAGATTTTCATGTTTTTCTCGACATGTGGGTGGAACATACAAACATCTTATTATGAAAATTAAATTGAAGAAACGACAAAAAGTGGACAAGGGTATGTTGGAACATGTATTTGATGTTTAAAGACATGAGAAAAGTTCTTGAAAGGTTCAAAATGTTGTTAAACTTATCAGTTGCCATTCAAGGAAATAAATTCTAATTATTTATTGAAGACAATATTTAAAGCTAGAAATAACCAATCTCACTATGAATGTTTGTCCAATCATCTGAATAAAAGATTGGAATTGAAATTCATCAGTAAATGCAGAAGCAATGACATTAACTGCATTTTCTATTAATTCACTTCGTCGTTCTCGTCTGCTTCGAGTATTTTTTTTCTATTCAGCTATCGAAATATTGATGAATAAAACATCTTTTCAATGAATATCATTTCAAGGCCCGACGATGTTTCAATAGACGAAAATAACAAAGATTGCGAGGGTGGAAACTGAAATAGAAAGTTGTTGACATATTTGAATTTATTTTTTATCTCAACTTCCACTCTTTTCAACGAAAGTAGTTTAAGAAACTTTAAAGTAACGCAAGTCAATGAAAATCTTTTATTGTCAATTTTCACAAGATTTTCATTTCAATAATCATAAGCTAATTGAGCATATAAATATTAATTATTCTTCCTTATGCATCTTCAAAATTTACTACCGAAAGACATAAAATGTAAATGGCAAAAGGGTTTTCCGAACGAGAACAAGAATAATGCTCAGTAACGGCTAAAGTCGTAATTATATCTTGCTTTATGCTTTTGCACAAAAGTCTCGTCGTCTACATTTCCTCACCCGCCACGAGCGACAAACTATAATTCCATAAGACGGTTGTGAAAAGGAGTGAAAACGGCTTTAATTGATATTTAAACGATGTGAATTTACGTCGAGTGTTGAATGGAGGCTTGTCTACGACAACACTCAACGCTCAACAGCGGGGTAGAAATTTGATTATAAACAAGAGATTTTGTAGGTTACGCGAAGCACATTATGTGTACTTTCTCTGTCTCTCTTCTGCTCTACATTTTGCTAATGTTCTCGCAGACACATTTTTGACTGTCTGCATGATATTAAAATGTAACGCATTTCGGCGGTGCGATGTGGTGTAGGTTAGTTACGCGAAGAAGAGAAATTATGCCAAACTTATTTCTTTTGATGCTTCATTCTCTCTCTTCGCTGCTTTTTTTTTTCCTTTCATTTCAGGAAGTCTTGAAACACATAAATTTATGTTGCAGGGAAAAGAAAAGTTTTCCGATATATGCGAAGTTTTCCACATGAATGAATTTTATCATGACGAAATTTCTTCAGCAAAAGTCAGAGAAAATTTCCCCAACTTAAATGGACTGAACATCCTGTGATGTATCCGAGGCTAGTCAAAACTTCAACTTAGCCAATAAAGCTTTATTGTTATGGAGAATAATGTATGAAATGGAAATTATTTTTTACGATCATCGGCATGACATGAAAAACTTCCGCCCGAAGACGACAACCCAACATTACATGTGTGTCTAATTTTCCATATCATTTCTCGAATATGTTTTCTTAGGTTTTCATTTCTCTTGTCGTCCCTTGGAAAATTTGAAAATTATAAAAATGGAAACATATTCTCAGTGCTCAATTTTCGTTGAATTTTCCTTTTTTTCATATTATAAATATTTATTCATGAAGCCGCCCAAGCAACAATAACCCCATTTGTGTAGAAGGCAAATACACACGCACATCAAAAATGTATAGCGGGTGGAAGTGAATGCGAAGAATGGAAAAAAGAAGAAAATAAAATTCATGTTTATTTATTTGCGGACGTTTGCGGCCATTGTAGTCGGGTTTGTTATTTTGTTGGCAAAGCAGTTGAATCGTTTCATGGAAATTTAAACATTTCTTCGACATTTTTATGTGCAACCATTTAAAATTTATGATACGAATTAAAATTAGCATATTTGTTAGAATTTTGTCTTATTTTCTATTATCTCTTTTGGGAGTTTGAAAACTTTTTTTTCACTTGTTTAACTCGAGTTGTTTATTTGTGAAACTTTTTTATTGAATTTAAGAAATATTTAAGAACTTCCTTCACCTTCATTTTGATGAACTAAAATATATCCAATAATGAATCTTATCACAAATTCATCATCTGATTGCTGAACACTAAAAGCGCAATCGTGATGAGTTTAACAGCACTGAATCCACTTCTAACTGATTATCAAAGCTGATTTTTTCATGACTCAAAACTAACTTCCACTCAATGCCGAGTCATCAGATTGAATAATTCCGATACCGAGAAGTGTTCACTCTGTTCATTTGAACCATCAACATTACAGAAATTAATTTTCAATTGTACTTCAAAGCTACCTGAAAAAAAATCTCTCGAGGTTCACAAGAAGGGGCAAAAAGGTCGAAATATTCCGCGTTCTCATCTCTCATATGTACCTTTTCCCCTTCATGCTTTAAAAACATCATCATTGTGCACAATAATGAATTTTTCCATTAATAATTCTAGAGCATATAAATAAAAGAAGTAGAGAAAGGAAGAAATTAACCCTTTCATGCTTTCAAACGACATTACCGAAAACAACATCGTCATCAGACACTCACTGACTAACTCGATGAGGTAATTTAATACTTTTAGTGTAAACAAAGAAAAGTTGATGGAATTTGTAATGTAAAACTTGGATAATCGGAATGATTATTCAAGATTTTAAATTTTTTTCTTCTTTACTAATTTTTGTTCAACAAAATTTCATGGAAAATCACACAGAAAAATTTCTTTAATTTAAAAATATTTATTCTTAGAAATCTCATGACGAAATCAATAAAATTTAAGAGAAACATTAAATAGACAAATTTTCATTCTCTTATTAAAGTTTTAAAGGCCTTTTGAAAGTTGAATTAAATTTTTTATTTCATTAAAGTTTCTAAGGACAAAGAAAAGATTTCATTGAAAAAATTATTCAGACGATCATTGGAAAAAATTATTCAGACGACATTGAAGATTTCACTTAAATTTAGTTAAGATGAATGCTTTCTAGATTACTTTTACTAAAAATTATGGAAAAGACGAGGGAAATTTATTTATTTGTGCTTGCTGTAAATATCAAATCAATTGGTTTTCACTCGACTACATGCACGACATTTATTCACTTTCATCCCTTCTCTTCTGTGTATTTTAGACATGATATGGATATATTTTAAAGAAGAGAAAAAGTCATATCAATGGCTCTTGAAGGCCTTGGCTACAAGTCATTCGATGCGCAATAATGTCATAAATTTCCTAAAAGCTAAATGTAATTTATTTTCGTTCCCCAAACATACTCGCGAGTATCACTACGCATTGGCGAGTGACTCGACATTCAGGCAGAACAAATTCGAGAGCTTTCTTTTGCACATTAAGCACTTGATTGATGTTCTTGTTTCGTCTGGTTACGTCCAGATAACAGCATCGGTTGCAAGTGAACCCTCCAAGAAAAGATTTATTTTATTATTTCAGAAGATTTACTGGCGTTGCTACGTTGCAGATCATGATGAACAATTTTTAAGAAACATTTTCGAAAAGAAACTTTACGAATTAAGTTTCAAACTGAAGACGAAAATCTCAAGGGTTGCTTTAAGACGAAACAAAATCTCAGTTCGTGGGAAAATGTTTGCGAAACTGTCAAAGGGTTACGCAATTTATTGATTTATATTTAGTCGTCTATTAATGCAACAATAAGAATTGCAATTGAATTAGAAGTTTTCCTTTTAACCCATTGCCATTGTTGTCAAATCTTAATGTTGTGCTGTTTATTCTCCCATACGAAACTTTCAACCTCAGAAAAGTAAATTTCTACCTGAACAAAGATGTTCCTTTGCGCAACTGTTTCTGCTTTGTTCTCTAACGGATTTAGTCATTGTCTTCCTTCAACATTCACATTTTTATGCGAAGAAGCAGATCCAAGGGATGAAACACCAGTTTGAGGCTTTTTATTTCTAAAATAGGGTTGGCTGGATGAAATTATTCTCATGATCCGAAACGAAATGGATTAATTTCTATCAGTCTTAAAGAAATAGCAGGACCTGAATGTGTCACTTTCTCGACGCCTTAATTAGCTAGTTGGATGCGAAGTCTTCTTATCGCAGGAAATCTTGGATGATACTCAAATCAGAAACTCAAAATGTCAACTTTATATTCAAGAAGCTTAAACCCTTTCATTGCGTAATGCGATTTAAGTTTATCGCCAGGTTGGGATTTTCAATTTTCTTCCTGATAGAGATTTAGTGTTTTTTGCTTGCAGGAGATGAAAATCTGCTCGTAAAATTTCAAATCTCTAAATATGTACGTGACGAGTGTAAATGTAAAAGCAGAGAATTTTTTTTTCGGTAGTTTTGTTGAAGTTTCTATCAGGATTATCCAAATTGATCCATCATTATGTGGTTTCAAAATCCTTTTGGATTCGTGTTGATGAAAGAGTTAAGTAGAGAACTGATTATGGCTACTCTTGAGAAGTCCCGTGGATATCTTTTAATCTTTCAGATTACCTTTCCCTAAAAAATCATTAACTTAACTTCCTTTCATACAACATAAAACATACAAAACATTAATCTGTTGCTTCTTGAACTTTCGCAACAATAAATCGTTAAGTGCGTGTATCATTCATCCAATTCAAACTTGTTTTTTGGGATAAATTTCATCCCCTGAAATTATTTTCTCATCTCTAGTTTCCAAAAAAACTATAAAAAACAAAAAATTTTGTGACTTTATTGAATGCAATTCTTTTTATGTGAGAAAAATCAGTTTTAGGGTGAAATATTTATGTTATTTTAGCGCCGGAAATGAGTGATAAATTTATTACATGATTCGTAAAATTGATGGTTAGTTAATAAATAGCTTCTGATGAGATTGTTGTGAATGATGTAATGTTGTGATTGGTTAAATGTCAAAGCAGTTAAATTAATTGGGAATAATGTTGCTGAATGGAAGTTTGCTTTCTCCTTATTAGAATTTGTTTAAAATAAAGAAATATTTCACACTTTCACTCTTCAAAATGAACGCCAGCTGAAAACATTCACTCATCCAATCTCACCAACAGCTGTTGACTAATAAAATTAATTCAATTCAAAAAGCACGAGACTGAAATTTGAATTTGATAAAAATTGATTTTTTTAAACATGAATGTGTTGGTGAAATGCAAATAAAACGACCTCGGAATGCAAAACTCTTTGTATGATGAGATGTCACAGAAGCCCGAAGGATGAACTCGAAGCAGTGCCGGCAATTGCAACCCCTTCATTGAAATTCAATTTTTTATTAAATTTTCTATATACCTGGAATAGTTTTTGAAAAAAGTTTTATTCTCGTGTATTGTAAAACTATTGAGACAGCTAGAAAGGCTTAGAAGGATAACTGAATGACGGGTAAAGCCGATGAGCTTCAGATACAAAATTTGTGACGCAATCTGCATAATATTTTTCACTGTTTAATGAAATGGGATACAGAAAGGGTTACGGGTACGAAAATTATGTTAATGCTTGCAGGTAGAAAGAATATTCTAATAGTTTCGGATACCGACAGTTGCAAAAAAGAAGCAAATATCGAAAAGGGTTGAAAGATGAAAAATCGTGAAGTTTTAAACTTCAATTGCTTCAAACCCTCAAAATATTCTTTAATATCGTTCCAAACTGTTTTGCTTTCTTTTAAATCCCCGGAAAAATTGAAAAATGAAAATTCATCATAAAACTTCTCGTTTTTCTATCACAACTTAATGTAATGGATGGATTTATGAAAAATATCTTGCTTAATGCTTCACATTCATTCTTATGGATTTGTTACGTTTTATATTTTCTTCTCCTATTCTTATTATGTCCACCATTATTATGAGTAGTTGCCAACGTAGCAAATCTCATAGAAATCTTTCATCCACCCACAACACCCAAAAGTGACGTAGGGATTGGGCATTGAAAATGCTTTGAATCAGATAGCAGACACAATTTTTCTTCCCTGGTTTTGTTGTCACTCACAATGGGACAGAAATTTGAATAAAAAAAAGAGGACAATAAGAAAAACTTTTTTTTATTCTCTCGTTCTGCCATTCATGCAATTTTTAATGCTACTTTAAATTTATTTTTGTTTGTGTGCTTCGAATTGAGAATTGTTTATGGAATATTCAGACGAAAGGAATTTGTAAATTCAATTGAAATTATTTTCAGAATTTAATTAGAAATCCTTTACTAGCCTTTGACTATTAAGAAGATTTGTGAACTAACTAATATAAATAAATAAGAAATTAACGAAATTATTAAAAATTTCCAAGACTTCTAAGTTCTTCCGGTTAAACACCAGAATTAGAAAACATTCAAAGTTCAATTCATTTTGCTATTTTTCTTTAATTTAATTTTCAAGTGAAAGCCAATTCGCATATTTTCCTTCGCACAGACACAAACCAATCCACACACAAACATAACTCGAATGGACGAAAGGAAAACCTTTGTGTAGATATTCGAGGATATAAAAAAAGAGAAAAAATATCACCCCCATGTTGTCTCGAAAATTGTCATTTTGTACACATAAACATTTCTCATCCCAACATATATTTCTATGTATTGGATTAAATCGGAACGATATTATAAATTTCGTTTTCGTTCGATGCCACAATCTCGTAAAACGACAATAATATAAATTTTGGATTTTCGACGGTGAAGGCAAAGCTTTAAGATTGTGAAAATATGAGCAGGTGGTGTGGGTGGCAGGAATTGGCTATTGCCAAAGATATCTCCAGGTGAGAGGGCTGATTTTTCATGTCAATCAATACAATTAATCATAGAAATTTATCTTCAATGAGATCCATTTCTATACTTAATGCTGCTTTTGAAAAATGATCCTTGCGGACTTGTAAACTTGTTGGAAGTAACTCAACCGTTGTAAGAAAATTTTCCAATTTCCCTTCTTTATTCCCCATGATACTTCTTTGTCAGTTACTATTTCAAAGGTTCTTTCATGCTCTATCAGTCACCGTACAGCGAGCCATTCAGATTGTATTATTGGCTTTTCTTTCGTTCTCTGCCTCTTGTAAGAGTATGGAAAATGAATTGAATCGGGATAGTGAATGTATCCAATATCAAGAGGTGAAATATCGATATCGAATTCTTTCTTCGTTCAATGTGGGGGGTTTGCGAAAGGGATCAAATAGGGATTTGAGAAAAGAAATCCGCTGCTGCTTGTCGATGACTTCTTCAAAAGACTCCATCAACCCGAAATCTTGATAGAAGATGCATAATAAAAAGTTATTCACGATATGTGATCTCTTAGCGTGGCTACATCGTCATGTTTATTCTCTTATGGTGAACATTTGAATTTGATTATTATGTTGAACATTTCTTTAGTTTCTTCAATCAATTTCATCCACACACACAAAACCGAATTTGATTTTTATCTTCTTGGATATTTAATTTGCATCGCACAATTTCCTTCAATGATATTGCAAATTGAATTGGAATCCAATCTGCAGAATTTTTCATCATGCATTCGATACTGATTCGTTCCGATGTCTTTATCCACACCGATGGACCATGAAAAATCCATTTTTATTTCGTTTGCGCTGTGAAATATGTTTTATAATATTTTCATAAGACGAAATAAAATATCCAATCTCGCTTTCCACTTGCTGCTTTCTGTCCTCGAGGGGGCGAGTGAACGACTTATGTAGATGGAAAACATGAGAAAGAAAAAGAACAGAACGGAATTGTGTGGAAGGAAGACAGAGAAATTCAATAATAACGTCAGCGATATCTGAAAGCATATAAGTGAAGAGGACAAGGTAGCGCGAAAGAAGGTTATGGTGATGGTATCCTTAAAGGATATCTAATAAAATAACATTCTCGATGCTTCCACATTCACAAGGAAATGGAAGAAAGTCAAGTTTATTTAGATTGACAAGAAGTCCATCGTCATAGAAACGATGAGAATGCTTTGGAGATTTTTTTCGCTCGCCGAAAAAATATGGCAACATTTATTAAATTCTTTTTGAAAAGTGAACGAGGAAAAACCTTCTTGTCGAAAAATAGTTTGAGCGTGAATTATTGAATTTTCATTTAATATGAATAGAAGCTTCATATGCCATCAAATGCTTCCACTTGAGTTGAGAAATAAATTCCACTCATTGCTGTTGCTCGTAGGAGCCTTTCAAATATTCATATGCGACAAGTAATTTCATTTTATGTCATATCGAATGTCGTTTCGTCAGTTGATGTCCAATCGAAAAAGCGAATGCTCAAAATTTGACATCGAAGAGAAGGAAAAAAATATTAATACGATTCCATGATTTGGAAAGAAATTCAGAAATTTCTTCAATTTCGATTCACAAAAACTCATACCAGAAGTTTCGATTTTTTTATGATTATTTTTGAATAAAAATTTTTATTCGTAAGTGTCGAAATATGTTTAGCGAGGGAGATGAGATATCTTGGATATAAATATATAAATCGAATTTATTTCGAAGAAAATATCACCAACTTTTACGTGACATGAGTCCGAAATTTTAATATTTCACGCTACGTTGAATTTTAGCGAAAGTGACAGAAATTTGATTTCTTTTGCTGTGATTTTTAAAGCTTAATATTTAAATAAGTAAACAAATAGTTCAAGAAGTGTGAAATTATGGAATGCTTAATAATCTTTAAATTTCAAAGTTAATTCATTTTATAATTAAATGTAAATTGAATTCGTTATTATCTGTACAGTGAACGCACACAAAACTTTATCTGAACTCACATAACGCATAAAAAATAATAAAACAGCCAAGATAAATTTCTTTTTATTTATCCAGTGATGGGATATTTATTATATTATTTTATACATTTATTGCATATGTTTTTATTACATTGCCGTCCGTTATTTGCTGCCGCCATACCCATTCAAGTTGCGGAAAAGCACAGCGCGATATATTCGTAATAAAATTAGTCACATTACTGTCATGTTCGAGCTGTATCGGCTGTTGGCTGTTGGCTAATGGAAGACACCATAATGGCCCCAATTTTGAATTTTTATGGCATCTTCTTTCCGGCGATGTCATGAGGATAAGAACAGGAAAGGAATGGATAAAAATGAAACTGAGATATGGAGGAGAAAACTAGCAGACTAAATTATTACAATGAAAAATGTTCACAGCAATACATTCCGTTTTGCGGACATAAATATTTATTATGGAGTGGCTTTTTTTTTGGATTGGCGAGAAGCAAAGAACGAGTGAAAAAATTTCCATTTTGAGATTCTGTTCAAGAGATTTCACAATTATGAAAAGTTTTTCATAAAAAAATGTCTGCATTTTATTGTTTTTTTATTATTTATATTTTTCTGCTGCTCGTCGTTGGAATCATACATATGTGCGTATAAATAAATAGGCGAGAAGTAAAAAGGGGTTATCAAGCATTCATGCACACACAGACGTTAGCTGCAAAATATCCGGAGGGTGATTGCCTGCTTAATGTGGAATAAAAAATGTGTGCAAAATCTCCGATAAAAAAATAGAAAAACGAAATGTTCTCGGACAACGAAGCAATTTTAAGAAAATTGAGTGAAAAGTTGGTGTTTTGCAGTGTCATCGAGGGAAATTTCAAGTTTTTTGTGTTTGCGTGGGAGGAAATGAAGAAGTTTATGGAATTTCCACCCCTTGAGGTTTAGAATTACTTTCACTTTCTTCCATGATAAAACATCGAAAACAAACAATGTTGAAAAATGTGAAAATCCATCAAATTGTAAGTGGTTGCTGAAGCAGCTTCGCAAATGGCCGGCATTGCCACACTACATTAATTCTAAATCATGCTCTTTGGTTAGGACTATTTGAGTTTCTGATTATTTTTTTTCCATTCATTCTCTCGAAATGTATTCAAGATAAGAAAGGTAAACGCAATCTCACAACCTCTCGCTTAAATTTATGTTTGAAGCCCGAAGTTTCAACATACAAACTTTTCATCTTTCCTCTGCCTTTATATGAAAAATGTCAAAATAACTATGCAGAATAGGAAACAGAACAGAAGCTTGATTCACCACAATTTACCTAAAATATTTTGTGGGGGAGGGTCTCGGGTTTGAGAACCCTTTAAATACATAGAGATACATACATTTTTGCCTGCCCACAGCTTTCCCTTTTCCACTTTTTACATTAAAAATGGCACAAAAAGGTCGCCTTGAAGAGAAAATATTTTGTTCAAACATGCTTTTAAAATAGCCAATTTTAATATTTGTGCTCTTTTATCCAGATCCAATAAAGAAAGGAACTCATCGGGCTAAAGTCTCAGATCATTTCACCCAGCAAGAAATCCACAAAATACTTTTTTGGTGAAGCAAATTTTCTATAACGTTTTGACAAATTTTTCATAAATCACAAAGTGGGGGTGGAAAACATTCGCACATAGAGAAACAAAAACTTTTCCTTAAAATTTGCATAAATTCTTTCGAAAGTAGAGAAACCTTTTTCCTTCGTTATTAAATCCCTTTCGGTTTTGGTTTGTCTGATATGACACATTTTAGTGGTAATCTATCGTCTTCGGAAAAGCTTCTTTTTTTCTTCTTTGTCGTTCATCCCCATCACATTTATTACTGTTAATTGTGCGAGAAGAAATTTCCTTTAGAATTTAATTAAGGATTATGTAAGTGAGAAGTTTGATTTTCTTCTTTTCTCTTTCTCCAGTCATCCAATGAAATTAAATTATTCCATTTCAAATAATTAACTTAAACTAAAAAATATGATCTCTAACATTCATAAATTTCATGTCCAAACGTAAAAAGAAGATTTGGAATTAGACAAAGAAAACCTCTGATCCCTTCTTGGAACATTTGGAATTCAGTAAAAGGTTGAAAAGTTTTCCGCAATCTATGAAAATAAAAAAAAAAATGAAGTTGCTCGACCAACTTTTACACGAGCATATGGCCCGGGCCCATTTCATAGAACCTGAATAAAAACCCAAAATTTTCGAAACCTAACAGGCAAAACATTTATTATTCATCTAAATGGAATATCCTTTAATAATATTCTGGTTTTCCGGGTTTACCCTCAGCAGATAGTTTATTAAATTACACTGACAGCAGACCCAACCTAAGAAGCATATAGCAAGCTCCATAGATGTACGCTTTATAGAGAAAAATTTATCAATTTGGGATAACCAAAGGCTACATGTTGGGTGGAGGAAGAAGAGATTCTGTCAGAAAAAGGATCTGAAAAATGTTTTCATTTCATTTCCCTGAAATGTTGGAAAATAAGGTAACGTAACTTTGAGAAAACTTTCTTCTTCTCCACACATGAGAAAATATTAAATGAGAAAAAAGGGTCATGGCAACATGTGCGCAAAACGGATACCGGAGAGTGGAGAAAGACGGGAACCAAAATCAATAACATGTTTGACCGTTATCTCTGATTGGTCAGAGATGGCAAAATGGGTTTCAGTTTAAGTGAAACTTTTCGGTTCGACTATTGCGTAATTTTCTTCTCTTCACATAAATTTGATTTCGCCTTTTTCATTTTACCAAAACTGCAAACTTTTCCCATTTATTGTTGTTTTGATAAGGGATCGACTTTGGGCTAATGGAATTTTCCGAACTGAATCGGAAAAATATGTGGCAGCATGAAAGGAGGGAACAGAATATGAAAGGCAACCATGTTAAAGAAGAGTTTATTGTGTTGGCTGTAAAATGGACAAAGTATGTGGGTGGAATATCGATATATCAAATAAATTTTTAATCTATTTTTTTTTCTTTCTTTCTCCATTCTTATTCCCAACTTTCCCTTCTGGTTTGAACAACAAACCACTTGAGAGAACGAATAACACAACATTATTATTTCTTCAATTTAAATGTGAAAGAGTTCAAGACGAATTTCTTAAAGGGTTGGAATCAGATGAAAGAAACAAATGAACTCACATAAAATATGAAACGATGGAACATGTTATTATAAATCAGGTTTAACTTAGTGAAAACAAATAAATATTTCCTTACTTCAAATCTTTATTCAATTAATTAACGAAAGATCATAAAACACTTGAAATTGAAGTCTTTTCAATTCAGAAAATTTATTCATTCACTTTGAAAGATTGTTATCACTTGTTTGTTCACCTCAGGAACATTTTACAATGAATTATATCAATTTACTATGAATTGCCTCTTAAACCATTTCAAGTCACTATCTCTGATCTTAAAAACGTAATTTTCCTATATTCCTAACTGAATCTTGGTTAATCACAAACTGAATTCATTCGAAAGGGTTATGCAACGATTTTAACATTTCGACGTGAACATCGAGCATGTGGCATCCAACTCAACTCTTTTTTTAACATCGACACAGATATATTTCATTACCATATGCACAAGAAGGAATCGGCGGGAATAATAAAAAAATTCCATCAATATTCTAATCCTTTCTTTTGTTTGCGTAACGAATGCGGTGAAAGTTGTCGATATGAAAACGAATTTTCAATAATATGATCGTATTAGAAACCCCGAAGGGGATTATGAGAGATAGAAAATGATGAATTTAATATCATGAATATGCATGAGCATCAAGGGCACGGGAAGTATTTAAATGCAGCGTGAATTTTATGGTGATGAACGCAATAAGTAACCAGATGTGCGAGTGTAAAATATATTGATAAACAATTAAATTCATCGACTGCTTGTCTCACAAAATCTGCTACGAAGAGCATTGAAAAAGGGTTAGGCAACTATATAAGTAAGCTATTCATTCCGCTATTCATCAATTCATATTGTAATTTACAAAGGTCACAGTCAGTCTCTCGTGTTACGGTCTCTTCTTGTTTCTTTTGCAACTGTCGTCGTAAATATGGAAAGCAAATATGAAAACGAGATGAAAAGGTTTTTGTTTACTTTAACAAAACGTCAGGCTTATTACTACATCTTCTGTTTTAGTTCCGTTTACCTTTTATGTGAGAAGTAAGTTAAACAAAAATCAATTGTTGGTAATTCTAAGGAAATGTCTTCGTTAAATTTCAAGTACAATTTCAATAAGAATTAAAAATATTTTTCTCTCACATTTATTTTCATAAAAATATGTCAACTTGAAAATTGAATTAAATGTCGTTTGAATTCATAATTAGAAAAACTATTACCGTCGTTTTGTACACAATTTATCTAGAAACGTGATCTTGAAATGAAGCAGTGAATTTTTAAAGTAAAGTTTAATTTTCTTTCTCACTACCCAAATTTATTGTTTGCTTGGTAATTGTAATTGACGAGACTTTGAAGAAAAAAATCACGACATAGGTAAGTGACATAAGAAAACAGCACATTTTGGCACCATTGACTTTTTCGCAAGCAACGATTACCTTCATGTATTTAATGTTTAAATTTAGATCTTTATGAAAATATTGATAAATGATCAATAATCAAATAAGTTCATTGCATTACACAATAAAGTTCATTTCTTCTATAATTTTTTCCTCAAACATCAATTCAACAACCAGTTTCATTGTGAACCGAGAAAGCGTACATACGCAAGAAAAAAAGGTTAATTTCATTGAATGTGAAATGAGAAAAACCTTTATCACTCTTTGCCTGTTCGGGCACATAAAAACTTGACATTTTGGGCGTTTTAATATCGCACACAGGAGACCTTAGTGTATGAAAGCCAAGCAAGCAAAAGTCTTTTCATTGAATAAGAAATTGATGGGTGAAACTGAAAACTAGTTTCTTATTCATAGAGCATACCCAATCTATTTCTATTGGGTTCAAGACATATTCACTCACACGCATGAAAATTCTTTTCTTAGCATATCGGGGGTTAGCATAAAATGTTATTTAAAATGTCCAGTTGATGTGAACCCTCAATAAATCAAGATCTAAACTACATTGTGAAAAAGGGAGAAATGTTTCTTTAGGAGCAAGAAATAAATGTGAGTTTCTCGAATTTACTTAAATATCGAGAAACCATAGCCATTAGTTTAAGCATTGATATGTAAATGAGGGTTACTTGTGAGCATTTCCCTTTCCTTTTTATTCGCTTTCAGGATATTTAGATTTGGGTTAAGGAATGCTACACGATGTACAGAATTTTCTTAAATAAACAAGCGTCATGATAAAATACTTGAACAAAAATTATATAGCATTGGACGCACGTACAACATTCTCAACTCTGACCCCAGCATCGTAATCTGACGAACCAGAATCACAAGTTATCGTTAATCACGCAAAATTGAATTTTTGAGGAATGCACAATAAAGAAGATATTACAACATTCCAATCGAATAGAGTTGGTTATTTGATGGAATGAGAGCATATGTACTTATAACAACCTGACATATTGAAAGATTAAAAGTTTTAATCAAAGAAATCTGAAAATAGAAAATTTATTCTTATTTGTTGAATAAAATAGCGTCGTTAAGGAATGAAAAAGTGCTGTTACAGCAAGTGACGATCGTAGACCCTTGAGAAACGTCCACAATGCTCATGTTTTGAGCTTAAATCATTTTACATTGACAAAAATTAAGATATTTATGGTGGTCAATAAAATCAATTAAATTTAAATTATCCAATATTGATTCAACGAAATACTGGAGTTTTCTTGATCCACTGACTTTCAATAACTATTTGTAAGTTACACAATGCGTAATTTATTGTTTTTACTCACGTTTTTTTCCTGGATCACGAAGAAGTTGAACTTTATTTACATATGGCTGTAAAAGTCAACACTTGACCAATTCTTAGCGACTTTTTTTTTCTTCCTGAAGCCGTGGCAGTTCTTCACACAGGTGTTGGCTGTCGTAAACAATTTTAAGCAGCTTTGCGAACAAATATTTGAGCGAATGAAAGTTTTAACTTTTTTCATTCATAAAACCCTGTTTCAAGCGATCATAACGAACGTGAAAACATTTCAGCTGACGGCCAAATATTTATGCTTGAATTGTTCATTTCCTTATTCGATGAAGAATACGTTTTGTTTTCAACAATTTTCTTAAAATTTTAACCTTTAGAATTTGGTTAATTTTTCAAGAACTTAGATTGCCATGAATATTGAGCGGGGGCTGAAACTAAATCGTCGAAAAATTGTGCAGCTTTAACCCTCATTCGACCTTTGAATGAAATTTCTGTCATTTCATTTTTGTCTGCTATCAAGTAAGGTTTAATTAGTAAAATGGGAAGTTCTTCAAAAAGAGAAATTTCATCTCAAAGAGATGATTATCGTAGACGTCGTTATTCCTGGTCTTCAAGTTCATCTTCATCAACAAGTTCATCGAATTCAAATCATTCTCGATATGCATCCAAAATTCGCCATTCAAAACGTAGATCTTGTTACGTAAAATCGTGCTGTAAGCATACAAGCAGATCTCGGTCGCCTTCTTATAGTCCATCACATTATCGTCGTACTCGATATTATGGAACACGAGAAAATCCACACAAATCTCGTGTTATTGGAGTTTTTGGTTTGAGCAACGACACAAATGAAGCAAAATTGATGGAAGTTTTCTCAGCTTTTGGAGCCATAGAGCATGTTTCTATTATTTACGATGCTAAAACTGGCAACTCTCGAGGTTTTGGATTTGTCTACTATCTTGAAGTTGAACACGCAACTGCAGCACGCACTTGCTCTAATGGATCCGTTTTGGATGGAAGAAAAATTCGCGTTGATTACTCGATCACAAAACGAGCTCATACACCAACCCCAGGTGACAAACATGTATGATTATTTAAGATAAGTTTTATAAATTTCTTATTCATTCAGGGGTTTACATGGGTCGTTCAAGAGAACGATATAATCACAGACACCATGGCCACAGTCATCGACGATCCCGTTCACGTTCATCTCGTCATCGCAGCCGCTAACATATTCAAACCAAAGCTTATTCATCGCTATTTTTAAGTCGATCGCATCTCATTAATTTAATAGTCTACGAACATTTGCATGATAATCAGTCTTAGAATTAATTTATTCTTTTTCCTCTTTTTTCTCTATATTTATCAAGAATGTTAACAAAATTATTGTGAGAAAAATATTATAATAATCAAGATTTGTTGAAATATGAAGCTTTAAACATATCCACATGTACCTGAATGAAAACAAATACAAATGAATTTGATCAAGCCTAAGAATTTAAATTGAAAAATAGAAGAAACGAGTTGGTTTATTTTTACTAGGTAGTCAGGAAGTCAGAACAAATCTGTTAGACACGCAAAAAAGGATTATCATAAAAAAATATGAATATTTCAATAACAAGACACAAAACAAAGAATCGCAAGAACAAACGTAAGAAAAGTGCAAAGAATTTAACAATGAAACGTTAGATGGGGAAAAACTATTCGACCATGCAAGTGTGAATTACTGAACACTTACAAATTCTTAAATGTCATGAATTGACGTAACAAGTTACAACGAATATTTATTTATAATTTTTAGAAGAAAAAAAGCATCATCGATAAGTTATTTTGATTGTGTCATGACATACAAATTTCCCCATAAATTTCACTTTCATTTTCTACTCGAGAAACTGTTTTTCGTAAATTACGAAAGCACAACTGCTAATGTGCCATTGACGAATCCGCTATGCTATGTCTTTATTAAGAAATATAAAAGAGCCAATTACCGATCATAAGTTTTCAACCTAATATATGATTAGAGCATATTGACTTATGCTTGAACATCAAATATTTGTCTATTTACTCTTTTTTTCTGTAAAGACATCTTCTTCATCAGAAACTATGAGCTCAAGCAATCTTCGTTGGGTCATGCGAGAATCGAAAAATTTTTGGATTTTTTTTTTCAAAAAAAGAAGATGATGGTCCAAAGAATGTATGCAAAGTTTATTTAAATTAATAATATTCAAATGTTTGTCAAGTTTTTTTTTGAAGGCCAACCACAATCGGTTATGATGAGAAACGGAATGTAATGAAAATTATCAAATATTCGACACGAGATTCTCTTCGTTTAAGCAAACATTCTGATGATATGATAATATCGTAGGTTCTTGCATAAGTGCTAATCTCTTCTTCTCATTCTCTGCAAACACAAGTTCACGTCTCAATTCCAACCTAATGCGGATGTTGCTTGGCAACTGGTTCTTAATGTTTTATCATCAATTTTTGTGTTTTATTTTTCTTTTTCGTTTATTTTTATTAAACAAGTTAAAAAGGCGTCTTAAGGGATCTTCATAAAGATCTTGTACATACATTTCTATAAGTTTTTCATGTCGATTTTGTTCAATTAAAAGTAACTGGCAGATTACAAGAGTATATTGTTTTGACTGGCTCGTAAAACATCTTTCGATGGAATAAAGATGGCGAGAAAATCATTTTTTCAAAATTTAATTAACTGTTCGAAATACTATTTAGTGGAAATGTGAAGCGTCATTGCAGTTTTCTCCATGAGGTGGCAAGTAGGAGTTATCTGGAATTGGAGGTGGTCCATAAGATTGTTGTGGTCTTGCTACAAAGGATTGTTGTTGGGGTGCAAATGATTGTTGAGATGCGAAAGACTGTTGTGGAGGTCCATAAGATTGACGTGGTGGTGGTGGTTGATAGATAGGTTGTTGTGGTTGGTAAACAGGTTGTGGTGGAGGTCCATAAGATTGACGTGGTGGTGGTGGTGCTGGTCTATAAACTTGTGGAGGTGGTGGTGGTGGGCTGTAGACAGGTTGAGGTGCTGGTCTATATTCTTGTTGTGGTGGCGCATAATTTTGTTGTGGAATTGGGGCTGGTGCTGAATATGATTGTTGTGGGGCTGCTTGAAATGATTGTTGTGGTTGTGCACGTGGAACTTCGATTTGGTAAACATGTACGACGACTGGTTGTGCTGGCGCTGGGGCAGAGTATGACTGTTGTGGAGCTGCGTATTGTTGTGGAGCTGGTTGATAAGATTGCCCTCCTGAGTATGATGAACCACCACCGTTTGAGTATCCGCCACCACCAGAGTAGCCACCGCTACCTGATGATGCACCTGAAGATGAGCCTGAACTAGAACCACCTCCATGACCACCACCGAGCGATCCGAAGAGTGAACTTATGGCTTGTGTCTTAAATTGAATAAGTTTTTGTGGCAAGCTGTTGTAAAGAAAAATATTTTAAGGTAAAATCCTAAAATTTTTATAGAAAACTTACGCAATAAGGTTTCCAAGTCCACCACTGCCGCCACCACCGCCGCTAGATGATCCACCATGAGCAGATCCCGAAGATCCAGATGCTGGATAAGGACCTCCTGAAGATGAACCGGAGCTTGAACCAGACGAGCTTCCACTTTTTCCACCACCGCCAAAATGGCCAAACGTTGCTTCACTATAATAGACGCTTAGCGCCAGCACACTGAACACAATTAAAAATTTCATTTTTTAAAGTCTTTAAAATGTCTTTGGGATCTTCTATAATATTTCTGATTTTATTTTAATTTAATTTTTTCACCACTCGATGTGTCTTGTTCAAGAACCGACGATCAACTAAATTCTGCAAAAACCGTGCGCTCCGTGATAAATGTCGAATGGTTCTGTTTGCTGCTTATTTCGAGTTTTCCCCAAACCCTAGCAGAATATTAATACAATTAACACATGATGGTAGTTAAAAAAAACCAGCTCCAATGTGATATGGTAAATGCGAACGGAGATGAACGAACAATTTCGGGGATCGATGTGGTGTGCGACATTGTTTGTTTTCATCATATATTTACTATTTTAATATAACATACGAAGAATTTACATTTTACCATTTTACTTGATCATTTGAGGTCTGTTGGTGATGATAACTTCATAAAAACACGTGTTAGTAGCTTTTCATTTGCTTATAGAGAATAAAAATATGTCATGTTGACATGATGCAATTTCGAAAAAATTAAAGCGTCCAACATTATCATCAACGATCCAAGGCCGTGATGTGTAAGATAATTTTTTTTCTCAGGTTATTCAATGGTACATTGATTAGCGATGTGATGCCAGTGACATTCGTAATATTTACGAAGTTTGACGAAAAATTTGTAAAAACTTTTTCTTTTCTCTTATCTTCTATAAGTGAAGTTTGTCTTGAAATAATTCTTTCTTTATGGGAAAAAAGAATAAATGCTACAATAAATAAAGTCTCAATGTTTTTCTTTTGTGGTCTTTGAACTTAAATTTTTTTTTGCCGGCCAAACATCGCAAAACACGAGAGACGAAACACGTTTCTTGAATTTATTTCCATATTAAGTTCCTTTTTATTGTTCATTCTGAATTATTTCGACTGCGACTGGAAAAAATAGAAGACGATTCAACTTTATCAAGAACTTTTTTGGACAAAACCAGCTTCCACATGTAGGATGAACCGGATTTAAAATGTGAAGTTTTAAATGTGAAGAATTCTGAAGTCTCTTAAAGTATTCTTTAATGTTTTCGGAAGGGGAACCTGTTTGTAATCAATTCTTTCAAGGAGAATTTCTAAGCAGGTGTCTTCTCGTTCAATCATCAGTAAGAACGTGATGTTAGTAATTTCATACGTTACGTAATTTCATTTTCACTTCTCATTTAGTACCGAGTGACCAAAAATATTGAAAGCTTTGAAAGCTCTTTTTGTGAGCTTTTATTTATTTCCTTATTTCATTGTCAATCAATAATAAATAATTAATAACTATTTCGTTTTGATGGTGGTAAATAAGAATATCCAGAAGGCATTTCATCCTTAGAGAAGCTATCATCAAAAGCGGAGACTTTGTCATCAGAAAATGTAGCAAATGAAGGCTCGTCAGAGTCATCAAGAGCGGAGACTTTGTCATCAGAAATTACAGAAAATGAAGGCTCGTCAGAACCAAGGGATGACGTACCATCTTCGCCAGCATCAAAGAATGAAGACGTTGAATCGTCGCCATTCGAAACACTTACTCCTGGCCCATCAACCTTGTCAAGGTCATCAAAATCCAAATCAATTGAATTCGAAGAAGACGATAATGGTTTTGATGATGAACCGCCAGCAAAAGCTCCAGAAAGTAAAGGTGAAACAATTCCAGAGATTAATTTTGATACTCCTGGATGACTCAGTAAAGATGCAAGACCACTTCCTGAACTTTGTGACATTGTTTTGTTCCGACTTATCGAGTCTCGTAAAACACTCAAGAGTTGAATTTTTGTATTGAGCACGTGTCTGGAAATGATTTTTATTTTAAATAATTTTTATTTTAATTTTAATTATTTACCCAAGCATATCATGAACACCTCTTCGCGAATTTGAATTACCAGCTGAACTAGCTGAACTAGCTGCACCAGCTGTACTAGAAGCTGTCAACGAGTATGTTCTGCTTTGTCCATGTGAAAAAAACAGCGCTTGGCTGCATCCAACAAGTGCAATTGCACAGAGAAATGTTCTCAAGAAAAGTTTCATTCCGATTAGATATCAATTCAACCACACAACTCAATATTCAACTGGGAACTAACTCAAAAAATAAATTGAATTTTAAACAAATCATTAAAGCTGTTTATCCTGTTAGATGATACTACTAGGTAGAATATAGAAGCGCTTGCGGTGCGTTTTGTTGTACAGGTTTCTTGATATGGCATATGAAAAAGCAAATATTGAAATGATTATAGCGTTCAAGAACGAAACTTTGACAAACAAGACAGTAAATATCTACTGTAAAGTCACGTTGTCACCCTGATTTTTTTAATATAAATTAATTTATTGTCTATTTATGACTAACATTTTTTTATTAATTATAGTAAGGATCAGAAGTAGAATTAAGAAAATGCAGATTCAACATACGTGGTCTTGCTGTTGATTTGTCACTTATGAGAAACGAAAGAGATAAAAAATGAGAAAATCCCAAAAAAAACTTGAAATGTTAATGATGAATAAGCTAAAATCATTTGCTTTTCCAATTAAAGATTTTCGTTAAAAAGCTCTCGAAACAAAGAAAGCTTGCATCCAGAAGCTCTCGTTAAAGCTTTTGTAGTTTGGAAAGATTCAAATTGAATTGATAGAAGAAATTTAAGAAAAAATTTACTAAAACTTATTCATTTTAACGGAATGAAGAAAAATATTTCAAAGGAATTTTAGTTAAAAATATTCACCTTTGATTAAATTTCTGTAAATTTTCAAGTGCCCATCACGAAATTTTTATTCCTAATTAACTTACGAAAAATTCTGACGTTTTTATAGATTTAATGAAACAGATTACGGTTTTCAGACTATTGATGATCTTTTCTCAACTTTTATTCCGTCGACGGTTTTAAATCTTCTTTTGCTATAATTTATTTTAAAGCTTCTGACACCAAAGCACAATAAAGCCATTTAAACACAAACAAGACGTAGATAAATTTTGTCGATTCCCATCATAGTCATTCCAAATGAGTTGAATCCAAAGTGTTAACAAACTCTTATAGTCAACCTCGTAAATATATTTTAAAATAACTGAGTTTGTAGTAAAGAAAATTCTTCTGAGAAATTTATTTAGACTATTTGTTGGTTGGAATGATTGGTTGAAATTATTATAAATTAAAAGATCAAGTTATCCAAGAAGTGTTTTGATAGCATTTGGAGATAAAGCTGGCATTATTCCAAATACTTGAGTTGTTGGTTTTTCTGAAAAATTAACACTTTGACTCAGTTTTATGTTATTTGCTTAACAAAGTCAAGTGACAATTTCGCTAGTTTACCTCGAATAGAAGCTTTGTATCCACCTTCATCGGCTATGTAATTCACAATAAAAGTTTTCCCTTCAGGTGTGGTGAACGAATACGAACCCGACACTCTATAAAATTCAGCATTGTTGGTCTTCGTTAAAATTCCTTTTTCAGTTCGTGACTGACCGTCGCTTAACAAATAACTTCAAGGTATTCAAAATCAAATTAAATCTTCAAACGTCTAGGGACTTAATCTCAATGTTTACTCACGAGAACTCATAAGAATTATCAGATATTTCACTTTTATAATCTTTTAACTCCACCGAATCATAAACCGAAAAACAATCAACAATTTTAAAGACAAATACTAAAATCAAAGCTTCTTTCATATTCATATTGATCACTTAATGATTTAACCGTCGAAACGTTAATGAGACGAAGCCACGATATGACAAATAATTTAATTAACATTCTCAATGATTCATGTACACACGTTCTCTTTCAACGAATTCAAAATCTTCTTTTTTTCTCTTTATTTCAATTTTTTTTATTTTGGTTTATTTGAATATCTCACAAATTAATTATTGAAAGCTTCTCTCATCAGTTGTTTGCTATTTTTTTCTGTTTCCACTCTAATTACCGTTGCTACCCTTTCTTAAACCCACCAAAAAGCGACATCAACATTTTCCCTTTGTTACTGAAATGATTCGTCATTGATCGTTGCATTGATTTCATGAAATTCGCCTTCATTTGGAAAATATTCCTGCAAGATGCATTTTTTTATTTAAATAACTTTTCTTTTAATTTCCTTTCTTAATGTTTCATTACGTAAAAGGATTTCCAATTGAATTGCTTCTATGCCTTTGCTGGTTCATGTGACCACCTTTCCCTTTCATATTATTACTCAGAAAGAATGCTTCACTTTGATGGAACTGCACAAGCAGAGATATGATCACAACACCTATCAGAATTACTTTTTTAATGTCACCCATAATTCCTTGTTGTTTATTTGTCAAAGATCTTAAAACAACTGAATGTCTTTTGGTAAAGTGACAGAGTTTATAAGGTTAGAAGTGTGTTATAGCATATTTATTTCTTTTGTTTGCAAAATGCTATTTACGAGCTTGAAAGAGCCAAATGCGTAAGCTTTAAAAGCTATGAATGAAATTAAGTTTGGATTTCGCATTGGTTTGTTTGTTGTTTGTTTCCGCGACAAATTCTTTTTATCTAGTTGTAAACTTCGTCTATCGTAGCTTCGATGATTTATAGATTTTCCGCATTTTATCGACATTTTCAACTTCAACCTTTCATAGATTACAAAACTTGTAATAAGCTTTAGCATTGAACTGAATGACGGATGACCCCAAGGTTCGTCTGGTCGTTTCTTTTACAACTGAAGGTTAATAAAATTAAATGACTTTTTCCTTATTATCGTTTGATAAATAAAGTGTCAAGAAATGTTATGGGAAAGAATCTCGTACAAGATTGATATCGAAACATGATAAATACGTAAGGTGTGGGTTATTCGTTTAGCCACAGTGCGGTGCTTTGGCACTTCGCCATTTACGTAAGTCAAAGTCAGTCAAACTACTTCAAGTGGCAAGAATCTCAACGCTGATCCACACCCTAATAAAATCACTGATATGTGACAATTTTTAATCTTTATCAATTTATTATTCAAAATTGTAATAAATGCGAGAATATTTTTAATGACATAATAAAAAAATTTATTAATTTTTCCTGATATTGCACATTTTAAATAAATATGTATTTCTAATTTGATTACGTGTGAAAATCTTTGTGGTTCTCTTAAATTATTCTTAATAAAAGTTTCTTTATGCGTAGCCTCCAAAACTACTTCCAGATGAGCTTGAGCCAGCTGAACCTGAGTTTGAATATGAGTCTGTATTTCCCTCACTGCTGCTGCCACCTCCGCCGAATCCGGACAGGAAGGTTTCTAGTGTACTAAGTGCATTTGTTTTTCCTTCAAAATGTGAATTGACACCACCAACGATGCCACTTTGGGCACTTGAAAGAAGACCAGACTTAAATCTGTAATGAAGAAGGAAACAAATAATTAAGAAAAATTTAAATTAAAATTAAAGTGAATAAACTTTTACCTAAATACGCCTCCAAGATCGAATCCACTTCCACCTGATTCTGTTTCAGCTGATTCAGATCCACCTGACTCTGCACTGGAACCATGTCCAGATATTCCTCCAGTGAATCCACTGTTAGGTGCACCATAAGTATTTGAAGGAGCTGGTGCGCTGTATTGACCATGTGCATAATTTGCTGGTCCGTAATGTGGTTGTGGGTTTACTGGTGGAGCTGGTATTCCACTGTATTGGCCATGTGAATGATGTGGTGCACCATATTGTTGTTGTGGAGGTGCTGGGGCGCTGTATTGTGCATGTACCCGATGTGGTGCACCATATTGTGGCTGGGGAGGGGCTGGGGCGCTGTATTGTGCATGAGCTTGAGGTGGTGCACCGTAATGTGGTTGTGGGGGTGCAGGGTTGTAATTGTATGCACCGCCTGATCCACTCGATGATGTCGAAAATGATGAGCCTGATGATGCTGAATTATCATATCCTGGAATACCCGTACCTGTTCCATCTATGACTTCTCCATCAGTGGAGCCACCGAAGTTGTCTTGTCCAAGCCGTAGTAGTGATTGAATTGATTGGCCAATTGAACTAAATATTTCAGTCCCAATTGGACCGCCTTCACCGCCTGAAAAACCGGGGATCATCGGCAACATCGGCAACGTTGCTTGTGCAACGCCAAAAATTAAACAACACGTGATGATTACTTTCATCTTAAATTCCGTATAACTTCTCTCGCAAGATTGAAACTCAAGAATGACAAACGGTAAGCAAAAATCTCATATTTATATAAACAATCATAGACGAAGAAAATCACGCGTTATCGGCTTTCGAAGATAAAAAGCCTTCATCGGATCGTCCATCAGGTTTAAAATGAAATTTCATTATCAAATTTTTCGATTGTGTGAAAGGAACAAGGTAAAAAGTGGAAGAAAAATTATAATCAATGAGTTAATCAAGACAAAAAAATGAATGAAAAGATCGTAAAGTGTTTATGTGTTGCAGATTCAAAGAAAGATTCGACGAGTTTAACAAAGCTAAATAAATGGTGAATGACAAATATCTAACCGAAAATATTATTGTCAAAGTGAATATTGCATGACGTCCCTGGAAACAAGAAAAATCTTCTTTTGATCTTTAAAATAAATAATTAATGTGTGAAAAATTCTTGTGAATTTGAATGTAAATTTCTTGATCATGACCTTGCACCATAAATAAAACAACTGAAGCGTCTTCTCCTCTCTTTTTTAAGGTGTCTACGTTAATTCTTCAGACATTAACAATTTTCGTTTTACGTGATGTGATAATATGACAAATTCACACATTTCAAACTTTTCGCTTTCAATATTTAGTGAATGGTCAAACTGGTTTTTCTCTGTCTCTCTCTTGTTTTATGATTTTTTTTCTTTGTCGTACTTTTATTTCATTTTCCCACAGAAATACTTTGTAAACAGACCACAAGCCATAGTCTAAAATTAAGTGTCATGATGTTTCCATAATGTCTGAGACGCGTAGTTTGTCTTGAACATTTGTTTATCCATGAGAATTGTGTAATCCTCCTGATACTAAACCTGAGAGATTTTCGAGAACTTTGATCTTCGAATTGACCACACCGCTCACTGCATTTAACTTCGCATTAATCGCTTTGCTTGGAATTTGTCTGTTATCAATTTAAATACAAATTAAATTATTGTGAAACATGAGTTTATAAAATTTATCTTACGCAATAGATCCGAAGATATTTTTGAGGCCGGCGTGACCTCCCGAACTGCTTAATGATGAGTCAGAAAATTTGTCAAATGAATCAGACAACCCTGAGCTTGACCAAGAGTTTGAAATGGGTTGGGTTTCGTAAGAGTATCCATTATTGACTGGAACTGATTGAATTTGTGGTTGGGAGTAAACAACAGGAGCTGACGAATAGACGACTGGTGCTTGTGCCGTTGAATATTCGACAATTGGTCTTGGTGTTGTATAAGTGACTGTCGCTGGTGTCGTGTAGACCACTGGAGCAGGAGATTGAGTTGAATATTCAACTATTGGTGGTTGTGTATAAACCGATGGAGCTTGTGGAAGATACTCAACAGAAGGCGTCACATATTCAATGCTGCTTATTCCTGAAGATGGATAAAAAGGTCGTTGTGGTGGTTGATAATTGTAGCCAGACGAATACGAGACTTGAGAGGTGGAAGGATAATTATAACCACTTGAACTGCCATAAGATGCTCCACTAGATGAATAATAAGGCTGAATAGGTTGAACTGGTGCTTGGTAATTGTAACCACTTGAGGTGTATGATGGCGCATATTGATATGAATACGATGGCTGCGAAGGTGGTGAATAATTGTAGTCATTATAGCCTCTCGAATGAACACACCCAACACCAGAATTTCCATAACTTGGTGCTAAATATCCATTTGATCGAACACCGCTATTGTAGTTTCCAGCATATGAATTGTAGTTGTTATTGAAGAGATTTCGTGAACCACCGAGAAAGTCTGTCTTCCCACCAAACAACGAACTCGTCACGCCATTGAAATCCAATGGAATCGAATTGCTTTTCTGGTTGTGGAAAAACAAGGCTTTAACACTTATTGCACTGCTAAATATAACAACAATTGAAATGAAAATTTTCATTTTCATTTAGAGAAGCTTCTTTATTTAAATGTGACAATTGATATTCAATTGACTGGGCTTGACAACGAGTGTGTCATATTTATAGTACTTAGAGCTTGATAAGGTTAATCAATCAGTGATTTCAATTACCGAGAAGTGCTTCATGAAAATGATAAATCACTTGAAGTAATGATGAAGAACGTTATCTGTAAATTGTTCATAGCTGTGACAACAAACGATTCTGTAAGTAAACCAATAATTCCAACACGAAGAATATCTTCGTGTATCCTTGAAAACATTCAATATGTTTCATTTAACACACGATACAGTCTAACACAGATCCAATCTCTCATGAAATTCATCACACAAACTGACACGTGATTCAACATTGCAGCTCAGGTTAAAAGAAAAAAAAAATGCTTCATATTAACTTGTTAAATAAATTTCTTATTGATTTTTCTCTTCATTAGTCTCACACAACTCGACGAATGTTGTCACAAATGATTGAAGAAGCTTTTAAAAATTTGAAGTAACAAATGTAAAGTCAAATAAAAATAAATCTCAAGTGTGCAGTTGTTTAATGATTTACTAAAAGAAACCACAATCGTAACATAATTTTTATAAAACAAATTGTGACAAATTTGGCTGCTTTTAGTTTTCTCACAGAATTTTCTTTCAATTTTCCACATAAGTAAAGCTTCGATGATTTTATTTTTTAACTTCTTTCAATCACTTCTAGTTTTATTTTCCAAGTAATTAACACAGAAGGAAAAAAATTAATGAAAATTATTACAGAAAATATTTACTGAGATTGATGTCGGAACTGAGAGGAAATATTTTTGTTTGTTTAATTACGACACGATTTGATCAAATATTACACCACAAAAGTTTCCATCGATCCATTCCCGTTGAGAATAGACGTGCTTCTAACATCACAATTCACCAAATCTCGAGTCCAACGTTTTAACGGTTTTTATTCCATAACAACCCAGAGCTTTTCAACAAGCTTAAAAGAATTGAGAGAATCACCGGAAATAAAAGTTGTTTATTTATCAACATTTATTTGTTAGAGCGAGAAAGATTGATTCTTGTAAAGTGCCAAACGAGTCGCGTCATCGTCATCAGCTGACCTAAATCCGTCCATTCTAAACCTTCACTACTGCTGCGACTCATCGTTAATGGCAAGGTTTACAACGTCATTTGATTTGTTGGTTGTTCATAAAAGAAACAAATGCGAGACGACACCAATTATGCAAATTATCATTCAAAACCATTTTAAAAGCTGATTCAATGTCTAACAGCGAAAGACAAAAAAAAAAACGCAAGACA
Organism: Clunio marinus; assembly: GCA_900005825.1. Classification (NCBI taxonomy): domain Eukaryota; kingdom Metazoa; phylum Arthropoda; class Insecta; order Diptera; family Chironomidae; genus Clunio; species Clunio marinus. Next base: position 20,584 of record CVRI01000046.1, on the reverse strand, counting down.
AAGCAACAAATGTTAATTTTCTTTGACTGTTTTTATTCGATAAAGATTTTGAATTATTTCCTGAATACAAAGCTTCCTTAAATAACTCAGAAGAAACTGGAAATTCAATTCGAGAAACTCAATGGACAAATGTTCATGAGAAGAGCTTGAATGAACCAAATGGTTTTCGACTTTTCAAAGTTGTCTTCGCTGTTTATTGTTTCATTGCCTTCGTCTTTTAGGAAGTCAAGCAGATCAGGATGAAACTGAAGGATAAAAAGATAAAATTATGTAACTAATCAAGATTGACGACTTCACCCAACCTCTTGCTGAATCGGATCCATCTCATATTCCAACTCAACGACATCTAACTCTGTACATTTTTCATGGACATTCACGCTCGCAACTCTCAAAGGTGTTGCCATTAAAACTTTGAAACTGTCTTCATCTTTCATTCGTGCTTCAAAGATTGCAACGCGACGATGTGCCCAACGATTCCAAACATTCGATTTGAAATGATAAGAGAAACAACAAACAGCCATTGATTTGTAAGTGTGAATTTCCATTGCTTGATGTTTTTCGCAAATATTTTCAATGTAAAAACTTGCATCAATTTCAGGAAAGAAGTTCAAGTTTAACGACTTTAAAAGTTTCTTCAACTCGAAGACTTTAATTGGTGTTTTGATTCCTTTAAATGGTGGTTTTCGTGGATGGATAACATCGAAAGTGTAGCCATCGCTTGTGATCTTAAATTCAATGCTTGCATGTCTTGACTCAACTTTCATAACAATGTGATCGTCTTCTGGATAAAGTTCCCAATTCTTCAAAGGAAAATGACAATATTTTCTTGTTGCCAAGCCAAAATTTCCCAATCGACCAGAATAAAACGCTACAGATTTTAATTCATGGTCGAAAGATGACTCGTAGATGTATTTGGTGCTCCATTTACCAACATTATGTGGAACTAAAACTTTCTTTGATGATTCTTGTTGGTTTTTAGATGAAGAACTTCTTTCAGGTTTATCTTCCGGTAATTCCACCTCATCACGTTTTGATGTTCGGGTTCGAACCTTACTCGACTGTCTTTGTCTCGAACTTCTTCTTTGCGATCTTCTTTTGGGACTTTCAGATTGTTGTCGCTTAGAATCTCGTGCAATTGATCGACGAAGCATTGAAGCTCGATTTGATCTGTAACGCGGGCGTTTAGATTTATCTGACACACGGAACGAGACTGAATCTTCTTCTCTTTTAATTTCCCGGAAAATTGGACGCAAACTTTCTTTCAATTTATTGACTTGTTCGTGAAGTTCCGTCACTAACAAAGGTTCATCTTTTAGTGGTCGTTGAAGTCCAATATCGACATCATCGTCATCTCTTTCCTTTTGCTTTCTTATCAGTTCTTCCAAACTTTCTTTTTCTTTCACTTCTGAAAGATTTTCCAATTCAGAATTTGGAATGATTTCAATTAATTCTGGATAATTAATCGGAAATAATTCACGAGGTTGATAATTCTTCGCATCGAAAAGTTTATTGAACTCATCGACAGTAATGTTTCGAATGTCAATTTTTGATAGATTTTCAGTAAAAATTTCCTTCAAATTCAGATTTTCCACATCATTTTCCGAAATTTTCTTTTTCGCTTGCAAAATTTGTTTCCATTCTCGTTGCTTCTTTTCAAATATTTCCAACTGTTCATTGAAATAATGAAACTCATATGGCATCATTGGAACGATATAATGTTTAATTAAATTCGATAATTTGATGTTTTCTGGTGCCGTTTTCAGATCAAAATCTGAAAGTTTCATTCTCAGACAATGTTTTTGTTCGGAAGCCGAGAAAAGCTTTTCACTTTCTTCCATCATAATTTTATCATAATTCAGATTAAAGTCTTTCGTTTCTGTGTCTAAAGCTTCAAACTCTTCACTTTCTTCCCACAACTCCCAACGACAAACAACCGGAACTTCGGGCCAAAATATATTTTCATCGAGTTTAATTTCAACTCTTATAAGATCAGCAAGTGCAACAGCACGAGGATCGACAGGGTTTTTATCAATAATCGATTTTCTTTGTGGTTTTATTTCTGGTTCGCTATATTCGTGTTCAAATGTTTGATATTGAAGAAGATTGTAATCATCATCTAAAAATTAAATTTAATTTAAAAACACTTCAATTTTATATTGGATATAAACTCACTGACTCTTGTAAACATTTGCTGATTAACGTCAGTCCATTGACATGGTCGATCAAAACATTCAATCTTGAAAACTCCTTTAACAATTTGATATTCCCTCATGTTCATCTCGTGTTCTTTTAGATTAAAATTCCTTGGTGATAAGCAATTCATTTGTTTTTCCATTTGTTGATCTTCATAATTGACATACTCAGCTTCAACATCAACATACGTTGATTCATCCACAATTGGCGGTTCAACTTCAATTTTCTTTGCTTTTCCAACTTTAACATTTTCTTGGACTTTTTTCGACTTTTTTTGACTTTCTTCTTCTTTGCGAATTTCCTCCATTTTCATTTCATAAGTTTCACGAACTTCTCGCATTTCATTTAAATGAACATTAATCATTGATTGTCTAGTTTGGAATTCAAACATTAATGATGTCTTAAGATCAACGAATTCCATTTCTCTTAAAGCATTAAATGATGGACATAAGTCTGTGAAGAAATCATGCTTGAACCACAAGCCGCGAACAACTGTTCCGTCTAAATCAATAAGATTTGAAACCTTCACAGTTATGTTCAGTGGATCCATTTTGATTGTCTTCCAGTAATTACTGTCAAAAATTTCATGAAAAATAAATGAAGAAAATTCAAAACTTAACTCACTAAGTTTCTGGCAATGGAACATCTTGAAATGTCCAAACGAAACATGTGAAGTCGGATGATTTATGAAAGTAATTTGCCATTTGTGGGCTTATGGAAAGCATTTCACGATCGATATGTTTAACAACTTCAAATGTCAACACGTCTAATAAGTTAAATGACGTTGCACGAATCTCATCACGAATCTAAAGGGAATGAAAATTTTAAGAAAGCTCAAAAGTTTTAGTTATGTAACATGAATGACTTTTAATAGATCTTCAAAGCATTTCAATGAAAGCTTATTTCGACGAATTGTTTCACTTAATCTCCCATAAACTTTCAGCATTATTTGAAGCTTTTCATCATAAAAGTTTCCGATTGGCCCTCGTTGTTTCATCATAGTTTCTTTAGTAGTGTCTGGAACTCTGATGTCTTGAGTTAAAATACTTCGTTCATCACATTTAAGCCACAAATTTATTTGCCACTGCCAATGACCATTTAAATTTATTTTCAATTTCGTCAAAAAATCCCGAAGACTTGCTGGAACTTTTGTGTCGGGCCATTCGCATTTTGTGTGCTTTTCCCATTCAGATTGAGTTTTGGTTTCATTTTTGATTTGAAGAATCTTTTGTCGTAAATCTGAAAAATATTTTATAAATTTTCATTTATGAAAATTTGAAGAATTAAAAACCTTCAAATTTTTCGATAGATTCTTTCAAAACTTTTTCTCGTAATGAATTTTCCAGATTTTCTCTGTAAATTCTTTCCAAATTTCTTTGTATTTCTTCTTCCAATTGTTTTTGTCGTTCCAATGCAATTCTGCAATTTGAAATTTTAATATTTATAAGTTCTTATCGAGAAGATCAAAAGCGATTATGAAAAACATTCACCGTTCAGCTTCCAAAGCTTCTTCCAAAGATTTCCGTCTCTGAAATGAAAAAGTTTTTTAAAATTTGATTTAGATAAGAAATCGTTTTACTCGTGGCATCTTGAAAATATATTTTATTTAATTATTAAATGACGATAGACATAATTCAATGATATCTTAAATGAAAAATTTTATCAAAATTCTGATGGCAAACTTTAAAATTTTTGGCAAAAACTTTTTGCTACAAATTCAACTGTTATAAAACTCCCCAACTAAAGCACATTTCAACGAAAGTCACTCAAAAACTTTTGAAGCTTTTTGCTATAAAAATAAATTACAAAAATTATTTCAAAATATTTCTATCAATTTTCTGAGCTTTTCAAAGCTTCTCTGAAGCAGGTTTGAGTTTAATCCAAGCTTAGTTTTAATCCAAAATCTCTTCAAACTTCACAACTTTTTTTGTTTGTCATAATGAGTTGAGTGGATTTAATTAACAAATGCCACTGATCGACATGTGATGAAATGAATTCAATGAACTCTGGGTATATGAAAGCAATTTATTGAGATATTGTCATTTATAAAGATAACTGAAATACTTTTAAAATATTTCCATGAAGTGTTAACTGACAATTTTTAATCAAAATTGTTTTCCTGAATTAAATTTAATTCATGATCTTTCTGAAATGTTACTTCTATTGTTAAAAGCTGTGAATTCATATTTTGATTTGAAGTAATGAATACTAATTGCAATCTACCTTGAAGAAACATTAAATATTTGGTAGCAAAAAAGGGGATGAAACTGAAAAACTTGTTCTTGATTGTTCATCCTTCTTTTTTGAATTGTTATTTAACAATGATTTAAATAAATGACAAGTTGATGGTATTTTATGACCACACAAAATTATATTCTCATGGAAGATAAAAACTAGATCAACAGCATCAGTGTTAGATAATTGTTTAACAAACAGAGGTCAAGAGCTATCAAGATTTATCATGCGTCAAGAGCGCTCTTGTTTCCCACCTGAAAGTCATCATTACGAAAATCAAACCAGTTTTAATTCGTGTTTCGTTTTCCAATTTCCTACGGAACGAAAAAAGAAAAATTGCCGTTCATCAGAGTGGCGAACATCTTTTAATCAGGGCTAATATAGCCTCATAAGGTATTAAATGTTTAATATCTTCACACGACACGGCATTTTTTGATAAGATAAGAAGTTTTGCTGAACAATCATTTAATGCGTGAACGTCAATCGGACTTACATTTGGTTTTGAATTTTTTCTCTTTCGTCTAACATAAATTACATTCACAGATTATAATTGTCTTCTTCCATTTAATGAGACTAATCGTTGGTAAGGTCAGTAAGTTTTAAACGCTTTAACGAGTTGTATTTAATACTTTTTTTTCATTACTATTGTTTATTTGGCTGAGTCTTTTCGAATGACAATATAAAAAATGTTTTTAAAGGTGAATTAAATCTATAATGCACTAATGATGAGACGAATTTATGGCGCTTATCCAACAAGTGACTTAAGTAAGTTTGGATCAATACCAGCATCTTCACCAGGCTTGATTCCACCTACACCTTTGCCGGTTTTTGGTCGGTAACCGTTTTCATCTGATTGGTAGTTCACCCAGTATGTTTCACCATCTTCAGACAGATTAAAATTTTGGTTAAACAGTGTCAAGGAAAAATAAAATTCAGTCAAGTTTACCTGGGGCTACATGACTATAAGCTCCTTGAACGACGAGAATCTTCACAGGGTTCCCGTCAACATCGGTACCGTCTTTGTATGCACCTTCTTCCGATCTGATTTGTCCATCAGACAACTCGTATCTGCAGTTATAAAAGCATTTCTTTTACTATTACCATTCACAACACAAAGTTGGTAATAAAATTAAAAGTTCATCAATATATCAACGCCTTCAAACCACGTGTCTGTTTAGCTTTCTTTCTTTCGTTTTTTGTTTTTTTTTGTTATTGTATCTTTGACACATTTATTGGGTAATCATAAAAGTGTTGAATCATCTCGATTATTTCGTCTCGACTTATTTTAATTTCATTCAAACAACGACAAAAACACTTCATTCATGTTACGTAACTTTTTTCGTTTGTATCAAATTTCATTTAATCAAAATCACTGATTAAGTTTCTTTTTTGTTGTTGTTTACAATGATGAACTTGAATAATTAAAAATACTAACGTGAATTTATATCCTTCTAATCCTCGATTCTCGTAGAAATATCTCACGATTTGCACATTTTGATTATCTTGGAATCCTTGTTGTGCAAGGACAACAGATATAAGAACACAAATTACAATTAAAAGTTTCATTTTTCTAAAGTAAACAAAATAAAAATTAAATCTTTTTCCGCGACTTTGCACTGCGAAGACACAACGAGCAACTGGCGACTCGAATCCATTAAACTGTCGCTTATATGCATTTTGGTAAAGCCAATAGCGAAAGAAGCAAATCCCCAGACCCAGACAACTATGAAAGATGATGCTGCGAGTCACAAAAACTATGTTGAATTATATCACGTTTTAAGGCATCAGCAATGTAGGTACGCAGAGCTTAAAATAAAACACAAGCAAGTACTAAAAGCACAGGAGAAAGGGAGAGAGAAAGAAATGGATCTTGGACAAAGGTAAAAGTGTAATTGATTTCAATTAAATCATTTGAAATTAGGCAAGCTTGCGTGTGATCTTGTTTAAAATTATGTTTGATTTGCTTTTCGTAATTTCTTTTTAAATAGACAATTATGCTTGGACAAATAAAATCAAAAATCAATCTTCCTCACGATAAGTGATGCAAACTTTGGAGATTAATCTGATTTGTTAGTCATTTATGCAAATATAAATCAGCTTCAATGAAATTTATTGACGCTTGTGTCATAACTTTTGCATGCATAATTTAAGGAGACGTGAAGTTTTCATGAAAATTGTTTGGACTTTTTCTTTTATCGCTTAAAGGTCTCTTAAATGATTAATGACTGTTTAACCTTCAACCATTAACGGTAGCTCGTGTTTTGATCTGACGTAACATTCCTACGATTCCCAGCGCATAACTTTAACAAGTTTTGAGTGCACCACCATCAACTTCTATTGAAAAAGAAAATAAGAAATGAAGGCGTGTGGAATCGTACGCACAATTTATAATTATCTGAAGAAAATTTCAATTGAACGTGTCACCATCAGCATGTTGCAATCAAACTCTTCATCTTGCCATTCATTACCAAAAAGTAAAAGAAGAAACAACAAAAATCTCCAAATTCCAAGAGTCATTACACTGAAAATAAATACAAGAAATTTCGTCATGTGGATAATTTGGTGAATGAAGCTTTTTTCGAAAAAAAAAAAAATATCTAAAATGTTTTCATCGAGCCCAACGTGAATTAACGACACATCAAGTCCACCCGTTGCAAAAGGTAAATGTGACATAATTTAACCGCGTTTTTCTTATTTCACTTTCCACCTCGACCACAAAGTGAATTGCAAGCTGTTACTTTAATTAGCTACGAACCGATTGATCTTCAAGTGACCGAAATTATATTTTTGCTAATTGTAAAATTAAGTGGTTAATGAAATTTGAAATTTCCCACCGCGCTCATCCACTTGACGAAAGCACCAAATACTTCGAATTAAGCATAAATCACACCTGACTTCGTTTACGGACCATCAACGAGCTGTTTTAGTTTTTTTTTCTTTTTAATAGACATTAATCTTCTTTTGCTTTAAGTAAACCAAACGATTTTCATATGAAGATCCACAACTTTTGCTTTCAATTTGTTTTCTTGTATTGATTTAAAATGACACGATCAGTTTTAATTACCTTCAGTGGGTCAGTGGTGCGTTAATGAAGATTCCAATCAGAAACATAAACAATTAAAATGTTGACTTTAAAAACTTGTTCTTGTCCGATGTTTTCATTGCGACCCTTTTTAAAACTTATGGAGATAAATGTCAGGAAAGATGATCGCGTGATGAATTTTTTATTGGGTCAACAAGGGTCATTCATATTTAGAAGGGATGCTGACCATTAAATTGTGTTGAAAAGATCAAAACTAGATCACAGTTTAGGGGAATTATCATGAAGAGATTCTGTAAAGTTGCAGAGGGTCAAAAACCTGATTTAATTCATTCATGATTTTTTTTTCAAATGTTTCCAAACTCTCAGATGTTTTAAATCATCTTCATTACCCGATTCAAAGAACTCATAAAAACTTTATTGAGAGTTAATTATACTGACGAAAGAAATGATACAAAAGGCATCTTCAAGTGCAAAATATTGGGTCATAATTGACCGAATTAGTTGATCGTCTTACATAAGAACACTGGATAAGGTCAATGTTGTGAATGACCATGAAAGCCCTTTTTTCTCAGCATCAAACTTGCTTATTGTCTTTGATTGTATAATTTAAAAAATTTCCCTACGTCGTCTTGCAAATTTAATGAAATAAAACTTAAGAAATGTAAATTTCACTTCAAAAAAATGAAACGCACCACCTGTAGATGGTTAAACAAGCTTGATGTTGTTTACTTCGATGCTGAACATTGCCCTCGTCAATGGAGACGATGCAAACTTTAAAAAGTAAGAGAATCATAATGTCGTAGCGATAAATCTGTTTTTTTACAACACGTTGAAGATCGTGTTTTGACGACAACTTACATAATCCCATTTGGAAGATACTCCAAAGGATTACTTTTGACTTTCAGCTGAACCTTGCAAGTGATTTTTTTCTCCTATCAATTAAAGTAACAAAGACTGTAATTTAAGCAAATATCAAGTGAGTTATGCGATCGCTTTCCTTTTCTATAGAAAGGAATTGTTAAAAATGTATGTCGGTAGAAAAAATAACAAAAAAGAAGCTTTTGATGTTGATCTGTAAAAGGCAAAATGAAAATGTGAACTTTATGAGGTTCAATAACCCATTAACTGACATAATCTTCTTCTTTCTTTCACACCTCTTTCTCCTTTCTTCATTAATTATCATTTCCTCAACAATCAAAAGCCATCATAACCTTCTGATCTTATGCATAAATATCACACCGCAGACACTATGAAAAATCGGTTTTAAATATCGCTGATGCTGCCATCGTAACAAACGAGAGCGAAAGTTAATAAATCGTATTGAAACTGAAAAGAAAAAAAAATCAAGTCATTTGAAGATTATGAAAATGCGGGATGATTTAATTATGGAAATTTCCGGTGAAGTGAAGTTGTAGTCGAGAGCAGTTGATTGTGTTAATAATCTCTACAGTGGGTCAGTGGGCTTATTCACAAGATTGTGTTCAAACTTTAGACATGCTATGAAACAAACTATCACCGCTTCGCATCGCTCACACGTCATCTGGTAGAGCGAATAATAACAAAAGAAAAACAAAAAAGAAAAAGTGAATTTCGTGAATGGACAAAGATTTGGAATATGCGGTTTGATGAGAAAATAATTGAGCTACGATCTTGTAAAATGAGATGATTTGCTTAGAAACAAACAAGTTCGCTTAGCATGAGCTCGTGCTTTTGTGAAATCACTCAAATTGATGACAAGTGAATAAAGTAGCAGATCTGGTTTGGTTTTATCACAGAATTGTTATAAGCGATGACCACCCTAAGGAGGTCTTGCCTCAATTCAATTAACTTGAATGACTTCTTGAACGTTTATGACCTGAGGCGGTTTTCTTGGTAAATGGTAAAGGTTGAGACTTTTTTTTCTTTATAAGATTAAGTAGTCGTTTTCCATAATTACACACAGTCAAGTCTCTATTAACACAAAAGCATTAGAAGGAAAATATTATCGAGAAAAAAAGTAATAAATTAACAGAAGCTTATTTATTGTTGCACAAAAGATGGCATTTAACGCTTTTACGCATGAAAATTGAACTTCAAAATAATTTTCAAGATATTAAAATTCAGATAATCAACTTCATCATCGTAAAAAAATCATAAATTGATCTGCAAGTTGAATATTTTAAAAAACGAGAAGACAACAAATCAGATGTTAAAACATTGCTTGGACACATAACATGGGCGACGGAAAACTTATGAAATAAGTGATTGATGATCCAATAATCTCTTCAAGCCTTTTAAATAGGCGAAGATGCAATTGAATTGAGAGAATTTTTAATCAGTTTGAATCAAGTTCTGATGACGAAAGCATTGCTATCGAAATAATTACAAACAAGTAAAAATTATAAGATTAATTTTGATCTTCAAGCTCTTTAATGTTTTCAGTGATCTTCAAGTCATCGTTCAAATGTTTAAATCCAAGAAGCATAAATAAATAAATAAATAATTTTTTTTTCTCTTGAAAAACATCCATACACAGTCAGACGAAAGAGTTGAATGACGGGAGGTGGTGGGAACAAAGGAAGACCCATGCATAATTCGAACATAAACATAATTTTTGCGTGTCTGTGTCCGATTATATAATCGCTTACAAAACTGTTTACGAAGAAACATTTCTAAAGTTTATCAAACACGAGCAAAGGCATCGGTGATCAATCAAAAAATTGAAAAAAAGGCTTTTAAGTTTCTGATTTAAATGTTGATGAATCTTCATTACTCAAAGTCATCGTGTCATGGATTTGCATCTTTTTAATGAATTGCATGAAAAGTCAATCGAGATGTAGGCAACTAGGTGATACTTTCACTGATCACGATGGATGTTAATGTTGATTTTTAAGGAGTTTCGAGAGATTGCTTTACAACTAATTTACTTGCTTTTTCAACTCATAGATTATTGAAATATTTCAAGAGACCTTCTTAAACTAATAATGTCAATGCTCTGCTTATCTATGTACATACATTTCGTGGTTCATTTGAGTGATGAGCTTAAGGATCGTCAATATTGAGAAATTCCAAATCGTCATTAATAAAATATTAAGAAACTTTTGAACTTCAAAATACGAAAACAAAGATTTATTGGCTGTTAGTATCGATGGCAGGTGAATTAATTTATTTGTAATGTCAATGCCATTTTGAAAATATTTAAAGAATTTTAAACTTTCACAAGATTTGAACGATTCAGGAAATTCGATGAATTACCTTGCAATGATTTCGATGCACATCACAATTTTAGCAGATGAGTTAAATTTTTTTAATAATAAAAGAATTTTCCACGCACCTCAACTTCACTCTTAAAACCCGTCTTCAATTACAAATATAATCATCAAACTAAAGGCTAGCCAAACGTTGGTTTATCTTCACTTGTTTATATTAATAATAAATCGCTTCCTTATCTACTCAATGAGATATCCAAACATGGGAGAAATAATTAGGAAGTTTTTGCACTACGAAGACTAAAATTATTTCACTCGAATAATATTTTCTTAAGCTCTATTGAATGTTCCACATGATATTAATTAACTTCATTACTCAGCGGATGGTCAAGGTTTCATTAAGTAATTTATCATGCATTCGAGGCGGTAATTTCAATAAATAAAACGTAATTTAAATAACACGAACAAATGAAGACGTGAAGACAAAAAAGCGGAAAGCAGTTCAATTATTTATTATCATCTCATCAAAATCTTTTCGAATAAATCTTCAAACGTCTAGCCGTCGGTCGCCTTCAAGTCTTCAAAAAGAATTGCAATAAGTTATTTAGTGAAATGTTCGCCATGCCACAATAAATTAATATTCATGTACACTTCAGTCAAAAACAACGGAATTCCATTCGGCATCCTGTCAATTATGATGACATTTTATAAAAGCTATTCACTCGTTATTGAGCTGCACAGAAGTAAATAAATAACTGAAACAAAAATTGTTACTTAACTCTGAAATAACGATTAACTTCTTCATCACAACAGTTGCCGAATCAAGAGAACATACTCAACACAAGAGTTTTATTTTTGTAGCGAAAACTTCATATTTTATTATTAAATTGACGTTTTTAATAAGTTGTTGACATTAAAGTTAAACTTAAAGAAAACAAAAAAGAATAAACAAGTTGAAGGAAGGATGGAATTGATGGAGTTGGAAAGGAATGAAAATTATCGCCGATAATCTCTAGAACGGGAACGAGATCTTGAATAACGACGTGCGTAATTCCTACCTGTGCTGCGACTTCTAGATCTTCGATGGTACTTTACCGGTGATCGATTAATGCTTAACGGTGCCTTATTATACCGCTTATGTCGATTACGAGAACTCGAATGAACTGAAGATGAACTTGAGCTGCTAGACGATGATGAACTCGATCTTCTCTTCTTTCGACTTGCTGGCGGCGCTCCATTTTCATCAGAATCAATTTCAGACTTTGAGTCTCGATTGTCCCCGTAGCGATGACGCAATTCTCTTTGCTTTCTACGTAGCTTCAATGCAAGTTCTCTCATTTCTTCTTCTCGTTCCTGTTGCTGTTGAATTTGTCTTTCAATTCTTTCTGTTTCTGCTTTTTTATCAGCTTTGTCTGTTTGAGAGAAAAGAATTTCTCTGGTAATTAAAAATATTTGGGAATTGATACTTGATTAACACTTACACTGCTTGTTCAATAATAATTGCATTTTCTTCTTCAGTTTCTCTCTGGGATTGCTCACTGTCGGACCTCCAACTGTTGTCTTTGATATTCCAATCTGTTAAAAATAAAATCAAAACATTTATCTACTTTCATTTTCAATGACTAACTAATTAAAAATGAATTAAAAGAACTTTCTAAGATGACAACAATTTTCAAAGGAATTTCGTCCCAAGTTTTTCTCTCCGAAATAAACAAAAATTAAATTTTCATCGCAACCCATTGAAACTTAGATTAACTGCCGACCCATAAATCCAAAGCATGATCATAAATATCTAACTGACTTTTTTTTCACGTTCTTATGAATTATTCTTACTGACTTTGAACTCTGAAGGTCTAGTGAAAGAAGTTTTTATTTTTGTGTCATCATTTATGGAACTGTTGGGAAGAAAATAAAGAAAAGTTAATTAAAAAAACAATTAAAAAGAATTTTCGTCTCACCTTTGAGTCGTGCCAGTCTTTGTATTGTCATTGTCACTGTCACTGTCAACACTCAACGATGAACTGCTTTCTTCTTCTTTCCTTCGTCCATAATAGCGCTTAATTGGCGCAACTTCTGACAATGAATCAACTGGCGTTCGACTTCTTGATTTTCTTTCTTTCGACAATGATTTTGATTTCTTTCTTGGGCTTTTCTCACGCGACGATGACTTTTTTCTTTGTCTTTTTTCTGGTGATGATGTGCTGTAATGACTTGATGATGATGTTGATGACGATGAACTTGAACGTGACGACGACGATGATCGCTTTCGACTCAAAGATTTCTTTGCTGATGTGTATGATTGTCGTCTTGATGACGATTTGTTGTTTCTTGAGTAAGAGCGTTTTCGACTGTATGATTTTCTTCGCCGACGAACTGAACTTCTCGATCGTCTTCTTCTGTAACTTGAATAAGATGAAACACTGTACGATCGTGATGAACGTCTTCGCCTTCTCATGGAACTGCTACGCGAACGAGAACTTCGTCTGTGTCTTGAGCCACTTGTTGATCTCGAACTATAGCGACGTTTATATGAAGCACTTGTTGATCTCGATGATTCACGTCGTCGTCTACTCCACGATCTCGAATCTCTTCTACTTCGACTTCGTCGTCTTTCTTCCGGTCTGTTGCTTTCTACTTCATTCATTTTCTTAAACTTTTCCAAATTCTGTTTCACTTTATCAGCATAAGTTGCGATTCCAAATACTTCACTATTTCCAGGTGTTTTCAGCAGTGTGGGTTTATTCAATTTTATTGTGATTTTCGAGTGCGGTTGTAATTCTTCTTCTCCACCAAAACTTGTAATGTAAGTGATTTTTTCTGGTGATGGTGACCTCGAATTTTCCGGACTACTTTTTTCTTCGTCTTCATCGATTGCTGATTTCATTTTCTCTTCTTTTGCAGCATAACTTGGTGGACTCAAAGGCTTTCCTACAATTCTCTTTTCTCGTTGTGATCGTCGTTCTCGTCGACTTTTCCTACCAGTGCCAACAACTTTATCAGCTTCTTGTTCTTTTAAAGCTTTGATTGATTGCTTTTCATCTTCATCTTTTGTTAAGAATGAGAAAAAATCATTCGTCACCATTCCATAACGTTTTCCACAATTATTAAGCTCGTGAGCTTCTTGAGTTCCAATTTTGTTAATGTCAATTGAAACATCCATGTCAACATCGGAATCATCAGAATAATCTTTGGCAAACTCTTCAAAGCGATTCGTCGATGCTGATGTTTCAATATTTATGATTGTCTGCGAGAATGGAACTGTTGCTGTTGTTGTTGATGACGTCGTGTCTTCATAAGTATATCCAATAGCAGCATTAGCGTTGCTGTTCTTTTTCTTTCCTTTTTCATTCTCCACTTGATGTGCATTGACACCAAATTGCTCTTCAAGTTGAAGTTGTTTGAGAAAACTTTCTTCCGTCACTCCAAGAAATTCATTTTGTGCTAGAACACGGAAACGTTCGTAGTTGATTTGTCGCTCTTCTGATGAAATGTCGGGTTCTGATTCATCTTTTGATGGTTTCATTGGTGGGATGTAATCTAAATGTGCTCTAACATCGAATCGATCTATTAAATTGTCACTCTGTCCTTGCCATTTCATCCTAAAATAAAAACAACAGAAAATGGAGTGTTAATTTAGTTATTTAACCAAATGTTTATTAAATTTCGATTCCACTTGCTCACATGAATTGAGACTCCTCAGTCAAATCTGATACATCGAAGTGTAGTTTACATTTCCTGCCATGCAATTGAATGAATTGTGTTGGATCGGCTCGCTATATTTAATAGAGAAAATGACAAATATTATAAAGCAAACACATTTGTGTAAATAAGTTTTAAATTGAATGAACCACGTCTACTTACAATTCTTTCATAAAACTCTTTTCGTCTATCGGCTCGCTTTCTATAATCAACAATCATTCCTCTGATTTTTTTCTCTTGTTTTCTTGCCTCTTGCCACATTTTTGTCGGTTTGGTTTATTAATTAGATATTAATATTCAAGTTTATGGTTAATATGTTTTATGAGTAACACACGATTAAGTCATGAAAACTCATTAATTCATTTTATTCTTCAGGTTTTATTAAAAGTTGGTACTTTATAAAATTTGAATTCAATAACTATTTAGATGCATTGCAGTTAAAAGATTGTCAATTTTATTAAATTATGATCAATTGCAAAGTTTTGTTTCTTTTGCACTCTCAAATTTTGTCTTCTTGGTAATTTGAATATTAAACGACCGTTATTTTATTTATTTATTTAACATTTTTTAACATAAGAGTTCCATATATGGAAGTTCGCTATATAATCTGTATTAATTCTCTGAATGCTAATAGCAAAAGGCTCATTTGGATGAAAACAAAAAGCAACAAGTCTTCTTCCCGAAGTTGACAAGCTGTTCGTTTTCTGAACCCCCGCATGTATTCTAAATCGAAGAAGACCTGAATCCCTTGCAAAAAATCGGATAGGAAATTCACTAGCTGCTTTCGGCCTTTCCATCTGCGATACCCATTTGTCATCGAACGAAAATAATGAAAGATCTAAATAAGGCGATGTGCTATAACTTTGGGCTGAAATTGGAAGTTGAGCGAGAAGACGTTTGCGAGCTTCGACAATTCCTCCTCCCTTCGCTGATATTATTGTTTGTTTAAATCTTTGATGAAGAAGATTAGCAAATATATTATTGCTTGGTGAACATGTCCATTGAGATCGAAAAGCAAGTCTTGCATTTCGAAAGGAATCACAAAAGTTTTCAAATAAATAAAGCAATTCTTCACTCGTGTTGTTGTAAACTGCGAGTATTTTCTTCTCCCATATGTTAAATATCACAAAAAACGATTCTTGACTGTTTGGTTCAGGCGCTTTCAGAGTCACAACATCTTCACTTGCATATTTTATAAGTAAATTGTCCTCATCAAGTAATTGAATTTTCCACATTCGTAGATCACGGAATTGTTCGAAATTTTGGTAAAACTTTCTCAAAGCTACTCTATCGCCTTGTTCCACTTTCATCTTTGCTTGATAAAATAAAAATACCAAAATTCGATGTTTCAAACTGTTGATTGTGACTTCACGAAATGCACGATTGTTACTACTTGTTGATAATGTTGAATTAAACAAAAACGCTTCTTCGTCACAACAGAATCGTCCAATTGATCGCAAGAATTGAAAAGTTCCTTCAACAATTTGATAAATATGAATAGTTTGATGTTGAATTGAAAGCACTGCTAGTGTGTCATTGTACAAATAAAGCCCTTGATTATGTGACAACATAATTTTGTCAGTTCGAAACTCTAATGAATGACTGATTTTTCCATTAATCAAGTCAATAATGTATAAAGTGTAGTCTTCAAGAGGGCAACTAGCAGTCTGTTAAAAATAAACATTTTAATAAATAAACTCAATTTAAATGAATTCCCATTTACCGTTGTGATTGATTCATTGCTCGTGTAAAGCTCATAAAAATGAGGTCGATGATCATCAGCAATAAAAATTGCAGCACCAACAATGACATGCTTTCTGTCATTACAAAATAAACTGCACTCTCGATTCAGCTGCTTTTCACTTCCATCCATATTCACGACATGTTTAAGCTGAAAGAGAATCCAATAATTTAATATCCATCAAACTCTTTTTATGACTTACTTTAAAGAATTTCTCAAATATTTTACTTCGAATGTCATAACATTTGTCTTTGTTTATGTTTGGGACAACTTCTTCTGTATAATCTTCACCTATGAGATTTGAAGCTGCAGCGCAACCTTTAAATTCGTAGATTTCTAATGATGCTTGGTCTGAACTAAACGCAATCTGAAAATAAAAATTTCTTTTATATTTTTACTTTCAATAATTTTTTTGTGGCACAAACCAAATATTTTCCACATGGACTAAATTTCCTTAAATAACATGCCGGTTTCTCTATATTCACAACCTGAAACCAATTTCCATTATGTACAAAACACAGATAATTACAAAACCTCTACTATTACCGTCAAATTAGGACAAATGCATTGATAAAAATCATGATGTGAAATTGAAGTGAGATTTCCAAAATGTTCTCGGTTTCTCAATCGATGAACAATATTCTGTGATTTCATCTTTCTTGGTCGAATACGTTCTCTACATATCACATCATCATCATCAATTGATAATGTATCAAATGTCATTTTGAAAATTTATATATTCTATAAAAATGACTTTAAAACTCCTGTTTTATTTGTTTACATGAAATTGTGTCATCTCGTACATCTGGGAAATATAAAATTCTGTCATCTCAGATTTAAGAAAAACAAGAAAAATCCTTAAAAAATCATTAAATTCGTTTTCTCAATTTTAAGACACACAACAAAAGGAAAAATCCTGAAAAAAATCATGAAATTCATTCACACATTTGTAGCAGTTACCATTATTTTAGCTCTTGATCTCGTAGATTGTAATGAAAAAGTGGAAAATAAGCTTAAAATAGGAATTAAAAAACGAGTAAGGAAAACATTTTGCAAATAAAAAATCAAGACTTGATATATTTTTCTTCCTCAGGCTGAAGACTGCGATCAAAAGAGTCGAAAAGGAGATTTGTTGCATATTAATTACACTGGAACGCTTCTAGATGGAACCGTTTTTGATTCTTCCGAAGGCAAAAAACCCTTGACTTTTACATTAGGAGCTGGTCAGGTTATTAAAGGCTGGGACAGAGGGATCCTTGGAATGTGCATTGGTGAAGTGCGAAAACTTCAGATTCCACCTGAATTAGGATATGGAAGCTCAGCAATGGGGAAAATTCCAAAAAATTCTGTCCTAATATTCGAAGTGGAATTGATGAAAATAGAAAGAAATCAAGAGTTGTAAACATGCCATAGATCAATGTCATTAAAGATAACTGAAATAATAGATCAACACTATTTCTGTTTCATTGATTCTCTGAGTCACAACGAATCTAAAAAAACCGTACGTCACAGCGTTAACTTTCTGTCACAGCGTTAACTCATGCAACAACCTTTTAAAAAAAATTTACTCGGTAGTCCAATTTCCAATACATTGACACAACCTATCACTAGAATTCTAGAGAAATATAAATTTAAATAAAAAGGAATTACTCCTGTTTAAGAACCTTTACAATATAAATTACTTATTCAAAACTTGACAAACCCCATACCTTGCAGATAATGGCTTATCAGGTTTGTGAAACTTCTGTAAAACTATTATTTTCAAAGAAATTTATTAATTTCAATTAATTTGAAGAATGTTTGTGTGAATCACGTAAACATTTCAGTTTAAGCCAATTGAATGTTTTAATAAGTTACTTTCTTCAACATAACAGTTGTTTAAATAAGTTGATGTATTGCTATTGTATATTACTTTTTCCGAATCTTTAAGGGATATCTTCCAGGCTATGGCCCACAAGGCGGACAGCAAGTTGCTCCGGATGTACAAAACTTCTTTAGTCAGGTAGACAAGGACAGAAGTGGTAAAATTAATGCTCAAGAACTTCAAGCCGCTCTTGTTAATGGCAAAGGACAAAATTTTTCTGATCAATCATGCTCATTGATGATTTCAATGTTCGACACGGATCGTTCTGGAACTATTGACATTTATGAATTTGGAAAACTCTTTGAATATGTCAATCAATGGCTAAACTGTTTTAAAGCTTATGATCGAGACCAAAGTGGAGCCATTGAAGAAGCTGAACTTTTGCAAGCACTCTCCCAAATGGGATTCCGTTTTTCTCAACAATTTGTTCACTTTTTAATCCAAGTTCATGATCCAGTGAAAAAAAGTGAAATTTCTGTTGATCAATTCATTGTTCTATGTGTGAAAGTTCAACGATTCACGGATGCTTTCCGTCAACGTGACACTCAACAACAAGGTGTCATCACAATTGGCTTCGAAGATTTCTTGGGGATCGCTTTAAATTGCACCAACTAAGAAAAAAAACTGTTGAAGATATTCCAGAATGCCTATGAAAGAGAAATTTGCAGGATCTTTTCATTAATTACTTTAAAAATTTTTCTATATGTTACAACTTTTCTTTAATTTTTGATATAATTTTGCATTTCAATGTTTTTTGTCGAATCCAACATTCTTTTTTAAAAATCAAATATTTTTAATAATTTTCTGCTTCATTT